>VZTM01012994.1:331200-366737 GCA_013400555.1 Jacana jacana
CTAAATATGTTTCTCCTTTGAATATTTCTGGCTCAGACAAAACTACAATGTTCCTGTTAAAAAGCATAGAATTGCAATTCCATACGGTCTGCTTTGTTTTGGTGATGTTCTCAATTGGGGTATGTTCTCCTCCCTTCTCTGGTCAAAGCATGCAGGGCTCACAGCTGAGATGAACTGCGAAAGAATCCTATGGTGTGGAATACATCTTGGAAGATGTATTGCAGCACAGCCCCTAGAGACACGTGGAAGCACTGATCATATGAACTAGTTTCTGAAACTGAAATTTATTTTAGAGTGGAAACATCTTTTGGTTTTTGCACAATTGGATTTTGTACTCTGTAATTAAATAAAAGCAGCTTCAAAGAAAGCAGAAGCAGCTTAAAGAAATGATGCATTTTATAGATTAAAAAAAACTGTCCTAGTTAAGATTTAAATTTTTTCACTGTTCCCATCCATTTCTCTTTGACAGAATGGCGATATCAGTCATCCAGCACTGTAGCAGCACTCTGATCTGCATGAGTGAGAGATTTTGAAAAACATTTCGTCTAGAAATCAGACCTTTTGCATAAAGGCTTTCAGATGGCACTTCATCTTACAGCTGGGTCTTCATGAAGGACTGCTTCTGCACAGGTCTGAAGGTACTTCCTTCCCCCTTCCCCTTCCCCTTCCCTTCCCTTTCCCCTTCCCCTTCCCCTTCCATATTCCTTCAGGCCCACTCTCTTGGTGTGTTCTTGGTTGTCTTGGTCTGGTGAAGTCTCTCATACCTCCTGACTGCTTGAGGGCAAGCCAAGGTTTCAAAGTTCACTTCCTGCCTGCTTCTGCTCAGGAGCAAGGCAGCAGATAAATTCTTAACTAAGGTCCTTTTCTTATAGTTTCTGTTCCTAAGGGTCCTCTTTTTCCTTGCCAAAATGCCTTTTGATCTATCTCTCCCAGCCAAAACATTCATGAAATGTGCATGACCCC
This sequence comes from Jacana jacana, assembly GCA_013400555.1. Classification (NCBI taxonomy): domain Eukaryota; kingdom Metazoa; phylum Chordata; class Aves; order Charadriiformes; family Jacanidae; genus Jacana; species Jacana jacana. The sequence goes on from VZTM01012994.1 coordinate 332,164, forward strand.
TCACAATGCTCTTCCTCATTGCTGTGAGCTTTGAAAAAAACCAGTGATGCTGATAACTGAAATCTGCTGTGATGTTGCTGTGGTATGAATAGCACTAGAGCTTGGGCTTTGGAGTGGTTTTCTAGTAGAGAAGGGCTTACATTCCCACACTTCATGAGTATAATATTGCCAAATCATACAAAATAATGATGTGTAATTGGGCATAAAATTAGGAGATGTCATGTGTTCCTTTTATAATCATATATAGGAATTTCATAGGGGAAATGCATGAAGTAAGAGGATAGAGTTAAGGCATCCCAGTGGTGAAAAAGCAGTTAAACTTCTCAGAGTCTGTAGGCTTTAAACTCTTGAATTAAACATGTACTGTACATTTCACACTGTACTAAAAAAAGCGTAATGGCCACATATTAGCTTTGGGGAGTGATGCAAATTGCACCATTAAATGTCATCTTTGCATTTAGGTTTGTAACCATTTGTTGTTATATCAAATCATAACTTCATTTCACTCCTGCTTGCTTTCGAGAACCTGTTTGAATTTAGGACAGAAACTTAGATTTTCTCTTTAGTTTGCATATTATTATCAAACGTTGCTAGACTAGTAATATTGGAGTGCTCTACCCTAAGTTTGATGTCTAAGCCTAAGTCAGTCCCTTTAGGTAGTCCCCATTTGTAGGCAATGAAGTGAATAGATAGCTCCAGAAGGTGATGCTAAGTCAGCTCAGATAATGGAGATTAACTGCTCTTTACAGGTGCTTTTTTTTTCAGTTATCAGCTACAAAAAGGGACTACTCTTTCTTTGTTTCCTTATTTGGCACCTCAAGTTAAGAGGATAAACCCATATTTTGTCATGGATCAATGGAACCGCTTTCCAGTCACGTTAATTTTTATAAGATAAGTTTATTGTATCACTGAAACTCTTCGTGGCAATATGCTTGTTTTGCAAAAGAAGTAGTTTGGGAAGGGAAAGAAAAGGAGCAAAACTTTAAAGTGACCTAATGTAGGGTTTCCTGCTTTATTTTGATATCCTTCACAGCAATAGTAGCAACCCTTTAGGTACAGAAGAGGGTCCAGCAGTGGGCCATCAAGATGCTCAGGGGCTGAAAGCACCTCAGCTACAACGAGAGGCTGAGGGAATCAATGAAGAAGTCAAAGGGCAGGCATAATTATATAGTCATCTATACCTATTTAAAGAACAGTTATAGAGATGACAGTGCCCGAAGTCATCCTGATGGAGACGTAATATAGTAAGGGATAAACGGCTATGTTGAGGCTTGGAGGGCTCAGAGTAGATGTGAGGAGAAGCCATGTCAGTGGGAGGGTGGTGCAACTCTGGGATAGGTTTCCCAGAGCAGTGATGAACTCTCTGCCCATCAGGGTGTTCAAAACTGAGCTAGATAAAGCCATGGCAGAGCTGATCCGGTGCTGCCAGCACTCCTGCTTTGGGCAGAAGGCTGTTCTGAGTGACTACCAGTATCCCTGTAATTTCCTTCCCTCTGAGGAAACCAAACTCTTCCTATGCAGCTCTACCCTCAAAATCTGGAGCCTGAATCCAGATTCTCAACCCTCCTGTGTTTTTAACCCCAGGAACTGCAGGCAGGTGGCTGCAAGCAGGTCCTGAGGAAGCATCCATGCAATATGGGGTAACGCTGCTACTGTTCCCAGCTCACAGGCCACTTAAAAATTGCTCCTAATAACAGTGTGTCATTCCACTTCGGGCACTGTTCTGTGCCACCGGTGTTCAAATCTCTGCCTGTGCTCAGTACCAGTGAGGGGCCTGAAATTAGGTTTTCTGTGTGCAACGTGAGTGTGTTTTAATGACTGGGCCATTGTCTTTTCTGGGGAAAAATCAGAAACGTACAGACCTTCTGAGGGTCTCCATTTTCCCCAGCTGGGAAGATGATATATAGGATGAGAACAGCTAATGCTTTCTTAGCTCTAGATGCAAACGTTGATTGCAGAATCTTAATTTCCTGTTGGGATACTGGAACTAGACAGTACCCCTTTTGAAAAATAAGTTGCCTCACTAGCTTGCTCATTTTGAAACTGTAACTACTTATAAACTTGGAGAATTTGGGGGGAAAATTAGTGAAAAGTGAGAAATATGGGACTGGAAAGAGCTGTTTTGGCATTGTTCTTCAGCATGAAAGGGCACCTTAATATCTTCAATAGCTTGCATTAAGTGATCTTGATTTTTTTCTTCTGTCTATTAACCCCAACCTAATTTTAGATGATAAAAACAAATGACACTTGTTTTGAATGTTATCATCTTAATCCCTCTTCATCTTGAATTCACTCCTGGAAATGATATTTTTTACTGATTGAAAAGATTGTCATATGAACACGGCTTTTTGGTAGTAGAATACAATTGTTTATTTATTTTGTTATATTAGTGGTGTCTTCTTTCTTGATTTTCAGGCTAATAGTACTATGTGTATTTTTAAATACCAATGTATGGCAGCTTGAAGGCTTGGAGAACTTTACTAAAAGAACTCTTGAGTCTTTTTGTTTAACGTTCCATCAACTTTGTACACTGTTCTGGTTCTTCGCCCTCAGAGACGTTCTTTAATATTTGGTTGATTTAAAACTGCATATTTTTTTGTATTATTGATCTATCCAGTGACTCTACAACTTGCAGATTCCTGCATTGTACTGAACATTATGCTTTGTTTCCAGCAAATAAAATCAGTAAAAAAAACCCAGGTGTACCTTAGGACAAATAGGAATCTTGCATTGTTTCTGTGTGCTTAAAACACAACAGTATTGAAAGACTCCTCCTCTTCAATTCCTTTTTCTGAGCTTCATCAGTACAGCCTCACAATAATCTGTCTCTGTCACACATCTTTTCTTATTTCACCTTGGAACAATCTCCTTTGTATGGGATCACTTGGGCTTCATAAAAAGACAAAAGGAAGCAGAGGTGGAACTTTTGAAATGCATGGAAGGAAGTGTTGGAGGACAGTAAAGAGAGCCAGAGCCCTCCCTGGATGACAGCAGGCTGGGCGGGTGGTTGGTAGGCTAAAGGAGAGGGCGCACCCAGCAGGCTGGCCAAAACAGTGAAGTCCAGTACCTGGGATGGGATACCCCCGTATGGTACAGGCTAGGGCAGCTTTTCAGAAGAGGACCTGGGGCCCTCATGGACAGCAGAGCAGTGTCCCTGCTGTCCTTGGAGGCCCCCACAAACTAGGATGTGTTAGTACAAGGTTCATAGAATCGTAGAATTGTCTAGTTTGGAAGAGACCTTTCAGTCCAACCATCAACCTAACACTGACATAAATCATCACTACACCATATTGCTAAGCACTACGTCTACTTGTTTTTTAAATACCTCCACGGATGCTCTCCATGATGCCTCATTTGGAATCCTGTGCCATGGGTGCTCAAAATCAGATGGAGTTATGTTCCAGATAACTCTATAAATGCCACGCTTTAACACAGCAGCATTGGATAGGAGTGATACTTGATACATGTGCAGAACAGCGCCTGCTGGGGTATGCTCATAAACAACATAAATCCTCAGGGGTCATTACAGAAGACAGAAGAACAGGCAAGACAGCAAGCTATGAAAGTTGAATAGACAGGGTAAGTTCTAGTAAGTTTTAGTGTCTAAAGCAGATTTTTATGAGCAGTCTGACTCCTACACCTCATACATAAAGGGTGATGTAGTCCAGAGATTTCTTTTAAAAGAGAAGGGAATACTGGAGACATGAAATGATAGCAGGCAATGGAGATCTGGGGTTCAGATCAGGCTGATTCCCCTCAGAGGTCGTGATGTTTCTCTGTAAGCTACTGGCGATATTTATGATAACATCTTTTAAATGGGGTGTCACATCTATGTTTATAAAGCTAGGTAAGATGAATCTGGGTCAGTTCTGGGCTGAGTTATGTCAGTAGTATTGCAATCAGAATTAAAGTGCTGGAGAGTTTAAATTTGCATTTCACTCTCTTGTAAACTGCACCCTTTTGGCACAGCCTGGATTTCAATGTGACTCACCACTACACTTTTAAATGTCAGTCCCCAACTTGTTAAATCACATCCCTAACTCTTATGCAAGGAAACAATATTTTTTTTTAAATAATTAAGCTTCAAATTTAGTCTTTTCCTCCTCTTAAAACTGGAATGCATCAGTTTGAGAAGACCTAGGTTTGTACCAGCTGATTGTGGTAAGTCCATAGTCTGTAAAGAAGAGGACATCAGTAGCAAAGATTATTCATCAAACATACAAGATGAGGCCAAATTTGCATATGAAATTATGCCGAGGAGACGGGAACAGATACCTCAGCTACCAGCTACACCAGAGGTTTGAGGTTGCTGATTCAGAGAGATATTCTCACCTGTCTGGCACAGTCTGACAGAGCTGCACTGTCTTGCTTGTCACTTGCTGCTGCTTTTTACTTTGTTCTGGGGTCATCTATCCTGTCTCCCATGACATGGACAGTCATCTAGTGCCAGGGCCACAGTAGTGGTAGAAGGTTATCTTTCTTAAGGGCTAATGTCTGCCAACACAGAGCTGCTGCTCTGATGGGAGGACACAAGAGGTTTGGTGCTTTGGGCTCTTCCAAGTGCATTTGGGCTGTGTTTGAGCTGCTTGCTGTCCTGGACAATTTGGAGTGACACATCTTAACATCCTGTCAGCATGGAGCATGTTTTTGGTAGACTAGGAGTTGTAATCGCTACTGCAGCCAAAATGTGGCCATAGGTAGGACCAGAGGCAGACCAGCACCCCAGGTGTGTCCTGAACGGACTGTGCCATTCCTTCCAGCCTGTGTAACAGAACTGTCCTTTCCTCCTCCACTTCTTTTTTAGCATCAGCAGGGTTCAGATTTAAAAGAAATGGAGCAGCACTCCAGGGTGCTTGTTTTCAGCTGTGCCCAGACTTGGGAAGACACTGGCTGGACCGCAAGTTCTCATGATCTTCACTGAAGTCTTTCAGAATTATTTGGTTTTGTGTTTTTCTACCCCCTGCAGTTCTGCTGTCTGGTGTGCTGTGAGTGTCTAAGAACCCTAGTTTTCATTGGAAAATGATTAACTACTTAAATGTGACAAAACTCTTGAAACCATGACCCAGCTACATGTGTTATCTGTCAAACTGGAAGATGATCACATCGTTACATTCTGTGATTCTGTTATGATGACAGATAATTTGTAAAATATATTCTGTTTCTCTCAATATTTAAAAATAAAAGACAGATTGTTCTGCACTGAACAACTGAGACAAGAAACAACTTACTAAGTGCTGAAACAGGCATTGTTATTCTTGAAGCAACAAGTCTGTCCATATCTTTTGCAAAGCATTGTACTAGGTATATGTACTAAGGGAAGGCTAGCCTTCTCTAGATCTGTTGTATGGGTTAGAATCAATCCACAGGAAAACATCTCACAGTGTCTCTGTGACCCCTAGATCCTCCATCCTGAGGGTTGTGGCACAACAATGCTGAGGCAGAAACCAAGTTGTTAGTGATGGTGATATCACACACATGTGTGTGATAGAGCAACTTGCAACAGAGCCCATATCTGGGAACGGGGATCTTCAGGGACCACTACCTTGGGAGTTGCATGGGTTGTCCTTGGGACATACTGTCAAGAATGTTTCTTGAACAGATAAGGATGGAAAACATAGCTGGTTCCCAGTGTGGAGTGGCTTTTACCCCTCTTATCCCACAGGATGTTTTTACTGTAAGGGTGTCTACCTGATGAAAAGGGGCAGGGAACTCTGAGGACTGTCCAGGCTAGAAGGACTCCCTCTAGTCTCACCTGAGTATGTTACTTGTACATGGAAATTAGTGTTGTCTGGCCAGCATTCTGGGGGTGAACATGGCATATACAGAGAAATGAATCACAGAATCATAGGATGGTTAGAGTTAGAAGGGACCTTAAAGATCATCAAGTTCCAACCCCCCTGCCATAGGCAGGGACACCTCCCACTAGAACAGATTGCTTAAAGCCCCATCCAGTCTGGCCTGTGTTTGGTGGTCTGGCCTATAGTTCCCTGTGTCTTCTTTTTTTCCTTTTTTGAATAATGGGGTAATGTTCCCCTTTTCCCAGTCAGTGGAAGCCTCACCAGATTACCACGATTTCTCAAGTATGATGGAAAGTGGCTTAGCAACTTCATCTACCAGCTCCCTCAGGACCTGTGGATGGATTCTGTCAGGTCCCATGGACTTATGCACCTTCAGGTTCCTTAGGTGGTCTTGAACCTGATCTTCTCCTATTGTGGGCAGTTCTTCTTTCTCAGGCGCCCTGTTTTTACCTTCCATGACTTGGGCAGTGCAGTTAGAGCCCTTGCCAGTGAAGACTGAGGCAAAAAAGTCATTCAGTAGCTCAACCTTGTCCATATCCTGGGTGGCCAGGTCTCCTGCTTCCTTCCGGAGAGGGCCCACAGCTTCCCTAGTCTTGCCTTTGTCCCTGACATATCTATAGAAATTTTTCTTATTGTCTTTGATGTCCCTGGCTAGATTCAGTTCTGTCTGGGCTTTCACTTGCCTGATCTGGTTCCTGGCCNCCCCACCAACCCCTCTTTGTTGGTAAGGACAAGATCCAGCACAGCTTCGTTGGCTGCTCAATCATTTGAAGAAGAAAGTTATCACCAACACATTCCAAGAACTTCTTGGATTTCTTGTGCCCTAATGTGTATCATCAATATCCAACAGATATTGGGGTGGTTGAAGTCACCCATGAGGACCAGGGAATGCGAGTGCAATGCTGCTCCTATCTGTCTATAGAGGGCCTCATCCTCCCTGTCACTCTGATCTGGTGGTCTGTAGCAGACCCCTGCTGTAACATCACTGCCCCTGTGCTCCCTTTAATCCTGACCCATAAGCTCTCCATCGGGTCTTCATCTGTGCCCAGGTGGAGCTCCATACACTCCAGCTGGTCATTGACATAGAAGGCAACACCTCCTCCCCATCCACCCAGCCTGTCCTTTCTGAAGAGTTAGTATCCCTCCATTCCAGCACTCCAGTACCACCATACTTCTGTGATGCCAATGAGACCATAGCCCTGGAGGTGAGGTTGTTGTGAGGTCTAAGTGAGGGTGACAGTGGGTGCTGTGTATTTGCACACATAGTGGCTGGTCCTGACTCAGTGCCTGAAGGTGGCCAGTGTGGACTTGGACAAGGTGCTCCTGCCTGCATCACTCTGCAGGGAAGTCTTTGGGTCATGCACCCCAGACCAAGGAGCATCATTGACTGACATGGGGCTTGGTATGTCACAGCAGTGGGCTTAGGTAGCTTTTGCAAGACCCAATTAAGGGTATGATTTTCTGCATCCTGCAGGACTACAGCCTGGAGAACAGAAAACACCTGTCAAACTCCATTTTATGTTACATATTCATAACTTACTAGAGCAGGACCTACTCTGTCACAGTAATGGCCTTTGTGTGTTATACATCTATTGTTCTTTGCTGCACAAAGCCATCACTGCCAGCTGCTATAGTCCCCAACGCAGACATAGCTGTAGGAGGTTTTGTTTTAGCCCCAAAAGTAAAGAAAGGCCTGTTTAGCATAAAAGGATGTGTGTTTACTGACGGCCTTGCTACGTAGTCTGAGTAGCCATGGAATAGCACTGTATCTATTCTGCCAGGAAGAGTTGCCACAAAGGCTGCGTTTTCCTAAGAACTGGAAGTCAGTTAACACACTTCTGTTGACTGAGGAAAGCCTTATGCAAATGTCTGCTGCATTTTAGCAAAATTTACAGCCTCTAAAATAGCTAGCTTTCTGGAGCCTCAGAGGCTTCGGGTGGTAAAGTCATTGGAACAACTGCTAATGAGTTAATTACAGTGGATTCATTAGTTAAAAGTGCTGCCAGAGACTTGAATGTTGGAGATAACTCTGCTGGCAAGTGTCTTATGCTGCTGGGCAGACCTATGCCTGATTTATGACTCTCCTGCAGTCAAACGGACTTTTTGCCAGATTATCTGGAAATTCAGTTCTGGTTTTACCTTATTTATAAAAAACCCTGTGGTTTTGAGGAGACTTCATATATGCTGCAAGTGTGCTGTGAAGCACTATTGCTATTCCATGACTTGTCTGAAAGGTACCTTCCTGCATGGCAGCTCTTCCTCTGAAATATAGGCAGCTATCCATCACCCATGAAATCTGAGGCATTGAGAGGCTTTCAAAGAAAAATGCAGCTATATCCTTTGTAGGTAATTTTTGTGAGAAATAACAAGGATTTTGCCAACAGAACTAAAATTTGTTGTTCAAATCGATAGTTGAACTCTCTTTGTCAGCATCTACTGAAAACTATTTGATACTTAAAATGGATATTTGGAAGTGATCTTTCTTGGCTTTTAATAGAAAGTTACAGAGATTGCCTAGAAAATTCAAGCATTTACAGTGATCCCTTTCTTATAAATAACAAAAATACAATAAACTTCCTAAAACCACCAAAAGCAATTCAGAGGTCAGGTTTCAACCATGCCTCAAATATTTTTCCCCAGCAGAAATTGCAGCTGTGGTTGTTGAGCCCTCTTCGGGGCATCCACAGGTTTCCCAAACTTCTCCACTAAAGCCTCTAGCCCTTGTGCCAGGTTTTATTTAAATACTTGTGATTAACTTTTTGATTAAGCTCAATGAATAGCTTCTTTCCACCTTGGCTCAGCAAAATAACATTTCAATTTCTCTCATGTCCAGATAGGTGTACCTTTGACCTGAGGGTTTAATTCAGGGTTTTACAAGCATTTTCATTAGCAGAAGGAATTGATACGGACTCTGCTTTTTTCTTCACTACAAATCTGTTATTTCAAACACCTACAAAATCCCGTTTCTCTGAACAGAGTAGGAGTTTAGTTTTGCTTATAGTTCCACACCTCTTTGCAGCCTGCATTACAGCTGTAAAAGTTTCTCTCATCTTAAACTTAAGATCACACTAATTAAATTTCCACTGCAGGCATTTTGTTGGGCGTTCATTGCCTCTCTCCCATATGTGTGCACAGACTTGTCAACAGTAAGCACCTCCAAACTGGTTGTAGTATTCCATCCCCCAGCAAACCTGTCTGTCCCATCTTCCTTCCAGCAGCTTCAGTTAGCTGTGTCTCAGTATAAGTATATAATTCATGTGCCAAGCTATTAAAATTTTCCTTGACTTCAACACTTTGCTGCTGCTTAAAGAAATACTTCAGGTAATGGTGAATCAGGGAGAAGTACACTCTCGTCTTCAGAAGGCATTGAATTGTCCCAGTCCATACGAATCACGCTTTCCTTGTGTGTTTAGTTATGCTTCTCCTACAATAGGCATTTTATTATGATTTCTGTAGCAGACTTCAGAAAGCCATGTGATACTTGCTTGAAGTGCTTGAAGTGTTTCAGTCCCAAAGCTACACTAAAAAGACTTGTAAAGCTAAACCAAATAGACTTGTGAAATTGTTCTATAAATTGCTTGTCTCTTAAACACGTAAAATAAAAAAAGGGTCATCATTTAAGAGCAATAGTCTCTGCACAGTGAGAATGGCTATAGAATGGCTTCCACACGTGACTTCCATCTGAATAGTTAGCTTATATAGAAGTTTGCTACTCTTATCTGAGAATGGCTGAAGATTAGTCATAGGAATAAAAGAAAACCCTCAACATAGTGCCCCAGAATATTTGAAAACGTTCTCCTCCCCTAACCATCTTTCTGATGCTGCTTTTACACTCCAAGCTGGATGGCCGAGTAGCTTCCAACTTCTAGAAATGTTGGCCATTACAGAGGAAAAACTTTCTCCCTCTCCTACATGTTATGTTTTTGTTGTTACATATTGTTGTGGTGTGTAGTGACCAAAAGTTATAAGATAAACCTCATCTTGAAGATAGAGCAAACCTGTGCAGCCCAGTACCAAAGCTTCTTCTCCAGAGTGGGTTTACATGTGTTGTTTCCGTTTTTCTGACTAGATGCCTTCCTGAACTTAATCAAGTTTTCATTGAGGAATGGCAAGTTTTGCACTCTTTTTTGTCACAATTTGAAATACAGGAAATTCCACTTACAATTTACTCTAAGGCTGATCAAAAACTAGCATAGGTTGCCCAGAGAAGTTGTCGAGTCTCCATCCTTGGAGATACTCAAAATGCAACTGGAAATGGCCCTGGACAGCCTGCTCTCACTGACCCTGCTCTGAGCATGATCTCCAGAGCTGCCTTCCTGCGTCAGCTGGTATGTGATTCTGTGATAAGACAGTAAACTCTGCTTTGTTTTGGTTTGTTGCTTTGCAAAACTGGTGCCGCAACCCAAGCGTATATACCAGGAAGGGTTCATCTGCAGTTGATGTTTTTGACATTTTGTAGCTCAGTCCAGCAGCTGCGGCACCCACATTCACATTGAACTGACAGGATTGAAAGGTATCTGCTTACTGAAAAGGTCATGTTGGGCATCTTTGCAGTTGGGCCATAAAAAGAAAGCTAATCCCTAACTAGGGTATCAAAGCTTCTGCTTCGTATATGTGTTTGTGGTTTTTCCTCCCTTCCCTGTCTGTGTGTTTTTCTTTCAACAGCCAGTTGGTGAACTCAGGAGAAAGGTACACCATTGGCTTGGCTGAGCTGTTCTTATTATCATTTTGGAAAAAACGGTGGGGCTGTCTGCCACTGTGCCATTACCAATGCATTAAGGTGCCCTGGCAATAATATAGCAAACTCCATTTGCACATTTGCTAATAGCTCTTCCAGAGGCACCATTGCTATTTTCTTGATAAACTCCAATAAATTAGAGGCATGGCAACTGTTTTGTCATTTCCTTGCAGTTGATTAGTAGCACTCTTACATAAAGCTTCAGTGGAAGCAGCAAGGAAGCAGCGTGTTGTTCATCACAGGAACTACCATCCTCGATGTTCCATTGCTGTAGCTGTGGCTGCCTCTCTGCAGTCAGTGATGCACTGCTCATCAGCTCAGTCCCAGAGTTGCACTCGCTGCTAATTCAACTCCACTATCATCACAAGTATTATTTTCTGAGATAATATTATGAAGCAGTGTCTGTAGCAAGGGCTATAAAAGTGTTAAGGAAGGAAAGAGGAAGATGATTTATAGTTTTAAGCTCAGGGCTGTATGATAGGAGTGCAAAGCAAACCTGTGCTGGTCCAGCTTGGATTCATACCAGAGCTGGCTCACATCTCTCTGTGTCAGGTTCGTAAAGTAAGCTCACGTACCAGGGCTTGCTCCCCATGACTGGATGCTGGTGGAGCACAGCTGTGGGCTACGGACCTCCAGTCTCTCCTCTTCTCAGCAGCAGCCCTTCTGGAAGGGAAGATGGGAGCATGGGAGCCTAAGGTGTCACAATCTTCTCCAGGGCATGTGGCACACCTTCCAGCCAATGTATAGCTGGCACCTGGTTGGTGGCTTCATGCATGCGAGACAGTAAATATGCTGCACCTAAGGCCAGCAAGTGGCAGCCGCCTCAGACTGTGTGGCTTTCATCGCAAGGCTGCAGCTCCGTACTCTGCACCCCATGGCAGGGACAGAGGGTTTAACATTTTCAGTTGGACTCACTCATCTTTGCATGACAAAACTTCAAAGTGTTCAGGCTTTTAGTCCTAACTGATAATTTTCAAGCATTTCAAGCCTCCCCCTGGGAAAGGCTGTGTGCCTGCCACTCCCTGCAGAACCTCTAGGGCTGGAGGGGAGGGATGTAACACTTACAGAAGTTAGACTGCATGGGAACAGTTGGCCTTCAACTTCCATCAGTAAAACCTGTGCTAATCGCTGTGAACATAAAAGGCTACCACAACGCTGTATGAGAAGATTTTCAAAGGCAAAAGTGTTGCCAGTGGAAATAAAATGAACTCAAGCTATGTAGAATTAAGTCTGCAACATAGGATTTTTCTTACAGAGAATTATTTTCTCCCTCAGTCTGATGGTCTGCAATGTTCCAAATTTCATTTCAGAGGAACATTCATTAAGCAGTCATAACCGGGTATCTGTTAGGTGGTTGGTGAAACAAAGTTTATTAACTGATCCATATCCACAAATGTTATTAAAATCCAAGAATTTTATGTAATGTTGTATTGCTCAGATACCAGATATTGCTAGACTCAAGCACTTTAATGGGTCTTCAAAGATTGTGGTTATACTTTTAAGTGGAAATTGCCATAAGCATTTCAACAGTAGCTGTGAAAATAATGTGAAAATAGAAATATGATTTTTGGTTAGAAACAAAAAGTTAACCCAACCTTTGTCATCTCATGAATGAGATATTTCCCAAAGTGTTGGTTTTCTTTCCTCATTTGCATTTTCTTATGCTATTTTCCTATTATATAACGTATTATTTGCCTGAGGGTGGAAGAATAAACTGGTAATATCACCTGTGCTGCTGCTTGAAATCAAGTGTTCAAGAGCAACAGCCAGTAACCCCACTGAAGTGCAGGAGGACAAGGAAATTTGCTGAAATATTGCTTTGCACCTTTTATGACCACCAGCTCTTGTACAAAAGCTGAATACTGAATATTAGTTGACTCTGTCCTTTGTGAAAGTCACTTAAAAGAAACTGCAGGAAGTGCAGAATCAAGCATCAACATTTACAATTTAAAAACCTGCTAGTAAAGTGAACGAGCATATATATCTCTACTGGATCAGAGTCTTGACTTGCAAATGGGTCTGCTCAGCCACTAACATGTATCCAGCAATGGACCTTGGTTTAAAAATTTCTTATGAAACCTCCACTAGACCTAAGAAGAGCTTTGAAAACTTATTTTTAGATGGTAAAGGACAGAAGGGATCAGCAGAATGGTAGAGTCTGACCTCCTGCATAATCCTGCACCTCCTCCACAGCAGGACATGAGCTGCTTTTTGTAATGAGATGAAGTGAAGCCAAAATTTGGAGCACTGATTGCTGCATCTGTCTGAGTTGCTGTGTTGTGCATATGCCTCCTTGGATTTGGAAATGACCCTGCAAAACTCAGGAGTAACTAGACACATTACGTTTATCTCCTAGGACAGTATAATAAACACTTCTAAGCCTGACACACTCTGCATGGCACAGGAGAAAAGCTGTGTTTCCATTTATTGCAAAAGTTACCCATGGGTCTCAGAAGTGTTGTGGGTGAGGATCTTTGGCCAGGGACTGTTCAAATGCAGCAGGCACTGTGAGGCCTGTGGTCTAAAGGCAGGCAGCGGCACAAGGTTAAGATACACAAACTAACTTTAGAATAGCTGGATCAGACACTGAAAGTAATAGAAACACTGCTGGAGCACAGAACTGAGCAGGTGCTATTTTATATTACTGCTAAATGTGAAAGAGCACTAAAACATTTCAGGAACTGGTACAGAGACAAAAATATATATATCCAGCGTGTTGTTAAGTAAAGAGTGAAAGCAGAAAGTAAAATTATTTCCCCTTTTGCCATAGCTTAGTCACAAACCTACACTTGGGGAAGTGTCCTTAATGAGACATCAGCTTCCAGAAGGACCTGGACTGCAGCCAGCTGCAGGAGAGAAATCACAGGAAGATTTGGAGATCATTCTAGAGAGAGTGACTGGAATTTACCACAGAGAAGAAGTCAATCCAGACTGGCACTTATGGGGAGATGAGCATAGGCCCTGTATGGTAGCATCATTAATAATGCAAACCGCCAAAAGCAGATAAATAACCACCTCCAGAATGGAAGGCATTTCATAGAAATCCCACACATGCATACACATACTAGCTGCCAAACAAACAACAGTGACTGTTTCTTAAGTGCATTGTCATAAGAAGAGACCCCACAACTGGGGCTATCAATACAGGTGGACATGCCATAATAAGGAAGTCATGGTGCCTCCTCCAGATTGCAGGGTGATGGAGGTTAGACTAACCGCTGGCAGCAGCGCGTTTGAGATGGCTCAGTCTCAGAACTGATGGGCATACACACCCATTCACAGGGAGAAGAAAAGGCAGCCTGCTGCTCCCTGCTGCTGCCACAGATTGCAGGAGTGGGTGTAGCTGCAGCAGCAGGGAGGCAGAGTCATGCTCGGCAGCTTCTTTCCCCTGAGGTGCCTGTGCTTCCAGACATGCTGAGAAAAGGACAGAATCTACAGGAAATTGGTTAAATGCTTTTGTAGTCTATTCCTCAGCAAATTAAAAATAAAAAAATTGACTTCTTTCCTCCATAGATTTTACAAGTTCACTGTTTTGTAGCTCATTGATATTAACTGTACAAATGATCGTTGTGGAGTGAATAGACCTAATGGGGACAGTTTCCTTACTATCATACATTGCACATCTGTGGAAAGAAAGAAGAAAAAGCAACTTAGGAAAGAATTACAATGAAACAATGCATGCAAACTTTGGTTTTACACTAAAACAAGTTTTGTGTCTCAGTCTGCTCTATTAAAAACATTCTCAGAGCCTCAGTTATGCGCCTAGGTTAAAAAGTCAGCATGTGATCCCAGATTTTCGTTTCCTTCAATGCTATGGGAGAAATAAAGGGTCTTCTTGACTCCTGTGCTGCTCTCACCTGTGACTTTGGTACTTTGGTTTTTTTCCTCACTCTGTGATTGACTGCTTCTTCACCCTGTCCTTCAGGGGAATCCTTTCTCCTTTCCTCTCCCTGCCCCTTCCCTGCTAAGTTTCCAAAACGTGTCCTGGAACTTTCTGCTCTATCCTTTTATTTTGCCATTCTCAATGAACTAATTCCTAAGAGCATAGTTCAGTAATTATCCTTACCCTGACAACTTGTAAATGTCTCTCTCTACTGCAGTCTTGTCTCTTTTCTGAGCTAATATTTTCCCATCTCAGATTCTCCTCAATGGCTGTCTAGGTGAAGACAGTTCACTCATTTCTGTACAAGCTTTTCTACTGTTTTCTTAAATGATTGCTGTAAACACCACTGCCATACCACCTGCATTAATCAAAGTGAAAAACTGATCCAAAGCCTCTTCTTGTCCTTCTTAAATTTGTATGCAAGACTGCCAACAAAAAAAATCACAAAGCTGACCTCCCTATATCAGATGAAGAGTCTGTTAAATCTCTCCATTTTCACAGCTTGCATCTTAAATTCTTTCAAAGCAACAAAAAAAATTGTCTTTAACAGTCAGTGTTTTTCCAAACTCAATTTGCAGGCAGAATGTATTTATAGAACCATATTCCATAGCAACTTTTTTTTTAAGATTAATGATGCCTCCACAGTTCTACACTTTTGCTATTAAAGTTGTGTTAGTAATTAAGGAATAGTGATTGTTGGTGCAAATTATTTAAGTAACCGAGTTAGTGAACTAAGGTTGCTCTATAGTTACTGAGGTTAAAATTGGTGGTTCCTGGATATTGTGTTTAATCCAGTGAGCAGTCATTTTGAGTTCATTATTGCCTGCCTGTACCAGTCCCTTAAGCTAGCTTTGGTGCTCAAATTTTGTCTTGAAATTACATGGCCTTTACTTGTAAAGATACTATTCTAAGTGATGAGAAGTGTTGAGGTACTTGTGTAACTTTCTTTTAGGTTTTGAATTATGGCAATACAGGAGCAGGAAAATTTTTCATTGGCTAAACTGTCATTGAAAGTACACTTGTACCATCAAGGTGATGCTTAGGAAGAAGGTATACTGTTGACCTGATGTCAGCTCCTGTGGGATTGAGGCTTCTTTTTTTGATAGGAGTCTTGAGAGGGTGGAATATTAGTCTGTTTTAAAGATGAAATTGCTAGTTCAGCTACGGCCTTCAACAGTGATTTACTGTACTTGGACTGCTTTTAAAATCTTCTTGTTATTTCAAATAATCTAAGTTAGAATTCACTCAATAGCTTTTTTAAAGAGCAAATGAAGGCCAAGTCACAGATGAGAGACTTCAACAAGGAAGCCATGTCAGTCTCCTGGTCTGTAAAACATTTTCCGTAGAAGAAACTGCAGTGTATGGAACAACGCAGACAGTGGAGGAAGATCCCTTGCCTTTGGGATGGCAGTGTCAAACACCTCTCCCAGGAGCTTGGCCCTCTGCAGTCAAGATCTCTGTTCAGAAAGATATTTGAGAAGCCTTCGCTGATCCTTAAGCTCTTTGAGCAAAAGCTGGAAGGAAGCTCTGCAGAGGGTTTGCACTGGTAGTTGGGACTGAGATTGGTCCCTGCCTGGAACACACTGCAGTAGTGTTGCAGCTGTGCTTGTGCCTAGACACACACCAGAATCCAGCTGTGGACTGATTTATAATCATAGAATCATAGAATGGTTAGAGTTGGAAGGGGCCTTGAAGATCATCAAGTTCCACCCCCCCTGCCATGGGCAGGTACACCTCCCACTAGACCAGGTTGCTCGAAGCCCCAGCCAGCGTGGCCTTGAACACTTCCAGGGATGGGGCATCCACGGCTTCCCTGGGCAACCTGTTCCAGTGCCTCACCACCCTCACAGGAAAGATTTCCTTTCTAGTATCTAATCTAAATCTCCCCCTTCCAATTTAAAGCCATTACACCTTGTCCTATCATTACGCTTCTTGACAAAGAGTCCCTCCCCTTCTCTCCTGTAGGCTCCCTTCAGATACTGGAAGGCCATTATAAGGTCTCACTGGAGCCTTTTCTTCTCCAGACTGAACAAGCCCCGCTCTCTCAGCCTGTCTTCATTAGGAGAGGTGCTCCATCCCCCTTATCATCTTCGTGGCCCTCCACTGGACCCAGTCCAACAGGTCCATGTCTTTTCTGTCTTGAGGACTACAGAGCTGGAAGCAGTACTCCAGGTGGAGTCTCATGAGAGTGGAGTAGAGGGGTAGAATCCCCTCTCTTGACCTGCTGGTCATGATTCTTTTGATGCAGCCCAGGATATGGTTGGCTTTCTGGGCTGGCAGTGCACACTGCTGGCTCATGTTGAGCTTCTCATCTACTGTCACTCCCAGGTCCTTCTCTTCAGGGCTGCTCTCCAGCCATTCTCCACTCAGCCTGTATTTGTGCTTGGGATTGCCACATCCCAGGTGCAGGACCCTGCACTTGGCTTGGTTGAACTTCATGTGATTTGCACTAGCCCACCTCTCAAGCCTGTCCAGGTCCCTCTGGCATCCCTTCCCTCCAGCCTGTCCACCACACCACTGAGCTTGGTGTCATCAGCAAACTTGCTGAGAGTGCACGCTATCCCACTGCCCACATGTCTGACAAAGATGTTAAATGGCACTGGTCCCAGAACCAACCCTTGAGGAATGCCACTTGTTACCAGCTGCCACTTGGACATTGAGCTGTTGACCACAACCCTTTGAGTGCAGCCACCCTGCCAGTTCCTTATCCACCAAGTGGTCCATCCATCAATTTCTTGGCTTCAGGCCTGATGGCTTATTAAGGACTTGCCTGGTGGGTGGTTTGTACTGACAGCTCATTCAGCGTGGTGGGACTGGGCTCATGTTGGTGATACCATTGCCTTTACCTTGGCCTTGTCACCATGATTGGCTCCCTGCTCCCTTTTCTCCATGGAGAAGCATGACATGCAGGACCAGAAAGCACCATAGCACATCCAGATGGGACACAGTCAAAGAAACGGTGTATTAAGATGGCAAGCAACAGCTTAGTTTCAAGCATGGCACTGAAATACCATAAATGTAAAAGGAAAAATGAGAGTCAAACACCAGTGAAATAGAAATGTTGTAAAGTTCAGTCAAGGATGTCATGGGTCATATTGTTTCCCCCTCAGCCACACTCCCCAGTTACTGCAAAAGCCACTTGTACCCTCTCTTGCATTTTTGAACTGTTTTTTTTGTAATCTAGAAAATACATTGATGTTCATGTGAGATACTGCCATGGCTCAGTGTCTTAGGTTGTAGCTATAAAAAAGGACATGCAAGGATCAAATCCTCGCTGAGAGATAAAAGTCAAGATCCATCAAAGTAGAAATGTGCTAACAAAACATCTTGTTTTCTAGGTGTATTTGACAGGGCCATAGACAGTTGCTTAGTAATAACAAGAGCATGAAAACAATGGTGAAGCATGAAAACCCTAGTGGTGTTTTGGCTGAGAAATATGGCTCTTGCTTTCGGATGGATCCTTCTCTATGGCAACATGTACAGCTTCATTGCCGTGTAAAATTACAAGATGTGTTTTACGATAGAGTACAACATTTATTGCAGTATAGCCTTTCTGGCTTGGTTTTCACCAACTACTGTCAGGGTTTTGTGAAACAGTACATCAAATGGAAACAGTGTCACTTGTGCAGTCCCTCTCCCTGCCAGTTAATTAAAGTAGGTTGGAAATAATCAAAGGCTGTTTACAATCAAAATGTAAATAACTGGGGCTGCTTAGAATAGTTGTTGCAGTTTCTGTTAGGCACCAGGAACAGATAGATACTGCTGTTTGAATATCTAAATTGCATTAGCAGACATTATAAGGCCACTGAAGGCATTTTATCAACAGTGTGAATGATTGCTTGTTGGTATTTTTTGTTTGTTTTTTTTTAAAAAATTCCTGGCCTTATATATATACACATATATATATATATAATATTTAAAAGCTACATCGCTTAAAACCACAGGCTAGATTTTTAATTGTTACTATCTTCTGAGTCTTACTGAAATGAACGTATCTATGCTCATCTACCACAGGCATACAGATGGAGGAAGAAGCTTAGCCTTGTTTTCAACTTTTTCTATGTAAATATATGAGATCAGACAGTTGCATTTTTTTTTTCTGCTTTTGTTAAATGATTTTGCAGGTTCAGACAATCTATCGGTTAGTAAGTTTAAAAGAAATAATACTGAGATACAGATAAAGCTGGTTATATAAAACAGTACCACCTCTATGCTACAGACATTAGTCTTTCCTGTGGATTGCTCAATTCCCTTGACAGATTTATAAAGATCTATGGAGGTCATCTCTTCACAGATGTGAGGGTATTTATGAGTGCAGTCAGCCTTATTCTTGAAGTCACAAAGGGCAAGAGTAGCAGGGCAGTACCAGTCTGCAGTTCTTAATCGTAAGCCATAAATGGCAGTGTTGTGCTCACTGATACATACTTGGTAAAGGAATTTTGTTGCCATTAAAATTTCCCATCAAAAGTAGCCTACTTTAGTATGCATGTGAAACCACAGGAAAAAAGCTCCACTGTGAGGTTGACCAAAGCCTGGTACAGGTTGCCCAGGAGGTTATTGAGTCTCCAGCCTTGGACATAATCAAAAGCTGTCTGGACAAGTTCTTTGACAGCTGGCTCTGAGTGGCACTGCTTGAGCAGAGAGGGTCAGACAAGATAACTTTCAGAGGTCTGTTTCTGCCTCAACCATTCTGTGATTCTGTGGTGCTGTAACCTGAAAAACCCCAAAGGCTTATTTTTACCATTTCAAACTGAAATTTGGAAGTGTGGAAGTTCCATGTCAGCAACACTGTTTGCCAAGTTTTAGAAGGGAAACTGAGGAATTGTATAGTGATATTTAGTTCCAGATTAAGAAGCCTACATGTACATGGGAACAAGATGTCTAAAGTCTGGTCAGCATGGTCAACATACAGTCTACAGGGTCAGTTGGTAGCACCTCAGAGCTGAGTCCCTCTGTAGACTTCATTGAGAACAACAGGAGCATAGATTCCTGACACCCCTATGTTCTTATGTTTTAATCTTTAGCTGAATCCCACTCAAAACACCTCATTAAAACTAGTGAGCATGCAGACTGGAAAATATGTTCTCAAAGTGGAATTTGGCTAAAATGGGGGGGGTAGCAGGAAGGGTCATCTTGTAAAAAATACGTAATGACCCAGGGTCTTTAATTAGTCAAAGGACTGTATTTCCACCTTTTCATCAACTTTAGCAGCAAATTCAATGCCATGCGTTACTGACATAGATTTGCTCGAACAGATGGGTTTACTTGCTCCAACTATTCATGTGAGTAATGAGAAGATGTCTCTGCTTTGGATGAGCTCTCAATCTTATGGTTTTTGATTAAAATGCATAATTATTATATGTGTTGGATAAATTTCAGATATCCAGAATCCTGTACATCCTGGTTCTGTTTATTTATTGGGCTCATTCCCTTAAATGTATCCAGCATGAAAACCGGACATTTCCAACCTTGCGGCACTATTATCTGTAGCCGTTAAAAACAGGTAGAAAACCTCCTCCATACAATATACACCAAGGAGTTCTACCTAGTTTTAAATACTTAAAATCCAACTCACCACTGAATCATGGACTTGAGAAATATGTATGATGCCCTACTAGAAAATCTGACTTCTGTATACACAAAATACAGGGAGAGGATGTCCCTGTGCATTCAGGGAGAGGATTTGCATTGCTTTTGGGGTGACTGAAAGATTAGATTCAATGCCATGTACTAGACACAGTGAGGCGAATTCTGCATGTATCTGCTTTGTTGTTTGTATGTTCTGAGTGAAAGGATTGTGGGCTGTGCTGCCATTTATCTACTGGAGCAAGAGACAGTGAGAAATAAATGTGCATTTCATTATCTATCATCTAACAAGATACCAATCCGATGGCTGGCTTCTATTGAAGCATACAGGCCTTACTTTTTTGTCTCTTAGCTGGGTGATCCCTGCTCAGCTATGAAGAGATCCCTTCAGCTGTGTGAGGAATAAACTTCAGTTCTTCAAGATTGCAGCAGAATTGAAAAATGTTAATGTTTTCCTCCACCATCAAGGACATGATTTCTGCATTAAAAGTGTTAACCTATTATACTGTGCTAATTATATTACAAGATCTTGAATAGGTTCTTTTACTTTTTGTGTCTTCTGTTGATAAGTAATCTTTGTACTAAAAAGCCCAATCATAATAATGTGTTCCTTCAGTAACAATATGCTGACATCCAGTGCCAGCAATACAAACAATTAACACTAGGCTGGGATACTGAGCCTTACAGTATGTAAAGAAGCACTTTCTGAGTTAGAACATGGGGTTTTTAATTGACTGAACACAATTACTATATGAAATATTCTTTGTATGAGGGGAACATATCCCACAAGTCTGATTTAATATCACACCATTACTTTCAGTTGATGTTAGATTGGATCCTAGCTACCTAAATGCAGTTTATAGAATGCTAAGTCTCACTATTATGGTCCTTGAAGAAGTCAGGTGTATTATACATGTGAAGATGATGAACCAGTGAGAGTTGTGTCAAGAACCCGTGTATAAAGACGTATTTTCTTTCAATGGAGGGAAAGCTCATGTCTTTAGTGAGCAGTCCCTCAAAATTGTAAAAGGAGTTGAATTTGTAACAAGCTGGTCACCTGCAGGAAGACAGTTCCAGGTTATAACTATGTAAATCTTGGTGTTTCCTGGGTTATCCTGGGTTTCCTTGACTGCTTTAAGTGAGGAAAGCAAGATGTGAGCTGTGCATATTTATCTCTCTAGTGAAAGATAAATATAACATGAGCAAAAAATGAATCGTAATGATCTAAGACAGGACTGAGGAGAACTCAAAGTTGGATATTAACTAGGATGAGAATTTAATATAGCACCAGAGAAAAGAGCCTCTACTAGACTGGTCACCAACTTGCAAGTGGTTTGTTGTTGCCTATTCCAAGCATCTCAGAGAGAGAACTGCCCTTATATGGGCTGATAGTCTTCTCTAATTCAGGAATTATTTCTCTGTGTGGGATTTGAAAAGCAAACAGATGAGGTGTATATTCCATCTGGTCAGACAAGCTTCTCGATGACAAAATCTTGTGTTTGTCAGTGATCTGGGTTGGTAAAAATGGCCTATTTTCCTTCATCCTTGAATCAGGAAGTGTCTTGCATTCTTGCATTTATTATTTTTTCACAAAATCAGGAGGTGGGGAGTGAGGTTGGGGCAGAAAGGACAGAAGAAAAGGTGATCCTAGAAAGTGCTTGAAAATTCTAGGAAATTGGTAGGCTGGGCTTGTTAATACTTGTGAAATGATTTTTGACACAGCCTTTCAAATGAAAAAACGAGAGATTAGAAGGATGATAGTCTTTTATCTGCTGAGGTAGATGGATGGGTATGACTTAAGATGTCATGTATATGAATGGGTGCTATAAAGGGATCGTTCTAATGACATGCTGTAAAAGACAACTGTCAGGAATAAATAATTCTTCTTTTCTGATGATACTGATGATAATGTACTCAAATTCCCTATGGCACATTTCCTCACCTTAAGTGAGAAGCTTTTCCTAAAATGTTTAATGGGCTTAAAGATCTTTGTTGTGCATTTCCAACTCCATTAAAAACCTTGGGTAGTGTCTTACATAAGAGCAATTTTGCCTGCAATTAGTGTGTTTGCATACAAGTACACAGGCTTTGATTAAGCAAAGGAAAGTACTTAAGTGCATGTGTAAGTACCTTTCAGCAGTGGAGTAATGCAACTGAAATATGAAAGAAGAAAGCATGACTTCAAAAGTAACAGAGCTGATAAGAAGAGCAGTTCTGACCTGACCAGCTGAAGGCTCCAGTGGGCATGGAGATGAGCTGTAAGTAGCTGTCTCCAGAGATCCCTGTGCAAAAGTCATACCTCGCTTGTGCAGCCTGATACCAGTACCGCACTGTGCTTGTTCGGAAGGAGCACCACTGGGAACAGAGGGAAGGAAAGACGAAGAGGCCAAAACCACTATGGGGGGAAGCAAGGACCTTCTCCCCTCAGGGACCTGCAGAGCAACTGGCTAAAGAACCCTAGAGGTGAGGGCCCTCAGGCTGAAAGGCAGCTGACCACTTAGCACTGCACTGTTGCAAATGCCTCTTGTCCCAGGTTGCCCATGACTCTCACATTTGAAGTGTGTGGTTGCCTGCTTGCAAGGGGCTCAGGGCTGTGAGGCTGCAGGGGGAATGTCATGACTACACGTGGGCACCAGTTTGCTTTGAGAAGTCAACAAACTGGCATGCTTGAATATGCCTGAGGGACCATGGTGGTGGGTGACACATGCTGGGGCAAGGACAAAGCCATGGTTGACCCATGGTGGGACAGTGACATCCCTGAGGGACTGTGGCTTATGGATGACCCACACTGGGAAATGGGAACTAAGGAGCAGCATGGCAGGAAGCCATTAATCATTTAGTGTTACGCAGACACTAATTCACATGGCTTCAGCTTCCTATGCACCCAGTGCCTCACTGGAGGAATTTTGGTGCACTAAGATTGAAAAAAAAAGGCAAAAATAAGGGTCCTGAGAGCACAAAGGGGAAGGACAGGTGTTTCGACAGGTTTTCGGGTTTTTTCCTCTGCCTGAATCACTAATCATAGGTTTGTGTTGGTTGGCAGTAAATTAAGTCAAGTGAAATTCCTCAACTCAATGCTGTTTTATCTTCAACAGACTGGTACAAGAAGTGATGGGCTAAATTGCAGTAAGGGAAGTGTAGCCTGAGCATTTGGAGAAGTTTTCTAATGGTAAAGGAGGTTGATCACAGACTGGATTGTTGAGGGAAGCTGTGGAGCCGCTGGAGGATTTAAGAGCAGATTAAATGAACTTCTGTCAAGAACAATTTAGAAGAAGTTGATCCTGCCTTTGGGATAAAGAGGCAAATTAGATGACCCTCTTGAGGTGCTGCTGAGCCCCATTGCCTTTGATTTCTATGACACTGACATGGTCTTGTGTACCCCTGGGAGAAAAGAGGATACCGATCTTAATTATTGGAAGGCAGTTTCAGTCAGTGGGAGGTGTTTTCTGAGGAGAGATGGCTTGAGACAGAAAGCCGAGGATGTTAAGAGGTGAAGGGTGCAATTAAATGAGATTATATAATGCTGTATTTGTAATGAAGTTGACAGAAAAGTGAATCTTTTTTTCATTTAACCTAGCACTGTCCACACGTCTCAGAACAGTCTTAATTAATTCAATGTATATTAAAAAATTGGAGCCTTGAGTGCTGTTTAGGTCAGTTTGTGGACAGGGAGGTGCTGGCCTGAATGGTACTTAGGAATTAGGGAGCCACTGGGAATGCACTCACAAGCTCCTCAGGCTGCAGCTGCCTTAGCCAGAATGATTACCAACTCCAGCTTCAGCTTGATGTACATCTTCAGTCCCAAACACCTTGCAGCACTCCTGTCAAGGACAAGCATGATTTCATCCTTCTGCCTACTACATTAATGCAGAGAGCTATTTTGAGGTTAAGGCCATGTTGGCTTTGAACTGCAGCCGGTAATGAACACCTGGATGGGGTTCTGCTTTATTTGTGGGTGATTGAGGTATTATTATTAATTATTAAGCCATTTCTTGTAATATTTAATTATTTATCTCCATTTTGTGATGAGCAAGCATTGCCATTATTGCCTATAACCAAATAACCACCCCCATTTATCATACTAATTATAGCTTAATGAGGAAGGACCTGGGAATGGGGGAGTTGTCTACCCTGAACAATTTTGGGATGTAGCTTCCTATGGTAATGAATACAGGCTGTAATAATTAGGTCTTCTAGGCGCTATATTTATCACGAAGCTTAAATGCAATAAAAATTCATCATATGGCGATAGGCTTACAAAACACAATAAATTGCCACAATAAATTTGAAAATATGAAAATAGAGTATAATCAGATATGAGATTATTTCCTCTTGCATGGTTTTACCCCACAAGGCTATAACTCCTTTTAACTCCATTGTACACAAAACTGGAATAAAAGCATGACAAAGATGCTGTGTTGAATTGCATATGGCTTTGGGAGGAAGGTTGGGTTCTGCGTCCTTCTGCTTCCCTTCTGCTTCCTTCCCTGGCCCAGCGATGTTTTACTGGATGCAGAGCCCTTGGGTTTACACTGTACCCTTGCTAATCTGTGCTGTTTACTAGAAGAGAGCAGAGTACTGGACCTGAGATCCGATTTAGGAAGTAAAAGTAAAAATGTAGTCTGCTACAAACCAGCTGTGTGTCCGCAGAGAATTACCTTACAGATAAACACATCATACCCCTTTCATCCTATTTTTATAGGAAAAAAATTATTTGTCGTGAAATTACTTCACAAAGATTCTAACACAATAGTACCTGTACAAAAGAGAAAAACCGTCTGAATATTCTGGGGACAATATCCACTGTAGTTTAACACAGTGGATAATTCACTAAAAGCTTTGTCTGAATAGTCAGTAAATAGACGTGTGACTACAGGTTGTTTTTGAAGTACTCCTCATGAGAGAACATGAGGAAAGAACAGGAGAGAACAGAATCTCTGCAATCAGACAGTGAGAAGCTGAAGTTTTCTTTTTTTTCTATATTCTTACTAATTTCTCTAATTCTTACTAATAGCTCTTAAAATGATGTAGTGTTAACTATACAGTATTGATATTGACAGGAGTATTTTACTGGAAGATCATAGCACTTTAATGCTTGTTTGATTGTTTTTTAAAAGTAATATGGGCAGAAGAGAAAGAAATGTATTTTAGATATTCACAGCTTGATTGGAAGGTGAGAAGGGGACATTAGTTGAGCAAAACATCCACACTACTCAAAAGCAGCAGCAACGCTGATAATTTCAGGTTCCAATCTGGTTTAATAATGTATGCACTAGTATGTACACAGATGCAGGTGAGTTTTGCCCAGTGTTTAGGTGCTGGGAATAGAGAGAAAGAAACACCTTCGTCTAGCATCAAAACTGGAAGGATTATATTGGGGAATGCAAAGGGCACAGACGAGACTATTTTTCTGTTATTCCTGTCTTATAAGGAGAGCTTCTTCACTGAGCTTCAGTAGGCTTTTCATCACCTCTATCATTTGCAGATGCCATCACCCACGTGTTGGAATAACTCACTGGAATCCCACCTATCCCTGCCGGTCTGGATTGCACCATTTCCATGATTTGCATTTCCACCTTCTCTCTCACCTCCTTGCGCTGCTGCTGTTGCTTTGGCATGGCATTGATCCAAAACGCACCCGTGAGCTCTTGAACTGCTCCAGCATTGGGTTTGGTCGCAGGGGCTGCATGTGATGTAAAATAGGATTTCATTCCTGAGGACTTTGCTCTCCCCAGTGCTGGCTGACCAAGTGGAGAAGGGCTTAGTTTACTGCACACACACCTATCCCCGGTGTGACAGGCTGACATTCAACGTCAGTTCTGGCTCAGCCTACAGACAGGCTGTTTATTTTTTCCTTGTAACAGTTAAAATATGGCAATATTGCAAGGGAGAACCACGGAAAATATGTGACAAGCCTGATTCTTTTGAAAAGGTGACTTCAGTGTCCGTACAGAAAAAGTCTGACCTTGCTTTGTTTAGCTTAGGATTTTATGGCTGGTGTGACAAGTGCAGGACTCCCCCGGGTGCTCATGCAGGCAGCCATGCAAAATTCCTTTGGAGGCTGGAGCTGGGTAAAGAGCGGTGTGCTGATCAGCCCTTTTTCTACTTCCAACAGAGCAAGTAATTCTTGTTTTGGGACACAAAGCCTATTTAAGGGATCCTTTTGAAAGCAAATGAAGCCTGTTGTCTTTCAGGGAACACTGAGAGGAATACTGATCAGATGGCAGAACTGGGCTGTTGGTAATGCAGGGAGATGTTGTTTTCACCTCTCAATGGATTTATCCTCCAGTGTCCTCGTTCATAGCTTCAGCCTCACTGCACTGTTCTGATGGTCTGTGGTACATAGGTGAAACCACATGTGTTACACTGATAAAGGGCCTGTTATCTGCATGACTGGCTAGAATGTGAAGTTTTGAAACACTAGACAGTATATGTCAGGACATGAAGAAAGTTCGCTCTCTTTCTCTTGTGTTGCCTCAGCAGTCTGAGTTATTACTTGGTAGGAACTGAGACTGGACTCTCAGCTAAGAACACTTATTTGCCATATGACTGTGAAAGTGACTCAAAACCTTGGGGACACGAGGAACACATTTCTATTCCTGAACCTCGAAAGAAATGAGGTGGTCAGTAGTAACTCCCCTGACTGAGAGAACATTTTGGACATGGATCCAAATGGTTTGGACATGGATAGCTATTTTCTTGCTACCTTGAGGTTTGGCAAATATAATACTCTAATCTGGATAAAGGTCTGAGAATATTCTGTGTATTGAAGCTGCATGGTCCTATCACTTTCAAGATGGGACTCAGATGAAAGTATGTGATATCTTCACTGCACATGCTGCTGGTTTCTGGTCTGGAACATCTTAGACTAGTCATGTCCTTCTGGTGAAATAGTGTACGTAGTTTTGCACATTGAAAGTTATGGCTAGCTTTCTGTGTCTATGCATGCATTACTTTGACATGAATTTTATCAGATATGCATATAGATCATGGTGATGGGTATTTTGTTATGGCTGTCTACCATGATTCATTTCTTGACTTTGGATTTGGAGCATTATCTCTAAATATTCTGTTTAAAGTACCTTGGAGTTGCCTTCTGAAAGTTGTGTTACCATTCTCAGGCGTTAGTATTCTCTCTTAACCTGGAGAGGTGGTAATCGATCAGGGTCCTTAAAATGGTTCGGTGTACAACATGCTGTAAGCTTACATTTCTGTTGATTCAGTAAAGATACTCAGGCCACTTGTTTGCTTGTTTCTTACTACATTTTTGGTTTCTATGACCTTTGCTTGAGAATATAATGATTTGTGTGGCATCTCCTCACCTCCCATCCTGCTCATGCTGTAAAATGTGCATCTTTCATCAGTGCTGACGGGAACTCCAGTTCCTGGCCGGGATCTATAATCCCAAGATCAGAGGAGGCATATTTATGGCATTTACACTTCAGTGTGGTTTCTGTGCTCAGAAGAGTGTGTACGTGCATGTCGTCATTCTTGCAAAGCTTTTAGACGTGTGTCACACTCTTCCATGAGGGTGAAATACGGAGCTGTGTCTAGTTGCTGTAGAGGACTAAGAGAGAGCGATCAGAAAGGTTTCGGGCTGGCAGCACAGCAAAGGCTTCTGTTTCCCAGAGGATGCGCTGCCTTGCCGTGTGCTTCAGCCCTGACTGGGAGGTCAATAGCCATGCCAATTCAATCAGGGGCATTTCCCCAGGGGCTGCAGAGCTGCTGTTGGTTATCTTCCTGTCTCCTCCTATACTACTTGCTCTCCCCTCTTGTGTTGTCGGAGGGTTTTGGTTTGGGGGGGTTGTTTTCGGTTGCCGTTTTTTGTGCTGTTTTGTTTTGTTTTTTCATGTTTCCTTTTCAAAACTACTCCCTGCTCTTCAGCTTCTTTCAAGAGGGGAAAGAAAATGTTTACTCTTTTGAATTTGGAAGTTTAGTTCCATTGGAAAATTTTGAAATATGTTGTGCCTTGTTTCCCTTGTAAGAAGAGAAATGTTGTATCATTCTCTCGTGCCTTCACCCAGTCAGAAAACGCACAAATTCAAATGTCAGTACCCAGAGGGAAGAGCAAGTGCATGGAAATGCGGTGGGGTATGTGCACAGCTTTGGTGGTGAGCAGCTGCCCTTCAAACTGAACACTGCAATTTTACAGTGCAGCCAGGAGAGCTGAAAGAACTGGCTGAGCAGCTCTCCAAACCACTTGAGTTCAGCAGCTCTAGGAGTGGTACAGAAGATACAGGGGACACAATAAAAGCTAGTGTTCTGCCTGCGTGTTTATAAATTAACAAGCTGTGTTAGGTGCCTTTAAATTGGTTAGCTTTTTATCAGTTCTCAACAAATCATGAAAAGCCTGATACTAATCAATGTAAGCCGTAATCCCTTCACTCTAATGAATGCTATTCAACATGGTTTTATTATAAACAGTTCACTTATTTCTTTGATATCAGTTTTAATTAAATTACAAATCTGTTTGATAAAGGCAACACTGTTGTCACAGACTCCAGTAAAACATCTGACTTTTGGCAGAACAACATTCTGATTAGAAAAATAATTACTGCCAAGTGAAATCAATATAGCATATATTAAATGAATTAAAATGTAATGAGATGTTTAGCAAGCAAGTTGATGCTCAGTTTGAAGTGGCTATGTCCTTTGTGAGGGTGGGAGATGAAGAAGAAAGCTCACATTCTTCTCTGCAAAAGTTTTTACGATTTTTACCAGCATTGAAGAAAATAATTGCTGATGAATTTTTATAGAAGTTAATGAAGAGTTAAGTAGAGGCAGAAGAGTTATTTGGAAGTACCAGGGTCATCATGGAAGCTAGGCTTCCCAAAATAACACGTGAATCACAGCAGTGATTATGCAATGACACTACCAGCAAGTGTCACTTGCTTGCCCAGTGTGGCTGGGCAGACTTGGGGGCAATGGCTCAGGGTCTCAGGAGGTGCAGTGACAGTGAACTCAAATTGAGCTCCCATTTCAGGATGGTACCAAAAAGAACAAGTGAGGTCCTAGCAAATTTCAGTGGGCTACACATTGAAGAGATATCCAAGGTGAGGCTTGACGATGCCCTGGGCAACCTGGTCTAATTGGGTGTGTTCCTGCTGACTGCAGGGAGGTTGGACTAGATGACCGTAGAGGTCCCTTCCAGCCTGGAACATTCTATGATTCTATGAATGGAAGTACAGCAATGCTATTACTGTTCTGGCATTAATGACAGTACTCTCAGAATACGCGGTGTTGTCTGCACACTTTAAGAGGTATGTTGGCTAGCTGGGAGGAGTTCAGAAGAAAACTGTAAGGCTCTTTTCTGCCACTTCATCCTAGTCTGTGTAGCAAGTAGAGAGGAGAAAGAAATCCATTGGACTGCAGAGGACATTTAAAAGTAGACTTAGTGCCTAGGTAGCAAGAAGTGTCTCACAGTAAGTACGATGAATCTAGGAGATGCACAGGCAGTGGAGGATTACAAGCTGAAGCTTGGGAATTGCAGGCTGAAGTGCAGGTTTCTAGCAGTGAGGGTGTCAGCTGGAGTAATAAGTTATTGGTCCTTTTAAAAAATTGCAGTTTTCATAGTAAAGACTTCAGGACTTCAGCTTTAATTATGAAATCATCCAACAGTTCACATGCTGACTTTGTCTTTTTCCCCCAGGGCTCTAAGAGTAAAGCCTGCAGTTTCTGTTTTCCTGCCCATTACCTTGAAATGATGTAAAAAAGTCAAGGTGTTCTTGATTTGTGATAATTTCACATGCTTTTTTTGGAAATTATGCAACTTATTCATTCAGGTATCTTGTACTAGCACATAACTTGTCTGTCCAACAACAGGAGTAATTTAAAGCCAACACTTAGATTCTTTCTTTTTCTCTGTTGATTACAAATCTGAAGTTTTCTCATTTGTTTTCAATGTAGTGATTCTGTGCAGAAAATTGTAATAATTAATTTGTGTTCACCAAAGTGATTTAATTGCCATGGTTTTCATTGTAAGTGTAATTGCCATGGCATTTCTGTTTTCAAACTGCTTAGATGAACTGCAACCTTCATGTTGTTTCCTTGCCTCTTTGTATTCTGCTACGGTTTTCCAACAATGTGGTGGGGACACTCGTTTAAAAGTAAATCTTAAAGAAAAGCTCATGTATGTGCCACAACTTCTCCTTTTCACCCATTAAGGGTGCATGTAGGTTCAGCACATTGCCACCTTTTGCTGTATAAACAGAATGGGAAGCAATTCCATAAAGGACTTGTTGGCAGCTGTTGCTGCTGGTTGGATCCACGTGCTTTGCGTGAGTGATACTGTTCTTGTGTAATTTACATCCTGGGAGAAGAGGGTCTCCTGTTCAAGTATGCAGTGATTCATGCCCAAATGAGAACAGATTTCTCAGGGACGAAAGTGATGCCCTCTTCCATTATTTCATGGCAGTTTTGCAACATTTTTTGACCATTTTAAAAACATTTCTGGCACAAAGCTTATCTGACAGCAATTTTCTGTCCCTGACCCTGTTGTTTGTGTCTCAGATTCACTGCAAGTTTTCTGTTATTAGTATTCCCAGCCTCTGCTTACTAATACAACATCCAGAGTTCCACAAGCTCCAGCATTAGCATTTATTTAGGAAACTCTGGTACTCTGCAATAAACTTGTCCCTTCTGTCTTATCGCAAATATTTATCCCAATTCTCTTCATAAAAATTCTGAGTCATCTCTAATTCTGTGCTTATAAAAATTCCACTGGAAAAACACACACACACCAACCAACTGAAAAAAAGCCTCAAACCAACAAACCCTCCAAAGACTTTATAGGAGAGATGTTTATTCCTAACTAAAAATCAATTCCTTTATGTATAACACGTTTAATTAAATTATTAATAATGGTAATTATGTACTTGAGAGGAAGAAGCAACTATATAACCTAAAAGTTTTGAAATGTTTGTTCTTACTGGGCTTTTCTAGTATCCCTGTGATGTATTGGAAGGAAGCAATGTACTTTTGCAACCTCTGGCATTTGCTAATTATCCTTGTGGGTGGGGGGAGGGTTTCAGAAAAACTGACCCACCTTCTTGTCAGGCACTTAGGCTGTCTAAATCAGGGATATAACCAGCGATTTCTCCCTTGCCTTCCTTGATTTGCAGTGCTTGGAAGTCTGCAGTGAGAAGTTGTACAGATCCTGCTGATTCACTCTGGCAGATGCTAATAGTTAACTGCATCCTGTCTGCAAGGGTGTGGGATGGTCTCAGCAGGATGCAAGCAAAATTAAATTAGGTATGGCCAAGCTTGGACCCTTTTTTTGCTCTTTTTTAAATAAGAGAAGAAGCAGGAAAAATATGAAGGCTTTTTATATTGGATGTGTTAAGGGCAGGTTCAGTAGTGTGCACATTTGCAGGACTCTTCATAGCTAAATTAAAAATAAATAAATAAATTAAGGATATCCCAATTCCACTGAAGACAATACTGCTACATCCATTGAAGCCAGCTCTTTAGCTCAACAGGAGTAGCCATGCAGTGTTATGTATCTTCTGGTAACGATCATCAGAAAGAACATTATCTGCTAATTCAACGACTGGTAATACTGGTGCAGTTGGCAGCAAGAGCCATGGTGTTATTCAAGATTGGCTATATAAGAAGCCAAATCAGAACATCAGATCTCTGTGTTCTTTCCTATTGGAGCTGGTGATGGAGCTTTTAAATATTTATTATTCTTAATAGACGCAAAATCTGCAGATGAACTAGGTGTTGGCCCAGATACCAGATCACTGCATAGCAGCCCCTGCCCAGCTTCTCTGCGTTGAGCTTCTCTGCTGCACAGGGAGGATTTTTAAATGTGAGGCTTGTAATTCAGCATTGAGGCTCTGCCACACTGCCAACATGTTAAAAAGATAGTGGTAAGAAAGCAAAATTTCCTGTGACTTCTTGTGAATTCTGGGGTTTAAATCAATTTACATTTATGATCAAGAACTCTGATGATAGAGCTCTTGACTTGTTCATCAGCATGAAAGAAAAAATATATATGCTCCTCAAAATATCCTTTGCATGCACTTGAGTATAAAATCCAGTGTGCTGTAGCCCAGTGATGATTTCATCTTTATTGCAGGGAAACTAAGTGAAGTCGTCTTATCCAATTTAGCTATGGCCTTTTTTTCCCAGGTGGGTCATGAAAACAACTCTACAGTAGCAGCCATTTGAAAATATTATCTCTTTTCCGCACCCCAAAATGTTAGAGAGGATTTACTGGATAGTTTTATTTGCTTCAGCAAATACCTGCTGCACTTAAGTCATAAGACGTTGAAGAAATACTGCAGTGAAGCCCTTTTTATATCACCAACAATGTAACTGTGCTGTCAATTACTCCTGAAACAGCGCTGCGGAGTTTATGGGAGGGTTGTGAATTATACTGGAATCACTGTTTTGGGATTAATTTCTCTTTTAAATCCCAACAGGGAAGGATTTCCATACACCAAAAAGGGATTAAAATGTGTTGTGCTCTTTTGTGGTACAAAGAGAAAAGGATTAATTTCCAAAGGGGTTACTTCTGATTTTCTGGAGAATGTCCATGCAAGTGTTGCAAATATATGAAGTGATGCTACACAGGCAACAGTGGATTTTGGAATAGCTTTGATCCTTTTGCTGTGTCTGGAGACTGGAGAGCAGGTTTTGCTAGATGATAGCACTCCTGTTCCTTGAAATAGCCTGAATTTTTGAAATAGTTGAGAATGTATTTTCTGCCCAGCATGGATCAGAAGAGAGCTGCCTGTAACTCAGTGGTTAGCACACTCGGGAGTGTTTGGAGAGATCTGTGTTCCAGTCCGTATTCTAAGTCACGTCCCTTTGTGACTGGCTACTGTGAAATCTTTTTCTCTCTACCTTTAGGTTCACAAGAAAATAATGTATTATTTGGGGAAAAAAACCATTTCATTGAACCTGATGTGTTCCTCTGTTAAAGGTGGGGCTTTTTAAGCAGTTGCCGTTTTTTCACAGAAGAAATTCCAGCTTGTTCTAGCTAAAACAAATTTAAGGCTGTGCGAGTTGTTTTCTTAGAGCCTGATTATTTGCTTTGTCCCTTGAAACCCCGTCTCCTCAATTCACATGAATATATATGGAAGGGCAGCCACATTCTGAAGCAAAATCCTGTAATAAAGGCATGTGTGGGAGGAGGCGGATCATTTTCACTGATCTTTTTCTCTCCCTTTATTTTGTTGTCACCCTCTCTTCTGCTATAGCAACCGTGCTGAGTGTTGATGCCATAGCACATTGAAGAGATGTTCTGGACATTAACTTTGGCTCAATCTGTCTTCATTTTCTGTAGAAAATGTATTGTCACCTGAGAACACTTTTGTAACCTACTCCCGAAGTTACATTTTATCTGTATGGCTTACCTAGAGGTGGCGTATTTATCATAATATTTTCATTCATGCGCAGCCAGCTCTCATCTTCTGTTTTCAGATACCTCTCATTAATATTTCAGGTGCAAAAGGTCTCTTTGGATTGGAATATGGCAGACTTGGCTGAGGAGAAGGGGTGTCACAGCTTTCATAAATGTCTTTTAGCCATTGTTTTCTGGGATAGTCTGCCTAGNCAAGGTGTGCCTATTTATAGCCTCATTGTTGATTAAGTATACTAGCTAGCTTGTGAAGTAGCTGTTGGGAAATAGGATCTTAAATCAGAGCTCATTTTTCCCCTTCAGCTAGGATGACAAAGGAAATGAGATGTTCCTAGAAGTGTTGTCCACAACTGGATATAATAAGAACCAGAAGGTACAGATAGTTGACTGTATTAATTAGCTCTTCTTCAGAGCTACACATCTGTCAACTGGTAACTGCAGCAGCTTCTCCACTTCATTACTTTAAGAAGGTGTCTTTTAAGTACCATATTTCTTTTTTGAGATGGTTTCATTTTTGTACCGCTCCTTCATGTAGAGTGATATGTAGCAAAATGACTTCTTATTGATCTATACCCCCCAAAACAAACAAATAAGAAAAAGCAACAAAAGCCCTCAGAGCCTTGATTACCAAAAAATAGAGTGAACTGTAAAAAGAAATTTTACAAGGTAGCAGCCATCAGACTGGGCAAGACATTTGTCTCCTTCATTTGAAGGTACGTCTTTTATTGTTCACAAATTGTCCTTTGCCCTCCTTTTTTCTCTTCTTTAGGCAAAAGTCCAGCTAAGATCAATGGATGCTGCAGATGCTAAAATGCCTTTGCAAATCTGTTGATAGGGCTGTCAGCCGACAGCTACAGAAGAGAATTGATGTTCCTCACAATTCAGAGCCAGTCTGATACTGAGCCCCTTCTGATATTAGGGTGTGTTGTAATTGTAAGGATTACCTAGTTGCTGCCTCCCAGTGTGAAGATTTGGGGTGAGTTGCCCAGCATATTCCTTTCTCTCTGGGAAGCTGGTGAGATGATGGCCCCAGGGTGCTCCTCCATCCCTGCTCAAGGAGAAGGTGCTCAGTTCCATCTGTTTTTATTGCTCTCTGAAATTAATATTACATAGAATCATAGAATTATCAGGTTGGAAAGGACCCTTGGGATCATTGAGTCCAACCATCAGCACTTCTCTACAAAGTTCTCCCCTACACCATAT
>VZTM01012996.1:1445-32303 GCA_013400555.1 Jacana jacana
AGGTAGCCAGTGAAACCAAAATGCTCAGAAAACTGTCGGTGCATCACCTACATTTTTCCGTCCAAAAGGGAGCTTTAAAAAAAATACTGAGGAAAGATCTGTTTGGGTTTTTTTTTGTGTGTGTGTTTTTTTGTTTGTTTGTTTGTTTTGTGGTGTGGTTTTTTGTTTGTTTTGGGTTTTTTGTTGTTTTTTATTACACAAATTGTGATTTTCCAATTTAGAATAGTATTTCATTGCTAGTAAGTAACAGTCATCAGATACCACCTCATGATAGCTCCTGTGTTCCATGTTGCTGGTGCACTTCCAATGGCAATTAGTAGACACCCCCAAAACCCCGGTGTCATGCGTGCTTTATTTATACTATCAGACACACACCTTTTCAGTGGGGTGTGATTTATTTAAACTAAAACTGAAGACAACATATTTATTCTGAGCTTGAATTTAAGACCACTTCTCCAGAAACTTTTTGTTTCCAAGAAGAAAACCGAGTTCAAGTTCTTGTTCAGTCCTGGGTTTATGCAAATTACATTTACGTAAATTTTTTTTACTTATAAGCTTTTTTCTTTCCTAAGTTATTTAATCAAATTAATCATCCTAGTGGTCTTTAGTAAGCTTCCAAGAATGTGTCTCCTTTATTCAGTGCTACTAGGTAGCTGCCTGCAAAGACCTAACTTCTAGCTCTTCTGTGGCCATAGTGAGCAAAGATTAACTCACAGGGTTAAGGAAGGACAACGGGGCCGACTGTAGCAACTGGAATAATGAAGTCCTGCTACCAGCCAGCACATAAGTAGGATCATTGCAAAGCTGATGGTTGAGAATAATGTGAAGTGTACTGCTTTCCAATGATGTATAAGATAAAAGCAGTGCTGCCACCACTGTGGTGGGTAATATTGGACCGGTTCACAGTCCTGACCAGTATAACTTACTTTGAGGGGAAAAAAATAATCTAAAGCATGCTGTATTCTGGTTTGACTTGAGCTATTTTGTCTCCTGTGGTTATATAGTAAGATTTTCATTCTTTTTTCCAGCTGTTAACAGAAGCAAATCATAGAAATCTAGAGATGAGAGACATATATAAAGGTCACCTAATCTCTTCCCAGCTGGAGCAATATAGTCTCAAAGAACAGTCTTGGAGACTCTGTAATCTGTTCCTGTACTTATAAAACAAACTCCCCCCCCAAAAAAACGCCAAACCACCCAAAGAACTTAAAAAAAACAGTAATACTAAGCTAGTTTATTTCTTGCTTAATTCGAGCACCTTTGTGATAACTAGAGCAGGAAGACTATTTTGCTTCCTTTCTCTTTACAGCAGTATTCTACATTCTTGGAAGTTATATTGTTTTTCCTCCTCAGTTTTCTCTGTGAGACAGATAATATTCTTCTTGGTGCTCCAGCTAATTCTACATCTGTCTTCAACTAGAGTGCCAAGGGTTGGGCACAGGACTCCAGATGGGGCCTTACAGATGCTGAGAATTACTTTCTATCTTGCAGATGCAGCATATTTTTCCAGCTCGATCTCATTGCCTTTTATTAACAGTACAACATTGTTGATTTCAGCCTGTAATTCATTATAACCATTTTTCTCCCTACATTTGTGACCTAATCTGTCCCTGCACAGGTATACTTGGTTACACCTAACTGCATATACTCGGGCGCTTAGAAATTAAGCAATTCTTCTCTTTTTTGCTTGTTTTTCTATAATTTAAATTTTCAGATGAGAAATCTGAAAGAACAATGCTCAGATGGGATCAAGATGAAAATTCCGCTTGACAAACATACTGTCTTTAGACATTTGGGCCATTACAATACAGAATAATATGCTCAGGCTGGGGTTCTGCAGGACCCTACCCATTGCTTACCTCTGTTTAGATAGCAAATATTTAATCATTATATTCAGTTAGGGTGCAGTTTTTCCCATTATCCTGGAGTAGTTTCTCCCGGGCCTCAGGCGGCAGTCACTTCAACTTTCATTGTTAAAAACACTGTTCATGGGATTTATTACTTGAGCCAGTGTCGATTTACAGACAGTAAGTGATCAACAATTATCTGCAGGAATTCTTGCTTAGTCTGGTAGATTCACCTCCCTGGTCCAGGCGTTTAGCTGTGTAGCTGTTCAGTTCACAGCTATCAGGAAATGGTAGGGTGAACAGAAAGGGAAGGGAAGGGAAACAGCCTCACGGGAGGCAGTGTGGTGGTGTGATTTATGCAGGGCAGCCTGCCCAGGACTGAACTGCTAGAGGGTATTTGTCTCTGAAGCGTTTGAGTGTGACTATAGTTCTGCCTGTTTTTAAATTTCTACAAGCAAGATAAACCTTCTGACCGTTACATGTGTGTCTCTTTCCTCGTGTGTAGTTTCCAACTTCATATTAGGGGCAGGAAAAACAGGAAAATACCAGAGTAGTTGTTATTTAGTGCTTCTCATTTAGTTTTTTTTGTGCTCAGGGGGTACTGCTGAATACTTGAGTGATAGTTACAGCAGGGCTCGTGAGGAGGAGGGAATAGATCTGAAGCTGCTTTCAGACTAATTGGAAGAAGAGCAGCTCACCGATAAAATACAGCTTTCTGCAAGATTTACGCTTTCATGTGTGGGGAGTAGTTAAGGTACTTTATAAAAACCCCGTCTGCGTGAGCTTTTGCTACTTTTCCTTGTCAGAGGTGTGTTGCAGAGATTTTACACCTCCAGACTCCTGCTTGGCTGCAGGCAGTTTCCTCTGGGCTTCCTGCTGGGTGGCTCTGGTGGCGGTTTCGCATTGTTCCTCACCGATGACTCAGAGAAACAGGAAAGAGATCCCCTGGTGAACAAAAAGTGCAACCACCAAACAGGTGCCTGTATTCTGGGCTAGCAGAGGACAAACCACCTCATTCTGGATTTTTTCCTAAGATTCTTATCTGCAAGTATGAGGCTCAAGAGGAATGGTTCATACACGCTGAATGGGTAAGAAAGAGCCTGCATCCTCTTTTGAATCTTCATCGTTAGAACTGCGTGAAAACGGAAGCCTTTATTTTTCTTTCTAGGCACGGGGTACATGAAATAACGACCAAGCCTTTTGTCTCAAAAAGAGCAGAGGATTGCAGTGTATGAAACATGCAGGTTGTTTAACCTGCTTTTTTCTCCATTTTGTTAGATTTGCTTTTCAAGTGTGTGCATTTGGTGGGGGCAGGTTGCCTGTGCGTTAAAATGAAGTGGATCTGCTCAGTAAAACCACCAAAGCATCAGGAACTCTGTGATTCCTGAAGAGGTGTCTGTGATGCTTTAAGCATTTGCCAACAGACAGCCCATGCGTTTGATACAAACAAGAGCTAAAGTCATTAAATGTGATGCTCCTGGTAGGGAATATGAATGACTTTAAATTTAGTCAATCTAAAAAGTTGAAGTAGTTTAAAGTACTTTACTCTGAGTTACTTTACTAGTTTTGGGTTTTAAAAATACATATTTTTTTCTCTTTCTGCTGTTAAATCCTCTCAGTAATAGAGAATGTATAATTACTTAAAGATAGCAACTAACTAGATAGTCTTTGTTTAAAAAATCTTGTTGTAATAAATTGAAAGTGGAAACATTTTAAATATAACTGCATTTGATTTCTCTAAAGCAAATTCTTGTCTGTCTTTGTATGATGTGAGTTTTATTTCTCAGCACAGCATAGGTGGAGTGAAGAGGATTTGCACCTCCTCAGCGCTGTGTTAACTCTTCAGTAGTACCTGGCAGGTGACCTGACCAATAAAGTTGTCAGTCTCAGGATTGTCTTTTTACTTTGCTGCTGCTTTTAACCTTCTGTCCCGAGTAAGGCATTGCGATAAGTGCTTCATGCTGCCGTTGGCTTAGTGCTGCATTCCTGAAAAGCCCAGATATATTTCAGAGTACAAGTGTGCAGACTAGCCCAAAACTGCCTAGTTGCTTTAAACTCATGGTCCATTGCACACTTAATTGGCAATCTCTGCACAGGACAGACATCAAGCAGTGCAAGCAGATCAGATAGGAAATAGTCGTTAGCTGGTCTGCACTGGTTTTGCGTGTACTGGCTTGCACCATGCTATTTCAAAGGGTCCTTTGCTTTTCCAGCATATGCTTAAATTTGATTTTTAGAAAAAAATTAAATTAGATCTGGATTAAGTTTCTTTTTAAATGGCAAGGTAGATGGTAGATGGATGCTAACATTTTCCTTGCTTATGCTTTTTTTTTTTTTCCCCACAACTGTAATAAATTCCACCATCTGACTGCAAAATCAAACAGCATTCAAAGTTACTATCTTCCAGGATTTGGTTTTAGGCTGTAAGATGTGTTTGTCACTCAGCGGGATTGAGTTTGTCATAGATGGCGAATATATCAGCATTAACTTGTTTTTGTGGCAGAGCCTTTTGGCCATTTGAGAGATTGTCTTAATTTAGAGAGTCAATTAAGAAATGATGCTGAAATGCAAAATGTCATGGACCTTGCTTATGGTAAAGAATTTTTTTTAGATTTTAGTTATGGTAAGCACAATCTTTAATGGATTCAAACTTTATTAAAAATGAATGTGTGGTATAGAACTTCAGGGAAATAAGTTGTGCAAGATCACCCTGTGCATCTGTTCTGTGTTGTTCTGACTTGCAAGATGCTGCATAATCATTTTAAGGAATTTCACTTGTTGTGGCCCAGTGCATACCTGGCATTACATTTTACAGCAAGCATTTAACTGGAAGTGTTGTATTACAGTGAGTAAAACCAGTGGCACCCAGATGCTTGTGTGAAAAAGAAGCTTCAACTGTGAGTTCGTGGGAGACTCCAATATTATCTGATTGCAACCTGCTGATGTGCTTTGCACTGTTAAACAGCAGATGCTGAGGAGTGAATTTATCTAATTAAAGAAATTCCTTTTATGTTTATCTCTTGCCTAGATGGTTTAATAATGCAAGGTAATGGAAAAAGAGCTTCAACTATGTTTTCCTGTTTAGCCTAAACTTTTGGCATGTCAGCAGAAAGGCTTGTTTTGATCTTTAGGGGTTTTTGTTTGGGACAGCATGTTCCACTTGCCAGGTGGAGTAGCACCCTGGTGCGCAGGTCACTTCGGGAGAGGGGAGCTCATTGGGGTGGAATGTTGTAGGGCAAAGACAAACACTGCTGGAGCAGGTACCTGCACATGGTGAGGACACTGTTACTGTGGGATTCCTCTTTACTGTGTAGTGTAAACCCACCTTCTCTTATCACACACAAAAAAAAAGGCAGATGGTTTGTACAGCCAAAGGTGAGTATCACGAGATAATCAGTGTGTTCAGAAATGTAACTCAGGGCATGGTGATAAACTCTGAACCTGACTGTTTAATAATGTAAAACCATAAGAGGTTGTGCATCAGGACCAATAGGAGGGAGTTCTTTACATCAAAAGTCACTTTGCTTGGAATGTTCCTAATCTATTGAATCTTATGTTATAAACTGGAGCTATTGAATTTGCAGGAAATTCACGTGAAAGTGTAACAGCATTTGTGAAGGAGAACAAAAATTCTGTTTAAAGCCTCAGCTTTTTAAAAGGAAAGTGGAATTTCTTGTTCTCTTTTTATACTGTATACAGAAGTTCTTAAAGTAAATAAATTATGCCTAACTCATTAAGTTCTTGCAGATTTGTTTATCAAGCTCTAGATAGTATTTTTGTTTTGGGTGATGCTGGTATCTTGGAGGAGGCAATGAAAAAGGGTGATTGGAGAAATCCAGTCTCTGGGATACAGGGGTTACATCATTTGCATAAAGATGCTCATTTTTCCATTTCCTTTGGCACCAGAAGGTACCC
The DNA here is from genome assembly GCA_013400555.1 of Jacana jacana. Classification (NCBI taxonomy): domain Eukaryota; kingdom Metazoa; phylum Chordata; class Aves; order Charadriiformes; family Jacanidae; genus Jacana; species Jacana jacana. The sequence continues at coordinate 7,208 of VZTM01012996.1, forward strand.
TCCAAAACTGCAGATATTTGGTTCTATTTTCAGAAAAATCTCAATTCTTTTTGATTTGGTTGTAAACAAGGAATTGTAGCAAAAATCACCACAATAATTTTTTCTTGGATATTATTTGGTCAGGCTCTGATTGCACTTCTAAACTTATAAGATACTTGAAAATGTTTTCAAACCTAATACCAGCAAAAAGCTTCCCTTGCCTAGCCTTTTTCCCTTTCTATGGTATCTCAGTTGATACTAGTATAAGAATTGTACACATATAAACTGGAAATATGTAAAATCCAGAGTTTCACTTAGAAACAATGATTCATAGATGTTCTTTGTTCAGGTCTTGCTGGACATGGGCATGTTTGCTCTTGCTTTTTGAAGCAGGCAATGGTTGTATAATGTTTGTGGAGATAAAGGGATCTGAGATTCATCAGAGGACACCAAGTTAGGAGACCTACCTTATCTTCTCGAGACTGAGGTAGAAATCTTACCTGACAGCATCTCTCTGACAATGTTGTTCAGTCAGCTTTGCTGTTCTGTGCTAACCTGCAGTGTGCCAATTACATTTCTTTGCATCACAAAGATTTTCTTTTTTGTAAGCAATCACTTTTGAAGGTCATCTTAGCTTGGGAGATATCCCTTTATTTGCTTGGTGCTGTGTTTGTTGGCAGTAAAAAATGCACTGGCACTGTAATAATCTCAGCATCACCTTTTGTCTTTGCAAATGCTTTTTTTTTTTTTGTCTTCCTGTCCCTTTAGCAGTTGGAATTACTGGTAGTCAGTTGGAATTACTGATGAGCTTTTCATCCACCAGCAACCCCCAAGGGCTGCTCTTCCATCCAGCCTGTATTGATACCAGGGGTTGTCCTGATGCGGGTACGGGACCCTGCACTTGGCTGTATTGAATCTCATGACGTTCGTGTGGGCCCATTTCTTGAGCATGTCCAGGTCCCTCTGGATGACATCTTTCCCTCAGGTGTGTCAACTGCACCCACTCAATTGGTCTTGTAGCACGAAGTAAAATGTTTATTACACATCTATTTTCTCTTTTTCTCCTAATGACTTAAGTTTAAGGAAGGGTGTAAATCCAAGCACGCATTTCGCAAGACATGACCTCAACCCACCCGAAACAAATATGCAGCTTGAACTTTGGTGGTGTGATCTCAGCTTCCTGTGCTTTTAAAAGAAGTAGTAATGTATTGGCCTACGCATTCCTATAACCTTTGTAGTGGTTCAGACAGAACCATGCCCATGCTGGTTTACCTTCACACTGGCCATGCCCACTGCAGGAAAGCTTTGCTGCAGTGTGAAGTAGATCATGCAATTGTAGAAGTGAAGAGCTACTTTGGACAGTTGACAACTTGCTGACCTTGCTTCAAATAGTATAGGATATACTAATAAATAGTCTACTCAGTAAAACTGCACCTGAATTGAGATTTCTGATGACCCTGGTCAGTGAGCCACGTGATGCCTGATCCCTCTCTTCTGCTTGGCACAGCAATTCTGACAGGGCTGTGCAGTGTATACATGGTCTGCAATATTTTCTAAACAAGTGCAGGTTTAGAAGCTGGACAATTGTCTGAAGAATACTGTTAAAACTAAGAAATTACCTCTGCAACTTCTGCTTAGCAGCCATCCTAAACTCACAGTGATGGAAACTGAACAGCATATGCAAGAGGGTATTTGTTGAAACATAGAATAGTATGGATTGGAAGGGACCTTTTAAAGGTCATCCAGTCCCCCTAAAGCGAGAACATCTTCAACTAGAGCAGGTTGTTCGGAGACTCATCTAACCTGGCCATGACTGTTTCCAGAGATGGGACACCTACCACCTCTCTGGGCAACCTGTTCCAGTGTTTTAGCACCCTCAGCCTAAACAGTTTCTTCCTTGTATTTAGTTGAAGCCTAACTTCTTTTAACTTAAAGCATTACCCCTTGTCCTATTGCAACGGGTCCTGCTAAAAGGTTTTTCCCTGTCTTTCCTGTAGGCCCCCTTTAAGTAATGAAAGGCTGCTCTAAGGTGTCCCTAGAGCCTTCTCCAGACTGAACAATCCCAACTCTCTCCACCTGTCCTCATAAGGAGAGGTGTTCCAGCCCTCTGATCATCTTTGTGGTCCTCCTCTGGACCTGCTCCTGTGCTGAGGTCTCCAGAGCTGGACACAATACACTGGGTGGAAATCTCATGATGGAAGAGAAGAGGGGTAGAATCACCTCCCTTGACCTGATGGACAGGCTTCTTTTGATGCAGCCCACAATATGGTTGGCCTTCTGGGATGCAAGCGTCCGTTGCTGGGTCATAGATGTTTAGCTTTTCATCCACCAGTACACCCAAGTCCTTCTCAGCAGGGCTGCTCTTCCATCCAGCCTGTACTGATACCAGGGGTTGTCCTGATGCGGGTACAGGACCCTGCACTTGGCTGTATTGAATCTCATGACGTTCGTGTGGGCCCATTTCTTGAGCATGTCCAGGTCCCTCTGGATGACATCTTTCCCTCAGGTGTGTCAACTGCACCCACTCAGTTGGTCTTGTAGCACAAAGTAAAATGTTTAAATGTTAATTAATTTTTATCTTCTCATCATTACTGTACCTGACTCTGCACTGCTGAATAACTTCTGTGGGGCATGTTTTCCTGGGACGTTTTTACGTGCCAAAGAATGTAGCTAGATCATGCATTCAGAAATCTGGCATTCATGGAAGTTTTGAAAATGGAGTGTTTGCAGCTGGCATCTCAATCAGTGGCTGTGCTACTGAAGAGCACTTGCTCAACCATCTTGAAAAGTTTGTGTTTAACATGGTGTTTCAAATGAGAATTCTAATAGTTTGACATCTCCCTTCTCCTGCCTGGTGCTGAAAATGCTTGGCCCTTCTGAAAATGCTCTTTGACTTTTCATCTGCTTGGAGATGGTGTGGTTTTCTGCATTCATCTCAGGACTATGTGTACCTGAAGGTGATTATATATAATCAAAGTCAGAAGTAACCAATGCCTTGAAACAAATTCAAGTTGGACAGGAACAAATGCTTGGGATTGTCTTAATGATTAATGGATGCTCAACTGACTCTGATAAAATATTGTTGGCCCCAAGATCTGTTTCCTCTGCTCCAAGCCACTACTTTAATGAGTCTTGATTTTCAGAGCCAAGCACTGAAATTGAACAATTTTTCTTGTGTTCTTCCGTCTGGTACTGACGCAAAGCAAGCCAACAAGGAAAAGTAGTAACTTATGTTTGTTCTGCCCAAAAAAGTAGAAATCAGAAAGAGCATAGGTGTGCTTAGAAGGCTTTTTTATTAAGTATTGTTGCAACTACAGGAAAAATAGTATTAAAGGATGTGACAAACAGCTCATGAAAGCCTGATGAAATAGCTCATCTGGCAGACAGAAGTAATATGGACACCCAAATGTCTTATCTGAGGAGAAGCAGCTGTTTGAATTGCTTTACAGTCCTCCCAAATTGCCACAGTTTGTTTCATGAAAAAGGGGAAAATCTAAGGGTAGCGATACAGACTGTTATTCTTGGAAAGCACAGCACAGATTTATCAGATTAAGGACAAATGTGGATTATCTACTTCAGTTTTTGTTGGATTGGGAATCCATTTTTGGAGAGTCTTCTGTAGAAAGTTTTATGGTGTCAAAAAAATGTAAGCCAAGATGCAACATGTGAGCACTGCTGAGTGAACTCTGCCTGACTCAAGGTGATCTTGGTACTTTCTTGGTCAGCTGTAGCCCTTTGTGCTCATTTGTAATCTAGTTACAGGTTTGCTTTTCCACCTTCTGAAACGGTGATTTTCATTCAGCAGGCTTCAGCTATGAAGTGAGGTGGCTTCTCCTGTGTCATTAAAATACCCCTTATTTGTTTGGAGGAAGGCTACTGTGACTTATGCAGGGGTGGCATTTCAGTCATGCATTTGGATGTAGACTGAGATCTGAGGATGTTCTGACTGCGGGGTGCTTATAGAGGGAGAACTTAGGAGGACAAGCAAAACATGGCAAATGTTCTCATCCACAAAGAGCAGAAGTTTCCTTTACAAAATATTTTTCCCCCGAGTCTCCTACTCTGCTTCCCTGCATCCCATGTTTGCTGTGACATTACTGCTTGGTGACAGCCAAATGGTAAGAACAGGATTTCGGTGTAGCACCTTTCCCCTGTGCCCTGGAGGTTAGTGCGGGGTCTGGTTGCTGTGCCCTTCCCAGTGCTCTGCCTGAGAAAGGGCCTTCTTACCTTACTCGTAACTTTGTTGTAGGAACTGTGGAGAAGGGGGTATTGAGCTATCAAAAGCTGCAGAAGGAGACGGACGGTGAACCACAAGGGTCTTGAAAGCAAGAAGTAGAGCTGACTGTAGTCTCACTGTCACCGTTTGGTGACAAGAACCAAGAACTTAGAATTTGCAGCAATTCCACCACATTTCAACATTATTGTATGTATCCTGGGCAGCCCTGCTACTTTACATGAGGAGGTGACAATACATTTGCCAAGTAGAGGGAAAGGGAAATATGGAGCAAAATACTGAATCACTTCTAGCATTGTAATTCTGAATTTTTTGAGTTAACCATCACCTGCAGGGGTGGTGTTTCTTTTAGAGAGACTGTGGGTATCATTATTATAGAGCAGATACATTATTACTGTGGGTAGTAGTATTATTGAGCAGATTTAGTTTGGATATTAGGAACAAGTTCTTTACTCTGAGGGTGGTGGACCACTGGAACAGGTTGCCCAGGGAGGTGATTGAGGTCCCTTCCCTGGAAATATTCAAGGGGAGGCTCAGCAAGGCCCTGGGCAACCTGGTCTAGTTAGGGGTGTCCCTGCTGACTGCGAGGAGGTCAGACTGGATGACCCTAGATGTCCCAGGATGACCCGGATGTCCCTTCTGGCCTGGAACATTCTATGGTTATAACTGTTTTTCTCTATATCTGCAGCCTGGCTGTTCCCGTAGCATTGGTTCCACAACATAAGATTTATGATCTCACATGTATTTTCTTTGGGATTTTTTTTTTCATGTGTGAGCAGGCAAAAGTAGTTTAAGCATTTTTATATTCATTAATGATGTATGCATAAAGATTTAAACTGTAAGCCTTATATGGGGAAAATATTATAAACCTAATGGTTCTAAACAGAAGATTTCATTAGAACTTGCACTGTGAGTCATTGTTGTTATATTAATAGAGCTGTTACCAAATATGGGTTTGGAACTGGGCCGCCCTCATGGTGAATATTGCAGATGATGTAAAGAAAATAAGTATTTAAATATAAACTAGTTTTGGGGTAACCTGTTGATCAGCCAGTTATTCTGATCAGTGGAGCATATAGTGGAGAATAATCTTGTAATGTAATTCTGAAACTGTAGTCCTTTATGCCAGATGATATTTTAGTCTGGAAAAACTTTGAGTTTATGTGAAAAAGTGGTTAAGAAATAAAAATATACGGCTGTGCTGTAGAAAGATTTGCCTTTTAATGACTCCTTAAACTGCCCTGATCATTTAGTCCCCTCACCTTTGGAAATATTTAAATCAAAGAATAACCTATAAGAATATAGGTTCATTCCAATCACCTATGTGCAGCCCACAGTAACTCTTAACAAATATTCTATTAGTCTGTACCAGAAGCAAAGGTTTAATTCAGAACTTCAGAATATGCTGTTGTAGGTGTTGGATACGTATATTCTTTTCTCCCTCTTCTTTTTTTCTCCTCCCACTAGAATGCATGTTTACTTACTGGAAATGTCTTGCCTCTTGATATAAAACAACCTTGTGGCACTAATTCAAGGAAACTGTCATCCTTGCTCTTACACAGAATTTCAGGTGGTGATAAATGCTCCCATTAGGATTTCAGTATTACAAAGATATTGTTCCATTAACAACCTGGGGACAGAACAGGGAACAACAAAACACTTCAGGCACTTAATGTGGGTTTGTTTTTTTGGTTTTGGGTTGGGGTGGTTGCTTTTTTTTATGGCACCTCCACCTCCCCCCAAGTAAACTGCTTTGTGGAGTATGCAGTGTGGTCAGGGCTATAGTGAAGGTGTTATATGTGCAGGGTAAGAAGTGCCCGCTAAAAGTAGCTGTATAATCTATCTGTTGTACACTAGAACTATTAATATCCCAATTTATAGCTCATTGATATTAGTTCAGGGCAGTAAATTTAAACTTCTACATCAGTTACTGCGAATTGCAGATTCAGTAGCTTAATATGCCAGACAGTTTATTTCTGCTTCTTCCCCCTAAGATGCTCTGAGGACTAGAGCTTTGTAATGGGATAGTGCTGTGAAAGCATAAGGAACAGATAAATTAAAAATAGCTATTTTAAAAGCTTTTTCAATGAATTCAAGCTTTCCATTTAAATAGAATTGGACCTTCTTCCCTTACCTGCTGTCAAACCATACCTTCAATAATGATGATGTAAATTGAGGTTTTTCTTCAAGCTGTATTGAGAGGACTCTTGATTATGATCAGCTCTAAAGCTAAGAAAAAAGAATAAAGTAAACCCCATGAATGATTGTTTTAAACTCTTCATTCCCGAAGCTCTGTCCTGCCAGTGGTGCAAGATAAACCAGCACTTTGCTTGCTGCTGCTAGCTCCACTGTGAAAGAAAAGGAGTTCTTTAACTTACTTGATGTGGGAGAGAACAGCAACAATGCCAATGGATGCTGAAGATAATGAAGCATCGTGTGTTGGCAGGAAAGATCCCAATGCTGAATGTGAGGTAGCTGGCAGCACCAGACTGACTGTAGGTATATGTCAGGTTTTATTGGCTTTGGAGCTTTATTTCATGGCAGTCACGCAGCTACATTACTCAAAGCTGTTGAATCTATTCTTTCTGAAGGCAAGCCTTTGCATTCCCAATCAGTTCTAATTACGAGTGTATTTGTGATACAATAACATGGCAGTTCGGAGAACTTAGCAATTTTTTTTCATTAGAATTTGACTTCATTGGATCTTGTTAGAGGATTTTTGTAATGTGTTAGCTCGTAGCACGCTCTGAAGAGGAACTACATTGACTACATCTTTAAATATTTCTGTGGGGTTATATGCTGTGTTTTGTAATATGCTGAGGACTCTCAGGTTTTGCGATAAGAAAAGTTATCTTATTAGTTTTCTGTAGCCATTTCCTAGCTACAAAATGCCTTCTGGAGAATGCCTTAAACTCTGAAACCTATGCTGATGCTTTTTCAGGGTGAATGGGAAATTGGGAGCATGGGAGCAGTGCAGTAAGAGCTATTACGTGTAGGACCCTGCACCATAATGCTGAAGGAGGTTGTCTGTGCTGGGAGAGGTTTGTTTCTTGCAGAGCTTGCCTGCCCTGAACTCCTGACTGGTCCCCTTTTCTGTCTAGCACGGGAGCCAACCACCTGGTGTGCTCCTCACTGCTGTCCTCATAAGTGGATCCAAGGCTCAGCTAATAGAGAAGAAAAGGTAGACAGCTATGGCCCAGAGCAAGGCAGGAGAGCCTGTTGTCTGTGGCCAACAAGCTGGAAAAATTGTTGGGTCATCTTTTCATGCTTGGAGACTCCTGGAACTGGTAGACAGCTGGGGGTTTGAGCATATGGGGAGCAGAGAGGAATTGATGGAGGGGATGTGTCAGGGGATGTCCGTTCATACACTGAACATGAGTGTAGGAAGTCATGGTATGTATGCTATGATGGAGGAATATGCCATATAGGCATATGATGCAGATTTATCTTGGAGGCACATGGTACAGAAAAGAAAAATATGATTTAAACCATTTTGAAAGCTGCTGATTAATAGCACTCCATGAACATTAGGGCTGTTCTTAATACAAGCAGTATGAACTCTGAAAGAGCTGCATACTGAGCACATTAAATTAGGTAGAAGTTAATGTTTTTTACCAGTTGTGACATCCCTATGGGATGAAAAGCCTTTATAAAGCTCTAAGCCAAGAACTAATTTAGAGCATGTTACAAAGAGTAATCTCATGTAAAATTTTGCATTTTAGAAGTAGGCTAGGACATCCCATAGAGAAATAAAAGGCAAACTACATATATGTCTTGTACCCACCAAGGATAGGCAATCATGATTGTATTCCTTCAGCATCTTCTGTATCATCCACAACCACTTCCACGATTCAACTTTTCAAGCATTTGTCCTAAGGATGGTGATTGGGGCTTTTGTTCCCCTCACAGACAATGCCTAGAAAGGCCTGCTGCAGTACTTGTGTAGAAAAGGTTGTGCTTTTCTGAGGTGGGTGGTCACAGAAACATTCAGACTCTGACTAGTGAAAAAAACCAAGGGGTCAGATAGACACTTAACTTTTAGGAATTTTTTGGGTAGCTCCTACACAGGTAGTTTCAAACCAGCAACTCAGGATTTTTTTTCCATGTGGAGCCATCTTTGTGTTTGTGTTAATTTTTTTTCCCTGTTACTACCTGGAATATGTGCAATCAACAAGGTCTGTCCTCCTTCCAGACATTCAGGTGACAGTTACCAAGTGACCGACATCTGTAGAAAACTGACATACTTTTCTGTCCTAATGATTTTTATTATTTTTTTTTCCTGAGCTAAAGACAATGCTGGTACCAGCTTATGGTCTCTGAAGTGGAAGCATAGAACATTTCGTGTGCTCTGGGGAGCTATATTCTGCACTTGAAACTGTACAGCCTTATTTATAAAATAGGGGTAAAAATGTCTAGCTGCTTTATAGGGAGCGTAAGAACTAATTAACTTGTATAGTTATTTTAACAAGCTTATTTCTTTGCATTTGCTGCCTTTGTGTAAAGGTAAATAAAGTCTGTGCAAGAGCCTGACCATGTGAAAACTCAGGTAAAAATAACTGATTTTTACGTTTGTGGGTAAGTCTGCATGAAATGTGAATACTTCTGAAAACAGCAGCACCAGGGTGAGTAAACACTGCCGAAGCCCAGCCATCCTGTCGCTTACCTTAGAATAATTACTGGTCTGCATTTGAAGAACAAACCTTAATGTTGCCAAACTCCACCTTTTTCCTGCCCAGTCTGTATGTGGGAGAGTCTTTATAAGAATATATTTCCTGTTTCCCAGACAAGGGAGGGGGAAAAATGTGTTTTCTCCTTGTTCTGAAAAACAAAAGACAGGCAGTGACTGCATGCCCGCACCAGCTGCCAGCCTAAACCTGAGTGTGCAAACAGCTGAGGGCTGCAGCCAGCTTCTTAGTTCGATCCTTGGCAAAACAGCGCGTTGCGGCTGCCGTCTGTCTCAGCTGGGCTTTCCCTCAAACTTCCCTGAGAGAGAGAAACTAGCTGAAAAAGAGCTGGACACGTAGTTTTTATTATGTTACTTTGACCCAATCTTTGAAGCATTGAGAAATTGTCAGTGTCTTCCCCCCTTTCCTTGCAGGATTTCATCCCAAATCCCTTGTTTTGAGTTTTATGGATTAGTTTGTCACAAATTATTCAACTTTGCAGAGTGAGTTTTGCAAGGAGCAGAGGATACAGTGGCAGGGAGAAAACCCACACTTAAGCCACTTGGAAAGGGCTATCATTCCTTTGTAAACGTGATGCTAATCAATTTGTACCAACAGTAGAAGTGTTCAGGGTAAGAACAGAATGATCTTCCATTGACTTAGACCTGTTGGTGTAGGTGTGGCAGCTGGTTCTCCAAGGCTGTGTCTGTTCATTTAGATTTTGATGACTTCCAATTCTGTCCCATATTATCTGAAGAAGAGTAGCTCCAGTCTTTTCCCACCTTAACTTTTGAACATTATTCATATACACGCATCCTCATTTTAAAATAAGAGAAACTTGGACTTCTGTGTTTTTAAAGTCAACTCCACTGGTATGGATTACAAAACTAAGTTTCACTTTCATAGAGGCAGCCTCAAGCCAGTTCATGTCTCCTCTTTATGCTCTCCTTTTAAGGAAAAACAATAGCATGGAAGACACTTGCAGTACGTGATCAATAGTGGAACTGCAGTGCTCAGATCAGGACAAGCAGTAGTGTGTCACTGTGTATCAGAGGTCCAGGAATAAGTACCAGCTCTCCTAAAAAGGGTTGAAGAGTTAAAAGCAAGATTTGGGGTTTTTCAGAAAGCGGTTGTGGAATTATCAGTTCCCTTTTCTCTGTTATGCTCCGGAAAGGAGTTATGGTGTGTGTGTGTGTGTGTTTGCTGGTTTTGCTGTGTCCATCAGCTTTCCTACTGACAGCTGCGGTTCTGAGGGCATTTGGTGGAGGGAGAGCTTGTTACCATTTCACAGAAACTTAGTGGAATGAATAAGTAAATTATATTTGACATGGATTGAAAATCTAGGTACATTACTAAGTTTCCAACTCCACTGCTGTGACACTGTCAATAGGAAATGTGTGAATTTCCACTTCTGTATGTGCAGCCCAGTTTATCATAATGGATCTGCTCTATAGCATGAGTAAGTATGTTAATGATGAGGCGGATTCTGTGTTATAGACTGTTGCAATACATGGTAAATATTTTCATTGTCATCCTCTTGGAATATGATTGCAGTTTCTCTTTCCCTGTAAGTATATATTGGAATAAGGCAATGCAATTCCAAAATAGATCCATACCTGAGGATTAAAAAAATATTTATAAGCAAAGCGCTTCTGTAAGACAATTCTTGATCTCGTCTTTAGGAGAGTAATTCCTTATTTGCCCAAAATGCCTACTTTGAGCTTTATACACACTTTGAGATTCAAACCTGAAGAGCATTAAGCCTGAGCATTGTTGTTATCGCTTAGAGTGATCCTTCAAAGGTGGTCAGAAAATTGCAAGGAGATTGTCTTCTGGTAATCTGTGACCATGGTCATTGAGCTGTTTCCTGACATATGAGTGTGCACCGAACAGCTCCACTTGGATTGTCCCTCTCTAGTCTCAAGTCTGAGTCCCCTATTTCTCTAAGGGCTTTCCTGTCTTCTGGAGCACTTCTGGCTTCCTCCTGCAGTGGTATGTAACACCATGTCCCAGAAGCATGGAACAATGGAACAAGTGTAATTTTTCTCTGTATACAGTCTTATTACTGTCATTTGTGGGAATCAACGTAGTTACACTGGGCATTGTCCTTGGCAAGAGCATGTGTCAATCCATTAGCATAAGCATGTCCTTCAGCAGCACAGCCAGGCCTAGGGTGGCACACCTCCCCTTAAAGACTGCCTGTGCATTACCTGGGTTTCTGCTGTTTCTCTTTGTATATCCAGGGACTCTGGAATCACCCCATGGTGAGCTGTGTCACAGGGTTAAACTGGCAGGAGATAATCCTCTCTGAAGAAGCTAGTTGATAGAGTGGCTTAACTGTGTCACCAAAAGGTGCCCGCAGAGGCTTTCAGAAGATCCCAGGGGCATTTTGTGTTGGTAGACAACTAAAGAAGACTGTGCAGAGAGGGACTGATGACCTTTATTTGTTGAGTGCATATGTATGGTTTGAATATTCATTTACTGTAAATGGGTTTTTAGAAATAAAAGTATTTAATTTCAGAATTTCAGAATATCTGAGCATCAATCTAGTTTGGCTTCTCTGTGTCCGTTTGGCCAATTTCTGAAAAGCATTGTGGCTTTTGGATTATCTCATATTTGTATTTCATAGAGCAGACGTTTGCTGCCCTCATGGAAATGCGAGGCTGTTTGTGAACGGTTACACAAGTAGAACAAACGTCAAGCTGCTGATCTGTTTCTCATTTCCAGTCTGTTTTTCTTAAGCAACAATCTGCTAATAGAAGTTGTGGTACAAAGCAGATGTGTACAGGCAGGAGGACAGTCTGGCTTCCTTTGTTGCCTGGTGAGACAGCACGGGCTTTCAAGTTCTGTTGGAAGTTGATTATCTGGAATTAGAAATGAGGCAGTAAATGAAGCTCCAAAGAGGGCAAACTGCAGCTTTTGCTTTTAGTAGAGGTGTAACGTGTTGAAGCTGGAAAATGGAGCTGCAAGTTGTTACTTGCATAATGGTAATCTGGCTTTACAAAGCCTTGGGTTTCTCATCCATCAGGCAGCCCAACTGGCCTTGAAGTATGGACTGTGTTTATGGAGGGGGTGAGGGTGGGTAATGTTTTTCAGCATGTTTAGGTATGGGTGGATCTATTTTCTCTGTTCTCTATGCTAAAAGTAGTATTGCTAAAGCGAGACAATGGACAGTGTTGAAAGAGTTGTGGGGCACAACTTGTTTTGGGGTCTTTCATTGCTGCTTTCTTCATGTGTTCCTTGTAAAGTATGGGAGGAGACACTTGCCCCTTCTGAGTGTGAGGGGGGAGGATAAGGAAGGCATGGGAGACAGCGGGCAATAAGCTGGAACTGAGTGGCTTTCCACACTAATGGTCATATTAGCAGATGATAAGACATACTCATTCAGGTTTTAGGCTGTATCATCTTCCCCGCTCCTTTCTACCCAGTCCCTCGGGTCAGATAATTTGGCTTGAATCAATACTGCTCTTTGCTCAAGGGTATTCAAGGATTACAGTGGAAGCAGCGCAGGGATAAAGGAGCCAATTTTATGTAGAAGAGGACAGAATGTTTGTGCCATGTGCTCTCCATTTGTTTCTTACAACCTAGTTTTGAATGATTGCGCTGTGACTCTCTCCCCACCCCTGTGGTTGTGAATGAGAAAGTGAAGAAAATGGATTACAAGAAAAACAAGCTTTTTTTTTTTTCTCCTTGAGGTTTTTAATCAAAGGTATCGCAACCCATGTGGGATGAAGTGATCCTAGTTGTTACCAAGCTAATTAAATATTTATAAAACAAGGGTTATATTATATTAATAGCTCTTCTGTCTGAAGAATGTAAATAAACTGATGATTTTGTAGATTTTTCTTTCCTTGCTCAAACAATCTAGCATTCTTTCTGTTGTCTTGGATGCAAATATTCTCTGAATTTCTACAAGTTAGAAACTCTAACATTTTCAACATGCAACATTATTAAATGAAAAGTGGCCCTTTAATTTGTTGGTGAATGTAGAGCCAGGCAAAGTTCTGTGTGTGTGTTCATCCCTGTTAAGATTTTAAGAACAGCTCCAGATCTTTTGATCAGTTGTGTGTACTTTGTCTTGAGTAAGCACTTGGATCCCTTCTAAATTAAGTCAAAAAGACCTGTGGTATTTAAAGACTGGAAAAAAGATCTCTAATAATGAGACGTAAGGAGATGGGTTTTTTTTAGTTTCTCATGAGGTCAAGGGGTGAATATAATATCTAACTAATGAAGTTTAAGAAAAGGAGAGGAAGAAAAAAGCTATAATCTAAGAGAGAAAGGATAACAATCGTAATTGGAAACATAAATGGATGTTAAAACTAGGAGGTTTCAAAGGACATGTTTTAACAATGGACGTGATCAGCCATTGAAACAAATTACTGAGCAAAATAACTGATTTTTCTTCCTTGGCAGATCTACAAGTTAAAACCAGATGCCTTTCTGGAAGGCGTGCTTCAGGCTAATTAAGCTTTGGGTTCACTACAGGGGTAACTAGATGGAAGGCAGACAAGGACTGCAGGCTGGTTCTGACCCTGGAGCCTACCGCTCTGGTTAGTGTGGTGTGCTGGCACAGAGCGGACCCGAGCATCTCAGGTCTGGCAGCTCGTTCTGTGGCCCACACCTAATTGCCCCCGGTTCCCTGAGGCTCCTGGAGAGGGGCAGCCGCCCTGCCTTGGCTGCTGTCATCTGAGGGTTCCTGAGCAGACGGTAAGTGGCTGTACTGTCCCCTGCACGTGCAGTGTCTTTGATTGGTGCAACCCCAGTAAATCAGGCTTGTCAGGGAAGTGTGGGGTAGGCAACTGTGGTGTACGAGCCTAACGTGCCGGTGGAGGAAACACGTGAATCACCTGGTGGAAACGTTGGGCGTCACCCATGGACGTTTTGTCTCTGCTCCAAATGTCTCCTGGCGCTGTTGGTTGGGGTACGAAGAAGGTTTTTGAGAGTACACCTGCACTGGAAGAAAATCAACTGTAGTTATAGGCAAAATGTATTCTTTACCAGTAGAGCTTGTTTTACTTGGAGAGCTTGGAGGCGTGGGTGAGGGGTGACTTCTAAAAGTCCAGGTTTCATAGGAAGTGCTGCCTCTACAGTAGCAGCTGTTCTTTGCTAGCATGCTGTGTTTGTGTAGGCAAAATATCTTCTTGGATCACAAAAGCACACGTTTTCATTGTGAAATAATTAGAATATGTAAGCCATGAAAACCATAGTGGGGACACAAGTATTCAGTTTACCTACAAGGTTAAAACAGATGAAATCAACCCCAGGAAGGGGTGTGCAATGCTGATTGTACCTACCTGGCAGATCTTGTCTCTATGTACAGTTTAAGCTGTGATAAGTACTGCATATTTTGTCTTGTCTTTAAAACTACTGTCCCCCAACAAACCATTATTGGTGAAGACAAAGCAGCAGTCAGGTGAGGCAAAAGATAAGAGGAGCTGTACATTACCTGCCTGTTGCTAACAGCTGAATCTATGTTGATTTATTCCTTCTCCAACTGGTTGTTTAAAGGTAAAGTTTTGTCTGAGGAGGCTTCTTTCCTGAAGGATGTGCTGAATCTTTGGATGGAGGGGCAGAGTTTTTTCTTGTGGCGTAGGAAATAAATGGTTTGGTTAATGCCCCCCCTTGCCCTGGATTTCCCTCCTGTGTGAGGCAGAGCAGAAGGATCTGATGGGCTGCGGTGCTGAGGGCTGTTGAGAGGTTTGGGATTACAGGTCACTGGGTGTCTGTTACTGCTCAGCTGACAGATTGCAGGGCTTCACTTCTCAGTGGGATTATTTCTGTGTCTATTCTGTGTTTTGGCATGTGCCCAGATTATGATGGATATGGATATTAACTTCAATTATGTGGGTTTCTACCAGTTTCTTTATAAATTTAGTCACAGGGAAAGGCAAGCAGAAAGCTGCTTCGTACCAGAATTGCTGTCAGCAGGCATACAAGCAGCAGTGGTAGCACCGTAGCTGTGGTCGGTTCCCAATCTGCATGAACATATGCAAACAAAGTCTAATTTGTAGAATAAGTTTATTGCTTTCTGAAACAGCAACATGTTTTGGATGATGTCTTATTAAAAGCAATAGCTGTACTTTCTTATGATAAAAAGATGCTTTTCAAAATGTGTGTGTAGTTGGCCATGTGTTCCTTGTATAAATCTAGAGCATGTATTGGGAAGAAAACCAAGATTTTCTTCTACCCTGTAGAGCTAAAATACTATGCCCTCATGCCCTCTCCTCCTGGACTCTCAGAGGAAACTGCATCATGGTTCTCAAAGAGGTTAAGATCCCACCTTTTAATTTCATGTTTAATATGCACTTGAACACACACACAAATTCCTTTGAACAGTTTTCTATGTGTACCTAACAGCGTGGTTAGATTGGAAAGGCCGGAACCGGATCCTTAACAGCATTCATACGTTCTTTTAGATACAGCACTGAGCATGTAGGGGAGCGAAGGGGAGCAGGATCTGTATTCTGGATTTTACCATCCTCCAGCCAAAGAAATGAAAATCCTGAATGCACAATTCTGAATTCTGAAGCCTAACCAGAAGCTTGGATGCTGAGTGCACATGGATGTTCCCAGGTTACCCTTTGAGTGCTCTAGTGGTTGTTTCAGCTGCTCTAGGTCTTTTTTTTTAACGTGGCTCTTGCTCAGGTGTGGTTACCCTGAGCTGGCTGGTTCTCTGGCAGCACAGATGTGTACAAGTGAAATGGTATAAGGCTGCATCTATTCAGAAGAGCTGTGCATGGTTCATACTTCTGCCCAACCTAAGGAAAAGCCTGTAAAGTTTAGATGATATTTTCAATAATTTGCTATGGTTTGTTCCAGGTGCTTCCAGATAATGTGTGTGAACTAGAAATACATGCCATTTCTTCTTTTGTCAGATGTACATCTGTCCATTTTGTGAAAAATCACAAGTTCCTTGACAATTCCCTTTTCTCTTGAATGCTTTTATTGAAGCTTTAAGGATATTTTGGAATAAGCATGCCAATTTTTTATTCCTGTTTTACAGGCTTGTCATACAGAAAGGTAAGGCAGTAAAGACAAGGGAAGAATTATAGTGAAGAAAGGTGAAGAAGAAAAATTAATACCTGTTTTATAACGCTAATGAAAATAAAGCTACTGAAATAAAAAATAACTGTTCCTTTACTAAAGCAAAAACAATGAAAAGATTGATGGTGCTGCCCTGTATGGGTGTGTACGTGTTTATGTAATGTGGGAAAAATTTTCCAACACACCAAGAATAGTGGTGAAATGTTTGTCCTCTTGCTAGTATCCCAGTCATGATGCAATTCTCAGCAAAGCGTGCTATAATTATACAGGGAAGCTGCTATTTGCATAGTGGAACACAATGTTTTTTCCCCAGTTTGCCATCTTTTTTAGAGCATAATGTCAAAAGAGAAAGATTCACGTACTGTGTGTTGGAGCACATTTGCTTGATGTGTATGATGTACCTTCAAAGTGCAGAAGTAGTTCAAGATGTGGGATGAATACATATTCCAATAGTCACTTTCACCTCCCCAAGAAGAAGCCAGGAAAAATGCTAAAATACTTCAGGTAGTCTGGATCACTGGATTTAGATAAGATTTGATGTGCATTTATCTTGCTTTAGAGAGTGGCTCAATTTCACTCATGCCCCAGAGAAAGTAGTAGCAGAGTTGGACTCTTGAGAAGCCTGGAGTTGTCCTTCCCTCTTCTATTATCATGTAGTAGTTGTCTCTCCTGGCAGTTGCCTGCCTGTGCATCCTCGCAGTAACACTGCAACCTCAGGGCCTTGTCCTCATTGTTCATCAAGCATTTGAAGATGTCTTTACTCTGTTCATGGTGTTTCTCAGTAGATAAGAATTATGGTAGTATGACATCATCACCCAGTGATCCTAGTCTCAGTACATACTGATATGAATAGAGTCCTGAATGCAAGTGGTTTAGGACAAGTATGCAAAACAAGCTGTGCAAAATGTAGATTTTAGTAATTTCAGGTTTTCTGGGGTGTCTGTCCAGTACTGTGAGTGCAACCTTTTCGTGTGTGCTTGAGAGCAGGCAAGGCTAATTTTCTTATTGCGTTACTAAAACATGGCAAGTGGCAACCTTGCCTAACCAGAATGACAAAGCTCTTCTGTCAGCCAGTGCTCCTCTTTGTTTCCTAGTAAATAAACATCTCTTCAAGAGTCGTAATGGGCAATGGGAGGGGAAAGGTGTAAATCCAGGCTGAAAACAAATTCTAGGCAAAACTTTAAGCGAAATGGCATCACAAAAGCAAAGAAAGAAAACCAACGATCCTGTGCATGCAACTGAGTAAGGAACTGGAATCCACCAGTTCCTTACTGAGCTAGACCAGTGTACTACCAGCAGATGTTAGTGCAGCTCCTGAAAAAAGTGAATGGTAGTCTTAACCTTAAATTGTGTTATCCTGCTACTTTTTGTCAAAATGTGTCCAGAATTTGTGGCAGAGGGTTGATCTCGAGACCCAGTGGTCACACTGGGTTTTGTAGGATGCTTGAAGGTTTATACCATTGAGGTGTGAGTTTCCAGTCAAATGGATAAAGGACTACACTTGAGCCATTTTCTTTGTCAGGAAATCAGTGCAGGAAAAGTGGCTATATTTCTGTAACAGATTGTAGGAAAATTATACTCATGTTACTTATGCTGTGCAGTTTTGTGTGGCTGTGCCTACATCAGCAGCTGTCCCACTGCAGCTGAGCTCTCAGACTGGCAAGTTGGGAAGTGCAGCAGATGCCCTCACGGCAGTGCTGTGCCTGGGTATTATGGGTGCGTGTGTGTGACATCGTGACTGTCGCCAAGCGTCAAGAATTGTCATATAAAATTTCAAGTTGGATTTTTTTTCATAGTAAATTTATGAATCTCTCACTTAACACATTGAAAAAGAACTGTTATGTTTTCGAAGAGCTCAAAATGCTTAAATCAGCGCTGTGCTGGAGTTGAGGATTCCTCAAAGGCAAGGTCTTGATGCTTTGACTTCCACGACTGCTTGAAATGCAGCCACGTAACCCCTGCAGAGGTGAGTCCCTGGGTGGCAAACTGCTGGTTGGTGCCTTTCTGTAGACCCATGTCCAGCTCCAGCGCGGGCATTTACACTCACACTGACCAAACAGGTTTGACTTCAGAGCTGTGAAGTGGCCTCTCCTCTGGGCTCAGCTGCCAAAACACAAACTCTACTTGCACAGCTTGGCAAGGCTGGACGACTGCTGGCAATTTTGTCATCTGTTTCACAGATCGGAACTATTGCAGGTTTTAAGTTAGGTGCTTTATGGCAGAAGCTGTTCCTGGCCTCCTGTCGCTCTCATCTGTGCTGGGCCTGCAAGGTCTTCAGAAATCCAATTAGCTGGGATGTAGCAGGTGTCTTCTGAGTTGGAACACAAATTCACTGATCTGGGTGTGAACCAAGTTAATTTTGTGACTTCTGGATTTTGTGGTCCTGCTCTTTAGAAGTAGTAGCTAAGGAATTGTTCTGGAAGTGCCAGTATTACAAGGAATAGTTTCCTCTGTTTAATCTTACATAATGTAAGCTGTGTATGTTACACTTTGTAATGCATGCCTGGAGAAAAATCTCTTAGAATAGGTTTCACGCTTAATTGATGAGATGTTTTTCCCTCCAACTGTCATCTAAATGTGACATTACCAGATAAAATCATTTGCTGTACCGCAGTGAAGCCGTTCTTAGCACCAAGAAGGAGGGAAACTTGTATTTCCTTAGTGGCTCTCCATCTGTCTGGAAAAAGTCTGCAAGTTCACTCCCAGCATCTCCCCTTTTTCCTTCTGAGCCTTTCCCACCCAAGCATAGATAGTCCCAGCCAATAACAGTGCAGGCACAGACACCCTCCTTTCCTGTGCCGATTACACCGTTGACTCCTTAGCCCGCAGCTCGGTGCCAATTTGCAATTAGGATTTTGTTTTCCATGCCATATTTACCTAAGTCTGTGAAAACAGTAGTTGTGTTGTAAAACTCACAGGGAGAGTTCTGTATATATGCGGCAAGTAGCTCTGAATATGTTAAACAATCCCTGGGGAGAACTTCTTAGCCAAGTTTTAGAAGTTTTACCTCTTTATATGAAGCTCGAGGTCCAGCGGATTCGGGGGAGGGAAGGAAAAGAACAGGAGTCTTTCATTTTAGCTTCTCTGTACAAAATGCATATTGCAGTAATGCTTCCCTGGAGTGCAGCCTAGTTAAACTCCAAAATTAGGGCAAGAAAAAAGAGGAATGGTAAAATGTGAGATGAAATTCTCACTTGTGTTATCTCTAGAAAGTAACTAACAGCAGCAGCAATGGTATAAATTAAGCATCTCGATCTTTACAGTACACTGTGAGCCCCCCTGCAGCCTATCAGCAGGTACTCTGCTTAATAAGACTTCTTCATCTGACTTAATTTGTGAGATGCATGTGTTGAAAGACATCCTTTTGGGCACTGCAGAATGATAAACGCATTAGCTTCACTGGCACATCTTTACTTGTTTGTCTTTTCTTCTCTCCTTATCACACACTGGGGGGAAAAAAAAACAAAAAAAAAAGAAGATATATTTCATCCTCTCATTCATAGATGTTGGTTGTCACTTGAGCTTCAGTGTCACCTGGAGGTGTCACCAGGCTGTTGGCCAGAAAGCTTTGTCTATACAGAAGACAGTTTTGAGAGTGATAGATTTGAGCTTTTTATTTGCAGTTTATTTTCCCTTTAGACAGTAGTGCCAGGCGTGTTGTTTTGCAGACGAGGAAGAGGAAAGCTCTACCTCCTGGGGGTCTGCCATTGCAATGTTTCATTATTTTGGAATGAACTACCTAAGAAAGGTACTGAACAGGGACTGCTTCATCTGTCGCTGAAATTGGGTGCCACAGAATGCTGTGCAACACCTTAGTGCAGAAAGCAAAGAACCTGCACAGCTGAAAGAGCAGACACTTTAAGCAGAATGCAGTAATCTTGGACCTTGCCTGGGATTCAGAATAATAAACATAACGTTGATAAGTTTGCAGGGATACTACCAGCTAAGGACTGAATCTGATGTTGCTTTCCACCTCCACAGCAGTTCATTGACTCAGAGTCAATGGCCACAAACACACCCAAACAGCCTCTCAGGAAACAAGTGTCCTGCCAGTTGTGTTTTGCAGAGGGCTTCTGTCACTGAGGTGGGCTGGCTCAGGAGAACTGACGGAAATGCAGGCAATAAAGATCAACTCTTCAACTCTGCCCTCTATTTCACATCACTCCTCTGTGCAGCAGCTGAGTGTGACCATCCTATCCTTTCTTAAGAGTTCTCAGGTACTTGTTCAGTGCTGCTATAACTGAATGTCTCATGCTGAGCTGCTGCTATTGCTGCTTCCTTCAATGCATTCACGTTCTTCAGCTCTCCTCTACACACACTTCTTGGTGAACCTGGCTTTACTTGACATTTCAGAGGATTTCAGCACAATAGATGTGCCTACGCACATGCCAGCAGTACGGTACCTCCGAGATGATGATTTCTCTGGTACATACAGCACCGTTCACTTTCCTTTTCCTTTCTTTTTTTTTTAATTAAAGTCATACTTGATGAACCCTTTGCTCTTCTCATTTTGTTCATCCCTTCCAAAAGGCTCTAATATAAACCCTCTGGAGTTCCTGGGGAATCTCTCCTGATATTTTGAAGTATTTTGCTGGGTTAGCTGCTGTTGACTGTTTGTTTCTTACGTTCTGGATCAGGTGAGAATACCCTGTGCCATTTTCTTCTTTCTGCCCATTGCAGGAAAAACCTCCCCACCGTTCTGATGGATCCAAGGGTGGTTGTTGCAGGACACACTGCTGCCTCATTACCAGAGCTTTCAGTAAAGCAGCAAATGTGGGCACATTGTCGCTTCAAAATGTGCTGCTTTTAAGCTCCATCTTCTGTGCAGAAACTTTCTGCAATGTGTGTGGCCTCTGTTGATAAGGCTTCTATCACAACACTCTGTGTGGTCAGGAGGACCAGTCTCCCCTGCTATTATCTCAAGAGTGGAGCTGAATGTATACCTTGAAATCTTTTATTTCCCCCTTCACTATGACCACCTCCAGACTTCTTTTTGAGACTGAGACAACTTTGACTTCAGTCTGTCTTCTGTCCAAAGCCCATGTCTGTACTGTCTGTATAAAGCAGAGCTGCTCGTGCTCTCCTTGCTGCTCTGTGAGGACGACAAAATGGAGAGCATAAATACTGCTCAGAGGGAAGCTAAAGATAAAACATTGTCGTTGCTGATTTGAAGTGGTTCCAGAGACCTAGGGATGTACTGTGAGGTCCCTGGAAAGGGTACTTGGCTAGGTGGTAGCAGGGCACACTGAAGTCAGACAAAAGGGCTAACTAGCCAGCAAAACTGAAACATCCGATGTCAGGCAGGGACATGCAATAAACTCCAGTTTAATTTAAAACAGAACTTTACAATCTGATGTTATAAGGCCCTTCTTCTACACGTATCAATGCTGAATTGTACCTCAATCAAAATAATGGTTATAATTTTCTTTTCCTGACGTTATTTGCTTGTCTGGGTCCATATGACTTGCTTTCTTTGCCAAATCTCTGGGTACCAGTATACATCCCTGTGGTAGTTGCTTTACACTTGATTTTTATGGAACCCTGAAAGGGGCAAATAAATATGTAATTGTGTAACTGCTGCTTATAACATCATTATAAACACAAAGCATTATTCATAAAATTTACAAATACTATTCCTCAGCTTGGTGGTTGGATCAATATAGAAAACTTTCCATCCGTGTACTGTAAACACACGGAGTCACGTTCAGGTGGTGGGAAATGGGGTTCCCCTCCTCCCAGCACCACTGGTTTGTGCCCTTACTCTGTGCTACTGACGTGTGGGACTCACACAGGCCATTAAGCTGTTGGTAGGTCCATTCACAGATATTTCTGTTAAGGTTTTTTGGGATGATTTCAGTGCACAACTCCATGATCTTTCAAGCCTGGCTGGTGGGTATGGGGTATAGTAGAAGCAGTTTGCCGCTGCTGAAGCACACTTGGGCTAAGTTGTTACACGGAGAGGTTATTGAGGAAGCAAGTGAAAAAGAAGCTATGGATGAATGTAAATAGGCAGGATATTGGGTGGCTGCAAGACACACCCTTGCAGAAGTGCAGCTATGCATCCTTCAGAATAGGCATGCACAGAGATCAGACCAATAGCTCTGTTCAAATAAATACGTTGCTTTTAGATCGAGTACTGCTCTTTCTGGATGCAGCAGCTTTCAGGTAAACCCATTTGTGTCTGCACATGTGCTCTAAATCTTAAGGTGTGAGAACCCATGCTGCACATGTATTGTAAATTACCTGGGCTAATGTCATATAAAGTGTATGTGCCTGAGTTGTGCTTCCTGTAGTAACCTTGGTTAGTTTTTATTATTTTGGAGCATTTAAAATTGACCCTTCCCACAACTCGCATGAAATCCAGTACTGCAGGGAAATTGTAGCATGCAGTTGATCCAAGGAGAGGTTGCTGCTGAATGAAGGAAGGTGGAGGAAAGGCTGGAAGGGGTGCAGTGGAGGTACACAGTTGAGGAAGGGAAAGGACGTAGGTTTTGATGCAGAAACTAACAGAATGGAGAAGCGGGTCATTTATCTGGGTCAAGGTAAAAAGATATCAGTTTTTAAAAAATTCTTTCATTTGGTCTATCACTTATTATAGCAGTAGAGCACCAGTTCCTAACCCGTGTGAGATCACTGAAGCTCTGTCTCTGAGGGTAAATGTTCAGCCGTCGGTCAGAGGCCAGCTTTCCTAGCACAGCCGTAACGCCACAGAGCTCTATTTATTTTGGTTTGACCCCTGGTTTTTTTCTTTAATTTACTTTGGATAGACAGACTTTTATTAAAACTTAAGCTGCTTTATATCACAGGCTTGTTATTTTTAGGGTGGTTTTTTAACAAACAAAATTCTCGCTGTGCGGATTTCACTGGTGGACGAAATGAAGGGAACTGGTCTCTTGGCAGGTGTCCTCCCCTCCTCTGCCAGGACCCTCGCTTTGTAGTGTTACTGTGACAAGTCGCTGTTGCATTGAGGGAGCTATCGGGTCTTCCCGAGGTTGGATAATCTTGTGTATGAAGTATCGAGTGGAAAGCTGAGCTGTGCTCAGCTGCAGGCTTCCTGTGTGCTATCAGTGCAGCCATTAAAACTCCAGCTTAAGTAGATTGCTGGGAGAGTGGGAATAAAAATGCCTCCTGCTTCACAAGGGTGTGGAGGCCTAACTTTGACGTGTGGCTAAAAGACAGCGCGTGACTGACAAAGCCCATTGCCCGGGTAGGTGTTCGGGGACCGAGTAACACGTCACTCCTCCGGGTCGCATCTCCTGGCTGCGGTTTCTTGGGTTTGTGCAAAGAACAGCCGCCTTCCCACCTGCTTCGCCCAAGTGCTGCTGTGTCGGTGACAGCAGCAATGGCGTGATTTGTGCTGGGTTTTATTCAGCAAGTCTGCTGGCCTTTTGTTTATGGGGGAAGATGCCCATTTAAGAAAGGCACCGGAGCACTTGGCAGTACCCGACCGGGGAGCTGCCCCTTCCGACCGCAGCCCGTGTTGCCCGTGCACGTAAAATCGCAAAACCACTGGGTTTTTTTTCTCAGAGTTGTCACAGGTTGGGTTTTAGTGTGTCAGAATAAGTGATGTCCTCAGGGCTTTGTGTTCTAGGTCATGTTACGCCACACCCATCACATTTTTTGTTGTTATTTGCTCCAAATGCTACATCAGCAACCCATGGGCACCACTGCCTGCCCAAGAGGTGTGTGTGGAGAGGTTACAGCTGTGGCAAAGTAGGTGGAAGTACAATGCCTTTGTAAGGTCTGTTAGGAAAACTCATGGCCAAGTGGTTTCTTCACACAGTGCTGGTGTGTGGCAATGGACCTTGTGTTTGGGGATGCTGCTTAATCATCTGTTCTCTGAGCACTATTACCCAGGTGCCAGCTCTGAACTCTGGTCATCACTCTCCTATTTATGGTTTGGTTCTTCTTCACCCTTTCTCCATTAAAACTGCTCTAAAAAAGGCCATGCTGTCGCTGCTGGGCTGACGTTACCTGTGTAAAACTGTGCTTCTGGCAGAAGGTACCTAGCTCTGCTCTAGAGTGAGCCAGTGCCTTTGTTTGTCACAGAGTCATGGGAGCCACGCAAACCCTTGCTCACCCAAGGCATCGTCATTCCCGTTTCTCACCAGGAGAACAGTGTGGCCCCATTTCAGACGGGGCCTCTACCGCAGGCTGCAGCAGCGTGTTTGCCCCGTGTCCCACGGCATCACTGTCCGGGCAAACCTCCTTTCTCTTGCTTACTTTCTGACTGCCGAAAGAAGTGGCAGGGGACTTTCTTTATCGATGGTGGTGCTTGCGTTGGACAACGCTGCTTTAGTGNGGCGCCCCGGCCTTCCCCCCGATCCGCCGCGCCACGTTCCTCCCGCCGTACCATGGTTGGGGATCACTGCAGCCTCCCCGGTGAACGGCCCGTCCTCGCCCAGAGTCCCAAACCCGGATTAAGCTGCAAAATGGTCCTGCAGGCGGTGGGCAAAGTGCTGCGGTAAGGACGGGTCCGGCGGGCGGGGAGGGGGGCTGTCCCGCGGGGTTCCCGTGGGGGAAGGGGGCTTCTGTNATTTATGGTTTGGTTCTTCTTCACCCTTTCTCCATTAAAACTGCTCTAAAAAAGGCCATGCTGTCGCTGCTGGGCTGACGTTACCTGTGTAAAACTGTGCTTCTGGCAGAAGGTACCTAGCTCTGCTCTAGAGTGAGCCAGTGCCTTTGTTTGTCACAGAGTCATGGGAGCCACGCAAACCCTTGCTCACCCAAGGCATCGTCATTCCCGTTTCTCACCAGGAGAACAGTGTGGCCCCATTTCAGACGGGGCCTCTACCGCAGGCTGCAGCAGCGTGTTTGCCCCGTGTCCCACGGCATCACTGTCCGGGCAAACCTCCTTTCTCTTGCTTACTTTCTGACTGCCGAAAGAAGTGGCAGGGGACTTTCTTTATCGATGGTGGTGCTTGCGTTGGACAACGCTGCTTTAGTGGAGTCTCTAGGGCCGGGCCCGGGGGGCTTCCTCCCTCCCGCCCCACCGCTGGCGGACCCGCTACAGCCCCTCGCAGGGTTTCTCTGCAGTGCGCTGTTAAGCCCTGCCCGGCGCCCTGGGCCGAGAGGGGAGAGCGCTGTGTGACCCAGTCCCGGCCCCGGCCCCTCGCTGCGGCCTTCTCCAGTCTGGGAGGGCCGGTTCGGGGGCAGCCCCGGGCGGGGCGGGCGG
>VZTM01012996.1:32316-50211 GCA_013400555.1 Jacana jacana
GAGAGAATCGAGAAGGGAACTGGAGCTCAAGTTGAAAACCTGGCCCGGGTGCCTTGTTCTGCTCAGCCTCTCTCCTGTCTGGAGGAGGGAGGCTGGTTTTGGCTCCCTCTGGATCTTGTGTAGCAATCTGGGAGGGTGGAAGTTGGAATATCAGTAGCTGCCTGGAGAGAAACATTTGTCCACCCAAACACTGCAGGCAAGTTTTGTTTGCGCTTCCCGAGAGCTGATTTTCCAAGACGTAAGCAGAGAGTGAAGGTCCCGACTTTCCTGAATAAGGAGTCCGACCAAGACACTGCATATGCTTTGGCACGTTTTCTACTGAAATGTCGTAAGATGAGGGGAAAAAATTGCTCATGTAGCTCAGAAGGACTTGTGTGAACAGAGACGTGTATGACTGCTGACACCAAAACCAGACTCTTTGGCAAAGGCCGCGCAGTAATTTGATTCGGGGCAGTTCTGACCCGTTCTGGTTTGCAGGGACAAACGTCACCACAAATATTAGGACTTAGCAGCCTTGCTCTCCAGCAACTGCAGCTTCTGATTTTGTTTAAGGGTGTTCAGATATTTTTCTGGGATCTGTGGAGAATGGCAGTGCTGCTCCAAAAAGGAGCCTTGTTCCTCCAGTGTAACTTTATTTGGCAAGCTTTCCTTTGTCCCTGTTTCCTACTATTGGTTGCCAGTTGTTAAATGTTTGTCAACAGAAACATTATCCCTCTCTTCCTCTGTTGACTCATGTCTCCTCTCTCCCCAAGCGGGTTGAAGGGAGCCATTATTAAAGCACGGCGATTTGATCACAAAGCCGCTCTGCTCCGCCTGCCACTTCAACTCCAAAAGTTCGCCGGGCTTAAAGTCAGCTCGGTGAGAACCACCGCTCGGAGCTGCCCTAAAGCAGTGCTGTGCTGCGCTGCAGTGCTTCTTGGTGGTTCTGGGGCATTTGTATTTTTTCTTCCCCCATTAAAAATACTTTCCTATAGAAAACATTAGTTTAAGGAATTCGGGTTTCTTTTCAGCTTTTAATGTTTAGTCCTCTTAAGTTTGCATTTTTTTTTTTGGGGGGGGGGCGGGGGGTGTCCACAATTCCTAGGGGGTTACACAGCTGGTCATATCATAAAATCCTTTGGCCAGCAGCTCGCTATTCATGCTTGAACCCTTTGAAGTTGTTGGTAGCTGTTCCATTGGCAGCACTCCCAGATGTAAATAGATGGGTGCCTCTGCAGGGAAGAGTCGCCAAAGCTTTTGTTCAGATCTGGGGCAGTTTATTTTGAAGAACAGGTAACTTCCTGTGACCTGGCAGCGAGACAGACGTTTTTATGATTTGATCAGTGCACGTTTTTGAAGATGTGTACCATAACCTTGTCCTTTCCTCAACTGGAGCACGTGCAGAAATTGGGCATCGTTTTACTTGCTTTTTCCCCTGAGGTTTATTTTCTACATGTAGTGTAAAAATGTGGTGAAAGCAGGAAAAAGTTGTTCTGATACGTGAAATATTTTGGGCTTGGGAATTACTAGCATGACTCTTGCTAAGCTGTTACTAGACAGGAGTGATTGCTATTTTTGTAATAGAGGTGGGTTTTTATTTAATGTGTCTGTCCATTCTGGGTTGCACCCACTTAGAAATGTGAAGTCACAAAAACTTTCTCTAGATGCCAGACTGGTTCTCTTATTTCTCTTGAAGACACTCCAGATGCCTTATCTGACCGTACGTCTGTTGCCTCATCGTGCTTTTCTTCTGCTTTTCTTCTGTAAAACCCAAACTCATCCTGTGCTGCAAAGAGCTCAGCCAGTGTAAGAGCAGAGGTACGAGCCAGGAGCCTGGCTAAGGTCCAACCCAAGTCTCCTTATTGCAGAAACTGGGTTTCAGTGCTTGAGAAAGTGTTACACCCAGTAATGCTGAAAGGAAGAACTGCACGGGACTTTGTTTAGGACAAAAATGGTGGCTTGGTTGCTGACAGTTGTGGTGGGATTTCTTTGAACCTAGGCATCCACAGCTGAGTTTTGTCCACTTTATTGTTAGTAGAGAAAAACAGCTTAAAGATGAACAGAGAGGTGCAACACCAGCCATACAGAGTGACCAGCTCACTTGCAGTTAAGTCCTAGTCATATGAACTTAGATGAGCCCACATCAGTGCAATGGTTTACCGGGTATTTCAGAGTAAGTGGAGGACAAAAGGTATCAAATACCATTTTAAAGCCTGGCCACCTGAAACGCTGCTGAGTGAACTTTGTGCAGTCTGTACAGAAGATGAATCAATACTAAACTGGATGAAGTAAATTTTCTTCTGTTGGTCAGGTTTGGTGATGACCAAAGGATGTCTCGCTTGTGTGTAGCATGGTGCTACGAACAGCTTACTGCATTTTAGGTTTCTGTCTCGGGAATAACTGGGAACCACCATCATCACCATTCCTTTCCCCCCTTCACAGGGACTTGTAGAAATTCACAAAGGACAAGTGACATAGTGTCCATCTTCTCTCTAAATTGTCCATTTCACTCTCCCTCCTGGTTATGAATTCTAAAGCTTAATCAGCATGATCTTCCTCCGTAGCAAATTTATTGTATGTTATTTACCCGAGTTGAATGTACTTACAAGTAACTCACTCTCTTGAAGCTTTTAAGGTGCCAGTTGTTCTGGTTGGTTAGTGCTCCTAGCTGTCCTCTAGCTGTCGGGGGCCAGACACCGTCTGTGTCACTAGTAACAGCTGCCAAAGGACAAATCAGTACAGGGAGGAAACCAAGGGGGAAGTGTAAGAAGCAAAAAGGCTGCCCAAGAAGCAGCAGCAGCAGCAGCCGCCCCGAGAACCTGAGAAGAGTTAAGAGCGTGGGGAAAGACGACTGAACCAGAAAGGGGGGAAATATAACAAAAGCAACAGATGTGCTCCCAGCCTTTCCAATTAATTTTTTATGAAAGCTACTGTTGGGTTTATTACTTGTTTAAATTATTACTGATTCAGCTATGAAGAACTCTGGAGATGCTTGTACCTTTCATCATATGGGTCAGTAAACTCTGTTTAACACTTCAGGGATGGGACCAAGACTACACACTTGTAATGATTGGAAAAAAACCCAAAGCAACCAAACGAAAAACATTGGTAAAGTGTCACCTCCCCTTTGACTCCAGCACAGCATAGCTGAGATTGTGTACTCCTTCACATGGTGTTTAATTAGGGCTTTTGTTTCACTTCAGATATTTTTGAAATACGTTAAGCTCATTTTTCTCTTCTGCTGTAATGAGTTGTGTAATTATTTAGCCCATGGTTATGGAGGGGAAAAAACAAAATAGATGCAGTTTTTACAGTTTTGTTGTTGGTGTTTTGTTTTCTAAAAGTTGGAAGTTCGAGAGGGAGGTAGAAGGAGAAAAGTACAATGAAAAAACTCGGAATATTATTCTACTTTTAAACATTATGTAAGTAATTGTTCGAGTTGTTTGTGAGCCAGCTGCTTACTGTTAGCTTCCTCGCAGAGGTGTGCTTCTTACCGGCCTCAAGCAGCACAAGTGGAAGGAAGACTCAGCGACACGAGAGATCTCTCCACCTTGGTCCCAGCGGGTAACTGAGCTGGCCATAAGCGTTCTTCAGAGCCTGGTGGCTTCAGCACACGGTGTTCACTGCCACTGCTTGAATCCCGATTCACGTGCTGGAGCGTGGCTCAGAACTGCAGCGTGTTTGCTGTGCTGTGGCACTTGGGGTCCCGCACAGCGATTTTCAGAGACTACTTCTCATGCAGCTGTAGAGCCAGTGTGGGGTTTTTTTTAAGTCTTCAGTGAAACAGAGTCCTTCTGGGGACAAGTTTATGTTGGCATCCTGGATGGTGCTGTACATTTTTACATCCAGCATGTACAAATTTGTGAAAAAATTAAATTTGAACTGTTCCTTCCATAATTCATAGCAAGATCAGAAAGAAGCCAGGTTAATTGTGATCATGCCAAAGTTATCTTAAATGTGTTCATGAAATGGGACGGAGGTGGGCAGAAGCAGAGCACGTTGATGTGGCTGCCCCTTCCCTACCACTTGACTCTCATTGCTGCAGGTAGCTGTTGTCTTTGATGCTTGTGGGTATCGACAGGATTAAAGCAAGTATTTAAAAAAAAAAAACAGTCTTGTTTTAGCCTTATTTAGGTAGAAACATTTTTCAATAGTTTAGTCCAGTCTACAGGATTAGAAAGTCATTAGGAAGAGCCTTCTTTAACATTAGCTAATCTGAGTAATGTCTGGGGACAGGCAGGGAGGGCAGTCTGCAGGGAAGGGGCGTACAGGCAAGCTGCTCTTTCAGAACCACACCAGCTATTTTTATCCTGTTCTTTTTCTTTCTCCCTTCCACAACTTTCCATTGTACTAAAATAGTTCAAAATGTTTATGGTTCAAGGCAACTGACAGCGCTAATTGTCATGCTGTGTCGTGCTGAATATTTGTGTAACGGGATTGGGTTCCTTGTTCAATGACAGCCTCTTGGGACTCCAGCCCAGCTCCTCTGAAGGCACCCGTGGTACTATGGGGCAGTAACATCTTGTGTTGCAGCAAGGTGTGAGCAGGCAGGAGGGGCTTTATGGTAGCTCTTCTCTGCATACAAAAGCACAGAGGTGCTTTTGGAGATTCTCTTGACACGAGCGTCCTGTCCTCAGGACAAAGTAGGCTGCAATGGAGGTAGGCCCGAGTGGCACCATCCACATCCAGCCTAGTGGACTCATCGGGCTGGGAGGCGCCCTCTGGAAGGTGGCTCTCCCTGCCCCTGTGCAGGTGGGTGTTCTCCAGCATACGCAGGTAGCAAAGTGTCTTCTGGTGGTGGCTGAAAAACTTGTGGTGTTCTGCTTCATGTTCAGCCCCACTATGAGCTGTCAGATACTCCTGTCAGAGCCTTTTAACAACCCGGTCTCCTCGTGAAGCTCAGGACTTGATGCTGTGTCTTACTACTGGTCCAGTGAGTCTTGCACTCCTCCATTTCTTTGGGACAGTCATCTGTTTATTCACTTGTATTTGCCACAGGAGTGTCATGACCCTGGTGCATTTAGAAAAGTTGGCAAGCCATGTGCAATAATATATTAACTTAATGAAGAAGTCGGTGTCAGAGGTGTTCACAGCATTGAGCTGTATTTTAGTTACGTGTCCTACATCCTGTGAAGCGATAGCCAGAGGCAGAGAACTGCTAAAATTCTTCTTTGTGTTGAAATAACCCTGTGAAGTGTCTCCAGAGCTGGTATGGAAAGGGCACCTGCCCCAAGGTTTACCAGCATTTTCTTCTGTTGTAGGGGCAAGAGTCTGCTGCTTTTCTCTGAAAATCCCTCCTGGACACTCTAGGAATACATTTGATTCTAATCTCAAACTAATTAAATAATTCTCCCTTCTTTTATCTTGCTTCCTTGGTATGCTTCTGATTTATTATAGGATTTGCTCCAAATTTTAGCTGCTTGTTTCTGCCTGGAAGATGATTTCAGTTTCTATACACACAAAGTATGAACGTGCAACATTCATCCTTCTGGGAGCTGACTACAATTCCTGGTTTGCCTCCCTGGTTCCTGTGTTGTAACAGCCCATTTTTCTGGTGCTGCCCTTTATGGGGAAAGTGTCTTCTTCACAATTAACTTCTGTCTGCTGCTCTCTGGTATCTCAAACCATTTGTGCCCTCCAAGATCTTCACCAAGTAGGTTTGTAGGAGGAAAACAAAGTATCTCTGTAGAAGAGCTTTTCTCTTTCCATTCTCGATCTTTGGCAAAGAGTTGTGTTAGGAATGTGGCCTCTTACCAGTGGCTGCCCTGTCTCTCAGGTGGCCAAGATAAAGTGTATCCGTTCCCCGATGGTACATCTTTGTCTGTGACTGCATCAAAATGGAGTTTCATGAAGTGTTCTTTTGCTGAGGGGGATTTTCTAATCCTTTTTCTTAATTCCTGGTTTTATGGGACTCAACAGAATCTTAAGTAAGACTTCAGCAAATTGCTGCTAGAAAAAATGAGATGTTTGTCTTTTAAGAGCCGATAGCACTTAGTCTCTGGAAAGAGAAGGGTATTGGATGCATGGATTAACCCCTTCCAGCTCTGAAGAAAAAACCCACTTATTGGAGTTAGTGGAGTCCGTTAACGCTGGAGCTGCATTGTTGGAGCTTGTCAGAAAACGTTGTTCTTTTAATTTTCCAAGTTGGTTTCTGTTCGGCACTGAAATAAGTTTAGAAGTGCTTTTGCTCAGACAGCATGGATTGGTGATAGCAGATGCTCCCCAGGTGAAAAGAACATTGTGGATGTCTGTGTAATTCCTTTTATTTTTAAAAAAGGAAGAATCAGCAGGGAACGCAGCTGTCCTCAGGACAGCAGGTAGTGACAGAATACTAAAACTCTTAGGACAGCTTAACACCTGAAAAAATAATCCCAGCACACCATACAAAGTACATGGAGTTAGTGAAGAAAGACAACTTGGGCTTCTTCATGGAAAAGGAGGAAAATGAAAATTCTCAGGCAGGAGAGATGATATTCGGTGCCACAGGTGCCTCCATTCACACTCCAGACACGTACCCGGATCTGCTCTTCAGTCCAATGCGACCACAGTTCAGAACACCAAAGCCTTACAGGGGTAAGTGCTGACACTCAGCAGGATGCATTGGCAAGACAGGAAAGGAAATGGAGATAAACTAGGTTTTGCTGATTCTTCATTACATAAAGTCCTCAGTTTTGATGTGACTGCTTTATTTCTTCAGTACAAACCTGTGCAGGGAAAAAACCAAGCTGGGGTCTTGAGATCGCCACCTCGAGGGGACAGAGGGGAAACAATATTTTTCTGTTCAGCATACAAAGCTTTATTTATATCTAGGTACACCATTCAGGTACATGAAAAAGGTTGGTTGTGTGGGGTTTTGGGTTTTGTTTTGCTTTTTGTTTTACACATCTTGTTCAGGAGTCAAGGTAACTAATCTGTTCAGTGATGTCAGTTACAAGCTTTTCGAGAAGGATTCCTATTGATTTCCAGGTGGAGGTTTATAAATACTGAGAAGTCACTGGATCACCCACCAATGGAAATAAACTACTCTTGAGAGACTTCTTTACTGGTTAGGGACCATCCTTCCTTTACTTTACACTGAAACTACTAGTGCAGCTGCACATGGTATCTCAGCAAAACCAGTAGGGACTGTGGGCTGCTGCCAGGAATTGAAACAGGGCTTCTCAGGCGAGCAGGGCAGGCTGTGTTTGAAGAGGGTTAGCTGCTCAGAAACCATCCCTTCTTTTGAGGTGGGATACTGAGTTCCAAAAGCCAGTGTAAAAGCAAGATGTCATCTTGAGTTTTGAGGAAGAATCTTAGGTGTTGGTCTCTGCTTGTGTGAAAGGATTAATTGCAAATCCACACAAACAGTTAAGAGTATTGCTCGTCACGGGTACGTGCAGCCAAGTGAGTGAAACAAATTCAGCACACAACTATGCATCTCATTTTAATACTTATTTTTGAAAATTGCTAGTCTTCCTTAGCCAATTTCTCAGCTGCACTTTCAGCATTTAATTAAATTTAATTTAATTTATATTTCAGCAAGCCCTTGGAGGTAACACTACAAGTTTGAATATATCTAGTTTTTGGGGGTTTTCTGATTGCTGATGGATCAGTAGACATCTGAAAAGGTGCTTCTACTTCAGCTTTTTTGGTCTCCCTTAGTGAATCCTGAGAAGTAATAAATTAGGTCTGGGAATCCCTGCTGTCTCATGAGCTAATTAGCAGTGGCTGATGTAACTGTACCAGTAATTAAACAATTATCCACCCTATTATTTTCTCCAATCAGTCATTCAAATATTCTTTACTTTGACCCACGATTCCATAGAGTTTGTATTTTAAATAGATTTTTCTTACTCTATTGTACAGAAAGCAACACTTAAAAGTGCTGTTTTCTAGGAGATACTGAAACAGCTGTGTGCTGCTGCTGATAAAACTGAACAAAGAGCACTGCATCATTCTGTCACAAAGTTTAAAAATTAACTACCTGGGTAGATTAGTGAATGTTTTGTATGTTCCATTTGTTAATGAAAGTTACCTAATTAAGGTAATGCTTTTATTCTTTTTACCTTCAACTTTCTCTTGCTCCATGAGGAGACATGGAGTTTGTTGTCTTCTAACTATGGTTTTCAGGTTTATTGTTCAACAAGGTAGTTCATACCAAGACTGAAAGACACCATTTCTCATCACAGGATCCAACCTAAGGCATGTCAGGAGAGCTGGGACTTCTCTGAACTAACTGGTTTAAATTAAATCAAAAATCTTAAATGAAAAAGATCCATTTTTGATCTTCAAAGTTGCTGTTGAAAGAGAACTGACCTTGACCGATGGTCATTTCTAGCAACTAAACCTCTTTCCTAATTAAGATGCTGTAGTTAATTTAAAGGGTAAGTGATGAGTTTGTGGAGCCTGATAGTGGCAAAAAACTTCAGGTGGGGCTGCTTCTTCACATTGGTGTTTCTTTGCCCAACCTGTTCAATAACTAATGACTAGGGAGGTAATTGAATTTCTCACAGCTGTGTGTCTCAATGCAACAAGATGCACATGTGTGTGCTAGTACAAATGCTCTAAAAGTGAGTTTACAGGTGCAGGCATGCCAAACTGCTTATGAATAGTGAAAACCACTCACAGTTTTTTCCCGTGCTAAATATCTAATTGAGTTTGTATTCTTTACTGAAGCTCCTACAAAAACAAGCCAAGATGTTTGAAGTAGCTATGTTGTTACCAGTGTTTCTATGTACCCTCTCAGCTCTGGTGAGCCCTATCTGTCCTATTAAACTACACATTTTAGATATAAAGCAGACCCTGTTTATGTGAAGGATTCAGCTGTCGAAGTCCTGCCTACTGTGTGATTACATATAGATGACTTTTCAAAGGTGGAACTGCAGTAGCAAGGCAGGGGATGAATTTGTTTTCACTCTCTTCCCAACAAAAATAACTAACTTATCCTTCCAATGCAAGACACTTTTTGTGCCTGGAGAGCTGTAATTTGCCCAGTCCCACCAGAAGTAAAAAAGAGGGTCCTTTACTGTCTCTTGCCTCCAGGGAGCTGAGGAGAGAGACAACAACTATGACTGTGCTCAGCTGCAAACTGACATGTTGCGCCATGTTGAAAAATATTTGTCTATTGAGAGCACAGACTCTGAGAGTGAGTATTCTCATTAACTGTTTGGGGACTGTCAAGCTTGCCATATCGCCCCCTTTCATACTGGACAGTATAGTTATATGACTTAAAAATTGATAATTGTCAAATTCAGATTACATTAGACGCATACCTGTCCCCCAGAACATAGTATGTGGGTAGGATGGCGAGCCTGACCTGCATATCTAACAGATTTCCTTTGTTGCAGGTTTTCTTTAGGCTGCAGTCCTACTTAAAGCGAGTTAGTATTGTTAGATAGATGTTTTTCACTCTACAAAGAGAGCTTGTGAGGCAAAAAGGCAGTGAGGCAGCTAGAACACTTCTTACAAAGACAAACCTGAATTCACCCTGGTAGTCTCTGAGCAGAGTAGACTGTCTGCGTTTGTGTATCTTGGGCTATATAGCAAGAAGTCTGCTGCTGAAGCCAGGTTGCCATGGTGAAATAATTCCCAGCAATTAAAGCCCAGTTCTATCCTGAAGAGCAACTCTGTGCAAGCTACATTGTGAAATCCCGTATTTACAAGACCATGTGGTTTCCAAATCAAATTTGCCTGGTTTAGAAATAAAATGATAGCTTTGCAGTCTGCCAGCTCCACAGACTGGGCTGGAAGGTAACAGAACAGTGTCTTCCGTGGGTTGTGCTATGGTGGTGAACTCCCTCTCCGCAAGGGTGGGCCAAAGTGTACTGCACGTGCTCTTCTAGAAAGATAGCAGGGCTGCATCAGAACAACCAGGAGGAGCAGTTGCTGCCAGAACTTGAATTTAGTCATGATGCAGAAGTCAAAACAACTCCCTGTTCCAATAGAAGACTACAGGGTAATAAATAAATAAATCACTGCTTCAGGTAATAGACATGTCTGAAGACACCCAGGGAATAGATACGTTAAGGCATTTCTGTGTTTTTACTGCAGCACACTTACATTTTCTTTCAATTTGCAGAGTCTAAAAACCTTGAGAGAGATACAGACTTCTTTCACCAATTGTGTTCTTTGTAGTTTTCACTTGTTCTATGTAAGCAGTTTTTCTGACCTCCAGAATTTCAAATCATGCATTGAAGAAACACTGTTCTGAGTATCATGATAATAAATCTGGCAGGCCTATATTTGCCTTCCCTGATGTGAAAAAGGTGTTAAAAGCCACTCCAGAACTAACTTGCTTTCAAGTCTTGGTGCAGATGACTCGTTCTCATGGCTCTGTAGTGCGGGCCATCTCCCCACTGCAGCGTGCAGCATCTCCAATGGCAGCAGGCTCGCTATCTCTGCTGTTGTCTGGTCTCAGTTGAGAGTTGCTTTTGTCCTTTGCTTGTGTGTTTTAATTAAAGAAATTTAAGGTGTGCTGTGGATCTCTGCCTTGGACTGAAATGTTTCCCAGTATAGAGAAAAAATTCTCTGCTGACTTTAAAGGGCCAACTGAGATTTACATATGTAGATATTTGTGGCTAGGTGAAATGACCCCTGTTCCCATTGTCTAGCTGCAGTATGGGAGTACATTTAGCAATGGAGGATGAGATGGAAGCATTTGTGTTGCTAGAATACAAATGACATTTTTTCTCTCTAAGGGAGGCAAGGATCCAGGAGCATCCTTATCTCGGTGTTGTGTATGGGCCTGATGGGTTTGGAGCGAGTCTGCCTGGGGACTAAAATGAGCTGCATGTTAACAAGACAAACCCCAGAACACACAGCTCCAGCCTGCATTTTCAGCTGATGAAGTGGCGAATGGCTGGGCAGAGATGCCCTGGAGAGTTAACATGGCATGGCCGCCTCTGTCCCTTTGTGCCCTGCACCAGAGACTACTCTGAGAATGCTGTTTTAGAGGAGAATATACCGTGTGACACCTTCTCAAGCAGGGATTTGCCCTCCTTCTGCTCAGTTTTTGGCTTCCTTTGTCAGACAGTCAGAGTTTCCCTACAATTGGAAAACTGAAAACAAGAAAAGCCAAGAACGACCCCCCGGCGTGTGTCACAAGCTCAGGACGTGGGCACCTGTGATGCAGTGTTCTGCTGCATGGTTTGTTCTGAGCATTGGATAACTTAATTGTTGCAAAATTCTTAATCTGTGACCCACTGAATCTCTCTTACCACAGACCTAATTTGGCTCCACATAGAGCTCTTGGAAATAAACATTAGGAAATATCTGTGTGCTTTTTCTTTACTAATCCCCAAATTATCAAACATATGGAGTGTAGTAAATCATCTAGGAACAGAATCTTGCTGAGGCTTCATGTTGGCACCTCCTGGTTTGAATGTAAAAGCTATTTGGCATGAAGGTTAAAGAGAAGGTTTCAAAATGAAGAACAGGCTATTTGCTTGGGTAGGTCATTTATGTAATTTCTACTAGTGAATGGTTCCTTTTAAATTGCATCACTGGCTCCTATTTGTCTCCTATCTGATATCACTTCCCCTTCCAAGTGTGTTGGGAACCTGGACCAATGCAAGGATTATGCAGTCGGTAGGTAACCAGAGAGGCTGGATACCTCCTCTGTCTGGGGGAGGAGTTCTGGCAGGTTCACCTAGAGAAGAAAGGAAGCTCTAGTCCAGCGTGTTCTACCACAAGAATGCACTCTGTGCATTTTTGTAGCATTAACGGAGCCGTTTGCATGCCTGGCCTTGCCTCTGTAGCCATTATTCCCCGAGCTGCATTGAAGAAGATGGGTGAGCCTGAACAGAAGGAAAGGGACAGCAGTTGTACCTGGCCACCAGCAAACACCTGGGAGTTTCAGCACTGCACTCCGAAAGGCAGTTAACGTGCAGCTGATGTGCTGTGTGGGCAAGCAGTATGGCAACCACTGAGCTAGTGCTGGGAGGTGACATGCAAGGGAAGAGAGAAGGAGGGAGGGAAGTAGAATCATAGACTAATTTAGGCTGGAAAAGACCTTTAATTAAGGTAATCAAGTCCAACTGTAAATCTAACACTGCTGAGTCCACCACTAAACCGTGTCCCTCAGCACCACATCTACACAGCTTTTAAATACCTCTAGGGATGGGGACTCAACCACTTCCCTGGGCAGCCTGTTCCAGTGCCTGACAACCCTTTCAGTGAAGACATTTTTTTTCTAATATCCTATCTAAACCTCCCCTGGTGAATTTGAGGTCATTTCCTCTCATCCTATCACTTTCTACCTGGTAAAAAAGCCTCACCCCTACATAACTACAGTTTCCTTTCAGGTAGTTGTAGACAGTGATACGGTCTCCCCTCAGCTTCCGTTTGTCCAGACTTGACAACCCCTGTTCCCTCAGCTGCTCCTCATAAAACCTGTGCTCTAGACTCCTCACCAGTAGGTTAGTCTTACAAAAGGGACAGGCAAGGCCTGATGTACCACAGAGACACAGTGTGCGCAGATGCCCCATGTTCTCCTTGCTTTGCCAGCACCACCAGCTGGAACTCAGTTTGAACCTACAGAATGTTTTGGGCTTTCTGTTGAGAAGCAACATTATGAAATAATGTTATGGCACTTGTCATCCTTAACATGCCTGCCATGCCTTGGCACCGACTGTTTACAGCAGAGCATCCGGAGGCCGAGCAAAGATTCCCTTTTAAGGCAAAGAGCCACTATGAGAATCCAGAAGAAAAAGTTTCCCTGGCATGCAGGGTACATTCTTCTTTCCTCCTCCTCTTAAATAAACTATTAGAAACTTTTAAAAACAGAACAAAAATGAAGAAGCAGGGCCAGAAATGCTGCCAAACACATTTTATTCTACACAGCCCCCTTAGACCTGCACAGCAGCTGAGCCCTGGAGTTAACCCAGGGCAGGAGGGGAAGAATGAAACTGAGGTCAGAGGGGTCTGTCAGAGACCTGGGGCAAGAGGAAATCAGAATGGAGACTGTCTTAAAAAGTTTAGTCTCCTTCCCTTCCCCAGGCCCTGGAGAAATGGTCTGACTGCAGCAATCCATGAACAATTGCACTGTGTGCTGCTTTGGGATTTGGGCTTGCTTTCCAATACCTTACGCAGCTTTCCTTTCTGTGCTGATGTTCTTTTCTCTTCTTGCCCAATCCTGAACATGTACATCCAGGATCTGTGTTCCCTGTACCCTGTCACATGGCAGTTTCAGCTAAAGACTTAGTGGAGATTGAGGTTAAAACAGGACATGGGATTGCAGAAAAAATCTCTACAGAGATACTGATCTTGCACGCTTTTAAAGAAAGAGGGAAATATAAATATCATCTGTTGCTTTTTCCTAAAGGAAAGGCAGCTCTACTGATGTTTAAATGAAAGTTGTTATTCCCCCTTTCTTGCTTGCTCTACAAACAAATAAAGACACTGAATTATGAAGTGATTTTTAAGCAGCCTAGCACCTCTAAGCTTCTAGTCCTTATACTGTTAACTGATGAGAAGAGACTGGCAGGAAACCAGACAGCCTTCAAGAGTTTGTTCCTGTCCTGTAAAACTGGTGCAACCTGCTGCTTCATTGTTCTTGGTGGGATTTTGTCACTAGGACTCATAAATTTTAGCTCATAAAACTGTTTCCTTCCTGCTATGAATGGGTTCAGGACTCCCATACTTACACAGAACATTTCTAACCAGAAATCAACAGATAACTTTTTTCCAGTAAAGTGCTACAGAAAAGCCAGAAAGGTAACAAGTACATTTGTGAGAAGGAAACTTGGTTTTCCTTACAAAGCTGTAGCCTCCTCTGGATGGCTGAAATACTGTGTTTTTCATAGAATTATAAAATTGTTAAGTTTAGAAGAGATCTTTAAGATCATCAAGTCCAACTGACGCTACACCTAACACCACAAAGTCCACCATTAAACCACATCCCTCAGTGCTGCATCTACACAACTCTGAACTATCTCTAGGGATGGGGACCCATTCACTTCCCTGGGCAGCCTCTTCCAGTGTTTGAGAACCCTTTCAGTGAAGTAATTTTTCCAGATATCCAATCTAAACCTTCTCCCTTCTGCAAAAGGAGCGTGCTAGAGGGAGAGAGCTTACATGTTGGGGGTTTTTTAACCTTAGCGTGTTTTATTCCTTTTTCTGTTCCACTTGTATCCCATTTGAATCCTTACTCAAAGAAGGGAAGAGGAGAGAAGCTAGACTGAAAATATCAGTATACCTTTAATTTTTAATTATAAACCCGTATTCACTACAAATTATAAAAACGTGAAAGTGTTCATAAAGATTGGCCTAAAAAGACACTCTTAAAATGTTGGCTTCCTGCCTCTCTAATTCTGTGTTGGTTTATGTTTTAAGAAGCCTAACCCTCATCCTCAGATTACCAAGAAAGTAGGTTTTGGCAGGAGTACTTCACTCTCTAATACTTCATCAGTGGAGGATTTTGTAAAACATGACACTTGAAAAAGAAAGGAAAAAAATACAGGGTGAGAATCAAGGGCCAAGGTAGTTTGATATATCTGGTAGTTTGGTAGTGTGGAGGTGCACCTGGGTAAGGGGGAGTATGGGGTTGCTGTTGCTTTCCACATAAACATTTTAGTTGGGAATGTACCATTTCAATGCCCAAATTTTCCAGATATGAACTATACAAATTATAAGATTCAACCTACGTTACTTGAAAATAACCCCCAAAAACTTAAACGGCTTTTTAAAATACCATTTGATAACATTTCCATGGGCATCTTATTTTTTGATCTTTCTTAAAATGGATTTTTCTCTATGCGCCACTTTTGCATGCATTGCTGCAAACCATGGGGCTCTCACCAGCACTGAACACATCACAGCTGGATTGTTGTGCTCTAAACCCACTCTCTCCTAAATTTGCCAGGGGTTGCTAGGATTATACTGGTTAACCTCAAGTCAGAAATAGGGTCAGTTACTAAATCATAAATGTTATTAGTAACAAAACTGTCTTTTCCTGTAAGGTAAAGGGGTGAAAATCTGTGGTGGTTTTCATCCCTACAGACTTGAGATGCTTGTGAGTTTTAAGGTTTGCAAACAGGGAGACAAATTTGCTATAAGGCCTGTTGGACCTGTTCTGTCAATTTTCAAATGGAAATCAGCGTGTTTGATACTTGGCTGGAACCTGAAACTGGTATGTGATCCAGAGGGCACAAAGTGTTTGGAGTTTTGCCTGCAGCTCCGCTCCTCCTCA
Source organism: Jacana jacana (assembly GCA_013400555.1). Classification (NCBI taxonomy): domain Eukaryota; kingdom Metazoa; phylum Chordata; class Aves; order Charadriiformes; family Jacanidae; genus Jacana; species Jacana jacana. Next base: position 47,462 of record VZTM01012996.1, read on the forward strand.
CTGTAGGTTTTTGAAATAAACTTGTTAGCTTTCTAAAGTTATTTGTGTATCTGGTAATAAACTCACTTCAATGTGCCACGTTAGAAAGAGAAAAGGCACAGGCTACCTGTATTTAAAAAGAAGAAATAAACGGTCACTCACCCTGAGGGCAGCTAGTCCTGTGTGAAGGGTAAGAGGTGGTGATTGAAGCATCCTTGTTTGTCCTTAAAGAGACTTCAGTTATCAGATGCAGTCTAAGAAATTGCACAGCTTGCTGGAGACAGTGAGAAATTATTATTGCTGTGCTGGTTCCCTCTAGAAAAAAACGGAATCCTGAATTGGTAAAGATAATCTTGAATTACGCATTCAGTTTAGGAAAGTTTGGCATTTTATAAATCATTAGTCTTCCCTCTGTGTGATCAACCTTGTCATAAATCAGATCCTCACAACCAAAGCCATGGGTGCCCAATCCAATTCCAAAGTGATGTGAAAACAACACATCAGGTTATGGAGGACATATGCATAGGGGGCATCGTGTCCTTGGTACTTCTTCAGTTAAATCAGATTGCTTCACTCATGCTTCTTTCTAAACTTACTCTATCAGTTTAAACTGAAGCACTTCAGTGTTTGTACCATGAATTAACTTTGAACCTTACAACCATTTTCTGCTATGAAATGGGAATATTACTTTCCTCGTATGGTTTTAAAGCTAACTTTTTACTTGGATGGTGCTTTGAAGATGCCCCAACGTGTGGGTTCTTTAAAACCAAGAAACTACTGGGTATCTGATCAAGAAGGATATGAGAGAGAATAGAGGAGTATCTTTATTAGTTGAGATGGGATAAGAATACAACCCAGGAAATCAGCAGTTTTACTGGATGTTAACAAAGCAGTTAGACCAGGGAAAAAATCACAACGGCCCAGTGGGCCTGTCACTTGGCGGACTGTCTTCTGCATCTCCTCCTCCAGTGAAATCCAGGCAAACTTCCAGCTGTTGTGTTTTCCCAGCTGAATACAAGGTTGAGTATGGAAGCTCTGCTACAAGAATTAGTGGAGGTACCGTCTTTGGCTGGATTCAGTTTGCTTGAACCTTCTTCTAAGGCTTTAGACAAGTGACCTCTCTGCTGCCACTGTCTTTCACTTCTCCCTCTCTGAAACATAGTCATGGGTGTGACTTGGCCTGCGGCATCCTCTTCAATTGAGTGCCTAAACCCAAACAAACACAAGCTTATCCTGGGAGTTATCTGAATAATTAGGTTGTCCTCTGGTCGCCTGTCAACCCCCCCCCTGCTGAGTGCTGTCTCCTTGGATTCCATAAAGATGTTTCTTTCCTTAATTAGTAGTTAAGCATTGATAGACAGGTTTTGGTCTAACCTCTTGACAGACTTTCACCAAACTACTGCCTAACAGCTGTCCCTCCAGCTGCTTTGGAGATAGAGTTGATCTGATGTGGACCTGTTAAGACGTGTTCAGCAGAATTCTCTTATTTTTTAAGAAAGACACAGGGAAACATGAATCGTGACTTTGGTTTGGTTTGGTTTGGTTTGCTTTAGCGGCATTTTGAAGGGTACTACCCTTTCTGTGGCCTTACCTGACATCCAGTTACATTTTATAGTAAGTAATCACCTGCAGGTCTGGAGTTTCCTCGATAGAACAGTAAAACTCTGCTCTCTTGTCACTTTTCCTGTCATTGAAAGCGAGCTAAATGAGCCATTGCTAAATGTGCTGCTTTATGCTTCACTGCTATAGACTTCACTAATAAGGGTGTTCTGTGTGTTCACCTCAGAAGTGAGGAGACACAATTTGTTGCATTTGAGTGCTTTAAACGTAAAATGAAAAATTGGGGAAGGCATCTTGAACACAAAGAGCTCCCAGCAAAGGCAAGAATGGATGCTTCGCTCTGCACATTTGGAGTTGGTTCCAGTAGATGGTGTCTTTGAAACAACACTGAGCTTCGAGGTTGGGCAGAGCAGAAGGAAGGGAGCTAACTCCTATGCTTTACACCAGCAGTTCTGTAATTGCAAACGTATGAGCTTTGGTTTACCTAGAATATGGAACTATTATTTGTTGATTCTTTATCATATGTAATCGTGTTTCTAAAACTTCTCTCCATGCTGCTCCACCTTTGTAATTCTATAAAGAAAATGCTTTAGTATTGACAATTTCCAAAGTAAACCCTCAGTTTTATAGCCTAGATTGAGTGTGACTCAGTTAATGCAAGTCTAACTTTATAACTTAAGCTCTGCCTAACTGAGGAAAGATGCATGGTCTGGTTTAAAACTTGGTCTTTTTAAGACTGGTATTTTTTTAGCTTTTACTTACAATACATGGACTGTGTAGTATCCCAACTGTAGTGCGTGCCAGTCATGAAGGTCTGCTGGTAGGAACAATTTATCTGGACTTGCTTTAGCTCTCAGCAGCTGCAAACAGTTAAAAAAGTTTGTACTGCACATGGTGATTTGATATTCAGGTTTCAGTGATGTGAATAAACCCCTTTGATATCAGTGATTAAGGGCATTTTACAGGTTCAGTGATGATACCTATGAGTCAGGTTCTTTTCTTGAACTGAGCCAAAGCTTTGGAAAGGGGCAGAGCATGGGATCCTTCAGGAAGCTTCTGTTTGAAATGCATCAGTTCCCGCACCAGGCGGTTGCAGAAAGACTGACACAATCTGTTGAAAAGATGCAAAGTTGCTGCATGTACTGATCTGAGAGATGACATTTTGTTTGGAAATGAGGGGGTTTGGGTTTTGTAAAAGGACAATGTATAGT
>VZTM01012996.1:50257-82200 GCA_013400555.1 Jacana jacana
AATTTGCATTAGCAAACTTGTGAAATGCATTTACTGATGAGGTTTTGGGTTTTTCTTGAAATGGGGAGAAGATTCTGAAGTGAGAACGAGGTACACACTATCTGTTTCTATTCAATGGAAGGCTTGCCTCAGCCTCATATGTCTGGCTTCCTTCTATGGTTTCCCTCCACAGCCTGGCTCTATGAGACTCTCTTTGACATCTTCATCTCTCTTCCCTTCTCCTCCTCTTGGAAGACTGCTTTTAGGTTCCCTCCTCCTCCTCTCAGAAGACTGCTTTTAGGTGATGTGTCCAGCCCTAACCTGTGGCCCTTGGTTTAAGAATCCTAAAGTAAAGACACAAACTCTCTTCTATCCAAACTATGTCTCAGTGATAATTTTTCTTCCCAAGTGTGATTAATGTGGTTTGTTGAACCGGTCTGTGAAGCTGAAGGTATTTTCTGCATGATTGTTACTGGAACTGTAATTTTATTTAAAAGTCAACATATCCTTGAATGCCTGAATCCTGCCCCCTCAAACCAGCCCCCCAAACCACTAAATCAAACCAGCAGAAAAAAACCCTAACCCGTATATTCTGAATAGACTGTAATATTGTCTGTCAGAGGCCCAGCAGGTATGAAGGTGCTGTATGGAGCATGCCAGGCTTGGTTTCAGCAGTGTAGGAGTAAGGCAGCCTGTGCTAGGAATTAAGCAAATCAGTGGCCTGGAGTATTTTTCACCAGCTCAGGGCTAAGTGCATAGTTTCAACTGGATTTATGCTTTTGACTGTTGGGGTAAGATAGTTTCAAGTCTTAACATGGTATTCCTGCAAAAGAAAGAGGTCAAAAGTGTTGCTTCATCTGCTATAAAGTCAGGTCACAGACTACCAAATGAGACTGTTGTTTTATCCTATTACATTTTTCTTGAATACAGTTTCAAATTCTGTGAAAAGCTAAAGTCTCAGGCCCAAGCATAAATTAAGAATATCTTTCATACCCTCTTTAAATCTCGTTAAGGCCCTCCTGCAGTTCTTGCTTTCATGGACTCTTCTTTCTTACTTACAGCTTGTTTTTACATTGTGAGGTTCAAATGAGATCTAGTAAATGTAGGGGTCTGAGGACAAGAATAGTTAGCTGACAACCAAGAGCAGCAACTGGTCTAACTGAGCAACCCCTCTGTATTAAGAGCCTTGTGCTGAGGAACATCTGACTTTGCATGTCCTAAACCATACTTTTGTGGAGCAGCTATGAGAATCAATGCAGGTTACTTCATTAAATAAACGTAAGGAACAAATCTTGCAGGCTTCATTTGAATTGGAATGCACTGCTGAGGAAAAAGGAGATGGTAGGAAATGTGCAAGAGTAGCTACATGCATATACTGGATTTCATATATTCTCCTACTGTATTTGTATTCTTTAAAAATATGGCCTATGTCACAGGAATCCTCTCTTTAACCACAAAATCCACCTTTCTCATTAACATACAGAAATAAAGTGTGACCATCTTCTCCCTACCAGAGACCTACAGTGCTTTCCATCTGTGGTGTGTATAAGTGTGTGTCATGCTACTGCTGCTAAGTTTTCCTTGATGATGCCCTTCCTGAAGTCTTGAAGTCCCTCTTGTCTTAATTTATTGGTTGGAGAGAAGTATATCAAGACTCAATGCACGTTCAAGATAGCAAACAGTGGCAGTGCTGGTGACTGAGTTTTACTGAGTTATGTTCTTCCTTTCTCATGGAAGGTGAATCTCAGTCTCTTCTTACTGCACTGCTGACAATGTGACAATGAGTCATTATGAAGATGGGTTTAATGATCAGATCAGTAAAGAGTCCATAAAGAGAGAAATCTGAATAATCATACTTTATTTGGGGAAAGCACTGACACTTCAAATGGCATTCCAGGAAAGATGCGCATCCCATCCTTGTGGCAAAAATTAAACTTGCATGTGTCTCTGACAGAGGCACAGATGGAAGATTATTTAAAGTGTGTTAAGAGGCAGAACGTGAGGTCAGTTTCCTTTGGATGGGATCTAGATAAGTTTTAAAAGCAAACTTAATGCAGTGATCTGCAAAGGTGGGCTTGTCTTGCTTTTACAGATCTTTAAAAACTTCTTTAACCAAGAAAACCTGACATGAAAAAAAGAAAATCCTGGTGTATCTTCCTTGTGTTACAGTCTGGCCTTACTGCACTGGTCCCTTACCATTGAATGGGTTTTCTGTCTCTGCTTAGGGGAATTTTTAAACTGTAGAAATACATGGATATGCAGCTGTTTGACCACAGAGCCTAAAAGACCAAAGTGCAGACCTGCCGTCCTTCCTCAGAAGTCCTTACTGAATCCCTGGCCCGGGAACGTGGGTTGGGTTGAGAGTCTAGTTTGAGAATGTTAAAAACTTTTGAGGAGGAAAACTATAGTCATTCCTACAAACACTTTAGGTGGCAGATGAAAAGTCACAATATGCCATGGACATAAATGCGTTTTACGGAATGCGGTTTGTCTGCTTTTATAAATTCAATTGGAAGGTTATTTCATAACATACTGGATTTTAAAGGATTTCCAGTTAAAAAAAAAATAAATAAAAATAATACCACTGATCTTTCTGTGTGAAGTATCCTGGGAGCTGAGAATGCAGGGGTGTTCTGGCAGTTACCAGTGCTTCTAGCTGGAGTCACAGATGCTCACTTCCACAAGGCTTCTGGTATCTGAGAGAACGCAGGGCTGGAGTAGCAAGAAATGCTGTAGCTCTGAATGAGCAGTGCCAACACATTGTGTGCAAAGAGCATTTTCCCAATTGAGAACGAACATGCAGCAGTCTGCTATTCCTGTCCCTCAAGTGCCCGTTTTGCAGGTGACAGTTAACTGTTTGATGCAGCAGATTGTTCAAATGCTTGCATTAGAGCAGCTCCGTCAGGCACAGTGCCATTCCCCTTGTCACAACTGCTCACAGGCATACAGAGACTGTCACTCTCCCAATAATTTCCAGTCTAAACCGACAGCAGGGCAATGAAGATGGAGCAGCTCAGTCTCGAGTTTCTTAATGCCACTCAAAACTTCCAGTGTTACTTGAAAAAAGTGACTGAATTAAAATACATTTTTAAAGAAACTATCTTTTGGTTTAGTAAAATAAAAATTGAGCTAAGGGACAGAAGGCAGGAGGAGCAGTATAAACAAATACTGGCGTTTGGATGGACCCGCTTCTTTCAGGTTTCTGTAGCTGTTCATCAACGGTAAAGGTAATCTTTCTTCTCCCTTTTTAATCTCTTGTAGGAAGTCCAAAGGAAAGCCAAATGGTAAAAAGCCAGCACCAGAAGAGAAGAAACTTTACCTAGAGCCAGAATACACAAAGTCCAGAATTACTGACTTCGAGTTTAAGGAACTAGTGATGTTACCGCGAGAAATAGACCTCAACGAGTGGCTAGCCAGCAACAGTGAGTATTATCATCATACAGCTCTGTGCTTGCTGTCCACATCCAAGAAGGCATTCATTCAGTCTGCTTCATTTTACTGTTTTCAGTACTTAGAAAAGCACTGGGTGACTATTTATGCTTACTGCATAATGCATGTCATTATACCTTGCATAGTAATTAAGTTGTCTTAGGGACAAGCCAACTGCGCTCAGCAGCGTGGCAGCCTTGATGCGTTTCCTTCTTCCGACTCCCTCATTGTAGCACTGAGGGCGTTTAAGTTTTTGATGCTCTTTTGGGAACTATCAGATTCCCTTTGCCCATTTGCTAAATCAGCTGGTTCAGCATGTTTCTGACTCAAGCTATTGGTCTTCCAGAAGCATCATAAAAATGGTAGCTTATTAAGACTAGTATGTAAAGCAAGTTATGTTTAAAGCCAGAAGTTTTGAAGACTTTTGGTTGGATTCCTTCTCCTCGCTCCTTCCAAGCTTTTGTGGAATTCCTGTGAATTTAAACTGTAGTCAAGCTGCAGTTCAGAGACGTGATTGACCACTGTGACTGAATGCTGTATCTCTGCATCTCGGTTCCAATTGACAGTGTTTTCCTGTGGTTCTGCTTCACCTGCCAGTCCTAACCTGCAGCTATGACCCAGTCTTGTTTACATTTTCAACAGCATGTGGCAGTAGCAAGAAACTACTTTAAACCAGGAAAGTTTATAGAGTCTCGTTAAGAAAAAGTGAGGTGCCCCCTGAGGAGTATTCAGATGTTAGTGAAATTATCTCAGGAGATTTTTAAAAAGTGGAAGTGTACTTATTTTCATGCTGGTTTTTTTTAGAAAGAGATATGTCATGAGAATGATTAATGTTATTTTCTAGCCACTGTACGTTTTAAATCTGACTTCAAAGGAATGTAGGAAGTTTGTAGTAGAGTATTCTGCTGTAAAGGTGAGGCTGATGACGGAGACACTTTCCAGTCTTGCTGCTTAGTGAGTAATAACAGCTGATGCATCATGGTGCTTTCATGTTAAATCAAAACAAGAGCTTTCATTCTATGTACCTCTTTGTTTTGCAGTTCATAATTAGTCTAATTTCACTGAATCATGTTTAAATTTATATGCAAGCTTAAGACTCTGAGGTCACTTCACTTGCTCTATTTAAATAATTGTCTGGAGGATAACCAGTGTTTGAAAGTATTTTACTTCTGAATGTCTTTCCTTTGTGTTTATTTTTCAGCAACAACTTTCTTTCATCACATCAACTTACAGTATAGTACAATCTCAGAATTCTGTACAGGAGAGTCATGTCAGACCATGGCAGTGTGCAATACGTAAGTCGGTATTTACAATTACAGGGTTTCTGTGACGTCTTCAGAGTTGCTTGGGGGGGGACATTGGATTTGGATGGCACTGGGCAAGTGTTTTACAGCAGATCTCTACTTAGTGAGAATGTGGCAGCTGTACATTGTCTTCTCTCCCCTCAGCAGTGAAGGATAGTGGAAATCTGGTTTTGTGGAGGATTAGAAGGATGAGAATCTTTGACTGTTCTGAGCTGGTTTTATAAGGTCACATCAGAGAGGCAAATTACCACGTGTGTAGCTTGGGGGGAAGAAGAGTGAAGCAAAGCTGTCCTTACTGGTAACAATGCCGGGATTCCACAGAAGGCCAGGGAGGATAAACGAATTGCGAAAACCTCAGAGGGTGTTTTTGATTGCTGGAATGCTGACAGAGCACCAGGCTGCTGATGGATAACCTCTAGCCTGATGTGAGCCACTGGCTTTCTGCCGAGCCCCTGGGCACAGAGGACACAAGTGGCAGCTTTGCAAAGAGTAAGGAAAACGTTTTGGTTTGGCACTTTTCCCCTGTAGGACTTAGTAGACTTTTTTAACATTGACTAGCTGTCACTTATGAAAGAAAGCTTTGTAGTTTTACTGTACATGGTGAATATAAGAAAAAGTTACCATAAACTCCTGCTCTTGATTAGCACAGTCCAACATGATGGAATATGAGATCCAGTCGAGTATGAATAAGCCTGTTGTGTGGTGTTTTTTTTTTTCTCCAGCGCATGTGTTGATAGTCCTTTTCTTCCCTCCTCTTGCATTTCCTGGCATTAATTTAGTTGAGATGGATTTTAAAACAGAAGACTGAGCAGTTAAAGTTATAGTACATCAAGCAAACACCCCAAAGAATGTTTGCAACAGAACCAGAGCAATATATTGTATCTCTGGCAATTATTACATAGTGCTTACAAAGGATTCCTTGCTTAATGCACTGGGCTCTCTTGTACACTTGATGTGACTGTCAGGGGCTTTCTTGGAGAGCACTCTGAAGAACGCAAAGTGTTTAGAGGATATTTTTCCATGTAGAAGTTGGGAAGATAACTGTCAGTGGAGAATTAAAGGCCATGCTAGGGACTTTGAAAGCAGGCTGGAACAGAAAGTAATAAATCTCTACTGGACCCAGATTTTATCAAAAGGAGGCAGCATGTCTCTAAGTAAGAAGTGGTGATCAGGAAGATGAGTATTTTGTTGACTCTTGCTCCCCATCTTTCTCATGTTTTAACTCTTGATCTAGCACTGGCTGTCCAAAGGACTGAGTTTTTAACTCTATCCACTTGCTGATGGAAATTAGTAGCTGAAAGGAGGTGGTGGTAGGGAATGTAGAGAAGTGTTGCTCCATTCTGCTCCAGTGAGTCTTAAACAAGAATTCTCTGTAAGCATTTTATGCTGCAGAATAAAGAAAGGAAGTGCCTGTAGGCGGCTCCAGCTGTAGTCTATATTTTTAGTGGTGAGGACCAATAGCAGAATGTTCCTATCCTTTGTTTTGGAAAACTGAAAAAATTGCAGTCTTTGGGAATAACAGGAAGCAGGTTACACTTGGGTGAAGCACTTGAAACAGTTTATGTTTAGCTAAATCATAACAACTTAAGTATCTTCCTGTTCTTGGGGGCAGATGACGGATTCATGTTTGCAAACTGTCCATCTGCATGTTTCATTCTTTTGTCAAGTGTGTGGGTCTGTAAGAAAACCAGGGAGGTGAGATCACCGAGCCACACACCTCAGTACAGTTCAGCTTTGAACTGAACTATTTGTTCATAATTACGTTCTCCAAATATTTCTCATGACAATTTTGGATAAGCCTTATCTTCTGCCTTTTTTTGCCTTTCCTACCTCTTCCCTTTTGGAAGAGATATGGCTACATGGAACATGGAGAAACTGCCTCAAAGATGCTCATGTGCTCATATCCAGTTATGACTATGACAAAGCCATATGTCACTCACTCCCCCCGGTCTCCCCCTTTTAAAAACAATATTTTACCCTAATACAATAAGGTAAGGACATTCTTACTGTGATGGAGAAACACCAGTTTGTATAATTTATTGTGCCTCTGACCTGTCTCCAGTATACAAAGAATATCATCTAAACATTAGGGTCAGTTGCTGATTGACCTGATGGACACTCCAGATATGACTTTCTGTGGCTGTGATCTGTTTGTTCAGGGACTTTGGAATAAAACAGCATCTACCTCTATCAGATTGCTACAGTTACAGTACCTTGGAATAAGGGTGCAGTTTGCCATTTTTTTCAGTGCTAATTTCTGAAGTAGCTCAGTATGAAGGTCTGCATTCTGTTTCTCCTACTTTTTCCCTGCCCAGTTCTCTAAGGTGTTTTTGATCTGGCTGTTCTGGTCATGCCTAAGGAAGGCGCTTTGTGTTGTGTTGAGATGTTGAAGTAACTACTGAGAACAGGTTGCTTGTTAAGCTACTTTGCATTCAAATGCACTGCAAATACTCAATCCTAAATTTAGAGGATTTGCTGGCAAAATAAGCAAGTTGCAGTTAAGTATTCAAGGTAAGGTTGCAGCATCTCAGAGAAGCTCCAGCCAACCCACAAGATGCAGTTTCCATCTCTCTGTCTGAGCTCTGAGATAGCGCTGCCATCTACACACAATCAGGAAAAGAAATTGTGCATAGGGTTACTAAGAGATACCTGACCAAAACTTAGTCTCCCTGTAGAACAGATGGAAGCATTTGCTGGCAAGGTGGATAATGCCAAGAGAAATACCAGAATGGCCAGTTATCTTCAACATTCAGTGAGGATGGCATGAATGTAACTTTGGGAATTACTTAATTTTGCTCATTAATATTTTTATCACTTGCTGTAAAGCAGGCACTATATTTTTAACAGAGGATTTAGTATGCTTTGCAGGTTATTATTACACAAACTAGCTTTAAAGCACCATAAGCTGTAAACTGGTTTTCTACCTGACATTTGGGCAAAGGTTCACAGAAGTGCTGAAGTGAGTGGAGTAACTAAGACTGTACAGAAGTGCTGTTTCCAAGGCTAAGACTACAGAACTTCTGAGGCAGAAACCAAGGATGGATGCAAACTTCTAGGCAGCTGACAGATCTGAAAGGTCTTATTTTGGTCCACTGAAGTCTAAATGAAAATACTCTTACCATTACGAACCAGGAATTGGTAATTCCTTATCACTTGTGTTTTACAATCTTACAATCTCTTTTCTCAGGTCTACCTTGCCTTTAGTGTCTTTGCATATGAAGGGTATTTCCTTTTAGAAATCCTAACTCAAACTTGCATATTTTGCATTTCCTTAAGTTCCCTGAGCTGTATGCTTCTACATGGTAGCTATGGTGGCTCCTTTCTCTTCCCCCTGCCCCACATCGGAACATTTCTTTGCTCCCATCAAACCATTAAAGCCATTTGGAGTTGCTGACAAGCACTACGTTACTGCCTTTGCATTTGATGCAATTTGCTGTTTGCTTTCTTCATAACCCATCTGTTAGTATTTGTAGCAGGACTCTCTCCTTCCTTTTCACACAACACACCTCCACAGCATTTACTTTTCCCTCTGTTCACAAGCTTTTCTTATATACCTATGTAACTTCTGTTCTGCCATGGCTTATCTATGTCATCAACAGAAACCCAAAATGTTCTAGAGGAGAAGGGATAAAATATGTACATGTATTAAGATGCCGCACTTTGACTTTGTGACTCGATAGAATGGTAGAATCGTAAAATGGGTTGGGTTGGATGGGACCTAAAGGATCATCTAGTTCCACTCCCCCTGCCATGGGCAGGAATACCTCCTAGTAGACTAAGTTGCTCAAAGCCCTGTCCAGCCTAGCCTTAAACACTTCCAGGGATGAGGCAATATGTGTTATTCTTTATTATTTGCATCATAGACTTTTCCTTGTTAAGCTTATAGTAATTTCTCCCTGGGATTTAGAACAGAGCTACAAATTCCTCAGGCTCTGCCTACTGGGGAAGTTCAAATCTGCCAGAATTTTACATAGGAAATAAAATAAACAAAATCTGTATCACGTGAGCACTCTGAAAAGTGCCTTTAAGCGTTGTCATCTTGTCTTTTCTGCTTCCCATCCATTGCCTAATACGGGACTGTACTGTCACAGTGCCAGTGGTGGAATGCAGTTAGGCTTCTGTGCCCAACTGAGCCCTTCAATGGCCCCAACCTGATTCCTATCTTGTTAATGGAGAGAACTGCAGCATGGGTGGGAGCTGCATACCAGGTGTGAAATGTTCATGGTGTGTCAGGAGATCCTTTCTTCCTCCAAGACCTGCAAAGATCTGTTCACAGTACTTTAAACATAAGGAAGACACATGATTCTAATCAACAGGACAACCCTTGTAGTAATCCCCTTACTCATAATGATTCTTCTCTTCAATTCCTATTTTGCATAATTAGCCTAAATTTCAAGGAAAGGCAAAAAGGGTATGCAGGGGGATGTTACAGCAGATTTATTAACTTACATTTTCATGTAAGTGAACTTGTACAGTTGCCAAAATGTTTCTTTTAACTAAAATCCAATTATTCAGATTAATTTTTGCACCTAAGGGCAACTCGAAACTATGCTTTCTATCTTACAGTTGAGGCTTTCTGCAGGATGAGAAAGTTGCTGAGGTACACACAGTCCAGTCTGCTTCTGCTCTTGGCAACAAGCAGTGTGTTAAGGCCCCAAAAAGCCTGAGTTGCCTAGAACTGTCTTGCTCCAGCTTACTGGAGGACTAGATGAATGCCGTGGCTTGTGTTTGTGTACTACATTGTATAATTCCTTGTATGTGGATTGTATAATGGCAGTGAGCAGTGATGAAGATCACAGTCTACGTCTAAGAAATTCTATTTTGATGCCTGACATAGTTCTACAAAGAGCTTTCAACTCCTGTTTTCATCCACTTGCTGACCTTTTACGCCCTTCTGCAGTCAGTCCTACTCTCTCTAGTAAACAACAGTGACCAAGAACCACATGCTGAAAATGAGCTGAAAGAAAAATTCTAAATCTTAAATGTCTGCACAACTAGAACAGCTGCTCTTCCTATCTTAAAAGTGTGAAATGCTCATTTCTGCAGCTTCCTCTTGTCATATGGCTTGGGCCATGAACAGTGTCATAGAATGGTTAGAGCTGTAAGGGGCCTTAAAGTTCTTGTAGTTCCAAGTGCCCTACTATGGGCAGGGACACCTCCCACTAGACCAGGTTGCTCAAAGCCCCATCCAACCTGACCTGGAACACCTCTAGGGATGGGGCAGCCCCAACATTTCTGGGCTACCTGTTCCAGTGTCTCACCACCCTCACAGCAAAGCATTTATTTCTTCTGTCTAATCTAAATCTCCCCTCATTCAGCTTAAAACCATTACCCCTCTCCTGATAAAAGAGTCCCTCTCCACCTTTTCTGTAGGCCCCTTTTAAGTACTAGAAAGCTGCTAAAAGATCTCCCCAGATTCTTCTCCAGGCTGAACAACCCCAGCTCTCGACACTTGTCTTCACAGCTGAGGTGCTCCAGTTAGTGTCTTCACCTCACCACCCTCAGTTCCCTGAAGAATCTTTTGGGGCAGTGAAAACACATTGTAAATTAAAACTTTTCATTTGCTACTTGACATTTTTCTTTAGTTGTTTCAGGACAGTTAGTATACATAAACTTCACTTTCCAAGTGGCAGGTGTAGGTCCTTCCCGTTCGATGCAGTCTAGTCCTGTTAGGCACAGAAAAAAACATTTAATCTTTATCTTCCATTAAAAAAAACAACACCCCAGGCGTCCATAGATGGCTAAATGTCACACTGAAGTGGTATTTTGTCTAGGGCTACAGTGAGGCTTATTCAGTGATTTGTGTGAGCAATGTCAGAGAACCGATCATAAGCCAACAGCAGTTGGCTGAGCTGGGGGTTGAAATGGTATCCTGGCTTTATGGGCTTAAGTGTTGGATGAGGTGTCTTTCTAGCCAAGTTCTGATGCTCAGACCACTTCCAACCTTGCTTCTAAAGGCAGGCAGCAAACGCCACCTATGCTGTGTTCTGGAAAGACCAGTACAACAAATTTCTTACCAGTCCCATAATGATACAGGACAGTGTCTGCAGCTCAGACTGTTTGAAGGGAGAGTTCAGGAACTGGAACTCAAGACGCCTCTAATGTGACATAGTCAATCCCTTCTCTGTAAGACATTTCTCACCGTGTTTGACTAATGTGATGGCTCCTGGTACCAGTTAGAGCTGCTTTAATTAGCCATGACTTAAAAGAAAAAAAAAAAGAAGAAAGGAACAACCCTGCAGTGCTTTTGTAGCCTTCAGATTCCTGTCAGGTGAGGGATGGCTGCAGCTAAACAAGGTGATTACGGCTAACTGAAATACGGTTGCTTTTCTAGAGCCAGGCAACACACTAATGGCTCCTGTTCCTTAAGATCCAACAGATTCACTGGTGTTGAGTCAAATGTAAATTTGGATGTCTGGGGAAGCCTGTAACCAAAGGAGCAGAGTTCTAAGGCACACTGGTAGGGATATGCAGTAGGGTCCTGAAAACTCTCCCCAGACTGGATTTTGGAACAGGATTTGTAGCACTTAAAATGCTGACAGTACTTCAAAGTGTCAGCTTGAAAAAGCTGGTGTTTTGGAGCCACCTTCTGTCTGTTTAACAATATTACACTACAATACTAATTTTATGGTTTTTGATGTTAAGCATCAGGAGATGACCAATCTATCGCTGACAATGCTGTTGCCCATTAGAAAAAGTTATAGAATGCTTTCCTGTACAGTTATACAGACTGTAAGCAAACGCTCAGTCTCTCATCAGTAGGGAGTTGCCACTGGAGGTCCGGCAGCAGCCTTTCTGTGCTTGGCACTACTACTGCATTGCTAGGGACAATCAAAATTAGCTTACAGAAATGCAGTGTTTTTGATGTAGAAAGATACCTTTAAGTGAATCTGTCCTGTAGCAGCTATGATGTATTTTGATAATGTTGCAGCTGTTGTTTAATATTATTTAGACACTAACCTCTTAGAGGAGGGGGGGAGGTGGAGCCAAGGTATAATGTGATGACACTGTCAATTTTCTCCACAGACAGTACTACTGGTATGATGAGCGGGGAAAGAAGATCAAGTGCACTGCTCCTCAGTATGTTGACTATGTCATGAGTTCAGTGCAGAAACTAGTGACAGATGAGGACGTCTTTCCAACGAAATACGGTACGTCTGCTTTTGGACAGGTGCTTCCTGTGGCTGTTTGCAGATGCTGTTAAGTAAGGTGAAAGCTGGCCTTCAGCATAGGCATTAACACCGGACAGCTTTCTCACTCATTTGTTTCCTACTTTTTTAGGGGCGACGGTGGGGGTGCAGTTTTAAGTTTGGATCATTCTTGCAGTAAGAAAGACTTGCACTCTTGGCCTGTGAACTGGGAAGAAGAGCTCACAGTCCTGTCCCCTTAGTGTATATTTTACCATCAGTACATCTTTTTCTTCAAGCATTTTGAGATTGTCTTGCCTGTATTCAGAGAGGATAACAATTTGAAAACTGTCAGCATGTATGTGTTCAGTGTACCCTGCTGCTAGCCAAATTTAACTTTGTTATTGTTTTATTATTTCCTTTAAATCCCTGATGCATTAAGGGGGAATTAAGTGGGATTGCCAGGAATGTGGTTTGTCTTCCTCGCCCAACCAGGCCTTGTTTCACAGGTTGTTTGCAGCCTCCCTCGTCCAAAGATTTACTAAGAATGTGATCTTTAAGAATTGAAAATCAATAGAAAAGTAATTTTAACTGATATTTGTATCCTAACAAGATTCCTATATGCAATGCCTTTGGTTAAGAGGAAAAAAATACAGACCTGAAGTTATGGTAGGTAGGCTTAATCACAACTAAAAGCAGCTGGGGTCCTGAACCCCTTCAGCAGATAATTGGGGAACTAGGACATATCTGCATAGCAAACGTTAAGCTAGTAGCCTTTGCTTACAGGCTTCTTGATCTAGAAAGACGCAGTATCTTGGAAGCCAGGTGCAGCTGACTTTTTTTTGATTTAAAATATGCTTGTTCGAGAGCAATGAGGGCCTTTGACACAAGTGATTTGTCCATGTGGCCAAGGGGCACGTTAGACCAGTAACATACTTAGAACTATAGAATTGTCTAGGTTAGAAGGGACCTTTGAGAGTCAGCCAGTCCAACCATCAACTAACTCTGACAAAAAACTACAACCCATCACTAAACCATGCCTGTTCATACTGTGCATCATGCACAGGAGGGCAGGTGTTGCTTTTTGGCTTGCCTCAGTTTCACTTCCAATCTTACCAAAGCAGTTGTCCTATGCTATGCATGCAGTACTGCTCCAGCAAGCACAATTTGAACTGCACCTGATTGAAGGCAGCCGGTATTTCCTTTCCCATTTGATAGAATTTCAACAATGAAATGAGGAAAGTTCATTACATACAGTTAATCAATCTGCTGCATGCTACCAAGACCTGTGTATCTACCTTAGCTTCTGTTTCAGGATCTGTTAATTGATCTCCCAAGCATTACGTACGTCTGAGGGGAAAATCTGCTACTCCTGGACAAAGTAGATGAGGCCCCAGAAGAACCTCTCATTATTTTTACAGCCAGTAACAAAAAATGTTGTGTTTTTCTAGAATGATTATACTTGTTCCCTGATTTTTGAATCGTTAGCATTTAAAACTTAACTTCAAATGAAAATGCTTAAAAACCTCCTTAGGTTCTTCCCTTGAATTCCTATAAAAAGAACAAGATAAGAGGATGATACTGGCCCACAAGTTGTCTGCTGTATGAGGTGGGCTAGTTGCTCAGCCCAAACAAATGCAGTGGAGCTGAAAGTGAGCGGCTGGAGTTATCATGGTGTTTCCCTGTTTTCCTTTCAGGCAAGGAATTCCCAAACTCCTTTGAGTCCCTAGTGAAGAAGATCTGCAAGTACCTGTTCCATGTGCTGGCCCATATCTACTCCTCACACTTTAAGGAGACTTTGGCACTGGAGCTGCACGGACATTTAAACACACTCTACACACACTTTATCCTATTCATCAGGGAGTTCAACCTCGTGGACCCTAAAGAGACCACCATCATGGACGACCTCACAGAGGTCCTCTGCAGCAGCAGTGGGAGCAGCAGTAATGGGAGCGGCAACGGGAGCAGCAACAGCGCAGGAGCACAGAACCATGTGAAAGAGAGATGAGCCCTCCTACAATATCAAAACTAACATTAAAAACAATACTATATATTCTGTGTGTATGTGTATGTATACATTCAGATATACATACAGACATATACAGCAACGAAAGCTGAAAGAAATTATGCTGCCACCACAGGACGCGTAGTCGTATGGGACTGTATGGAGCTTTGGTTTAATGCGCCACCTGGCGAGAAGTTGCACCAATTTTATTTTTATTTTCTGTCCACTCCTTTTACCTATTCAGATGGATGATGAGTGCTGTTTTTAGACAAGAACCAAGCTTAAGAGTGGGGCCACTCTTGGGTTTTTTTGTTTGTTTGTTTGTGGGGTTTTTTTGGTTTTTCATTTGTTTTTCTTTCTTTGGTCTTGAGTGCAAGCCCTTTGTCTTTCTAGGATGGTGGTACTGCCATTTAAAAAATATCTATTATATTATAAGAAGTGACTTTTACTTTGAAGTGGCTTAAAATGCAGGTTTGTTTGGGGTGGTTTTTTCAGGGGTGGGGTTTTTTTTTTTTGGTTTGGTTTTACGTAGGTCACCCCTTACCCTGCCAAAAACTCCCCAGTTGAGCGCATTTTGCCCTTTGTTAGCTTGAAACAGGAAGAAACTCCTGGCTTGACTAGAGTAGCAACTAGGGGCTTGCTACGTGCTGAAAGTGGGCATGATTCTCCAGTTGTCCCATCTACCTGGTCACAACACGTGAATGTGCAAGAGGATCCACAAGCCTTTCTGCTTACTGCTCCTACAACATGTATACTCATTTCTCTGCTCCCCCGCCTCCTCTTTTCCCAGGCACACCTCTACAAATCAAAAGAGTAAGATCACTGGAGTCCAAACCCCATGTGCAAGAGCCACCACCATTTGCTTCCAGTGGAACAGAGGCCCAGGGAGGGGGAGAAGGGTACAATGAGTCAGTCACCGCCTGTGCTAGAAAGATGGCTGTTGGCATAAAATTATATTGTTGGCTTATTTTAGTTCATCTGTTCTATAATAATAAAAACAAATCTATCAGCCATAAGCTTTGTTTTTGTGTTTGCAGCGTCAAAAGTCAGTGGAATCCACCCATACGGCTTCCCTTGCACCACTGAGTGCTGTTGGCCCCGCTGACAATCAGCTTTATAAAAAACTGTTTGTCTTCCACCCTGCAATTTTACAATTATAATAAATTCCTTGCTCTTTCTGGTAGTGCTAGGAACCTCCTCCCCAGGTAATATGAAGATA
This sequence comes from Jacana jacana, assembly GCA_013400555.1. Lineage (NCBI taxonomy): Eukaryota > Metazoa > Chordata > Aves > Charadriiformes > Jacanidae > Jacana > Jacana jacana. The sequence continues at coordinate 65,321 of VZTM01012996.1, forward strand.
AGCGACGCCTGCAAAGGAGCAAGTTTCCTGCTTGTACCTACTCAAATTCTGCAAATGCAGTGGGCTTCTGGATACTTTGCAGCAAATGTTGTATCTCAGTATCTGTGGATACAGTATTGTATCAATATTGTATCTGGACAGTGATATTACTCTTTCCTTCGCATTTCCATTGAATTCTTCTAGTCAGCATTTCCAGTTGGGAAAAAGCCAAATTTTGCTTGCAAATGTGTTTCTATAAAACCTGTGGCAGCCTCTGAGAATTGTTTGTTCTGTTTTGGTCGTTATCCTGAGGTATATACATCATTAATAACTGACCTGGCATAAATCCTAGAAGGTTTTTCTGAATGAGATCGGTAACTGTAGAAAGGAGAGCAAGTGCAAAGAAAAAAGAGAAGCAAGATGGGGGTGGGGGGAAAGCATGATCAAGAAAGGAGGGAAAAAAAAAAAAAAAAAGCTTGTGAAGTGTATAAAAGCAATAACAGATAGAGGAAGTAAAATGTACATGTGAGAAAGAGGCATAAAAGTGAGTAAAAAAAATAAATGCAAAAAAAGCTCGAGCCCAGGAAAAAAGAAGTAGGGGAGCGAGTGAGACAAAAGGACCTCAAACTTTGTGAGCCCAGACTTGTCCTTGTGTTATTGGTTTCCAGACTGTGGGTACCATGTGAACATTCAGACAGATGTGCTGGAGTCTCTCCAACCTGCTAATCTGGGAGCTGTTCCCCACCATGTCCTCTCCTATGGCCTCCATAGCCAGACGAGTATTCCCTTTCAGTCTCCACACTGATGTGAGCCTTTCCATTAAAATTCCCTTCACTAACGTCTGAAGGGAAAACCAGAGGTCAGCAGAAGCTATCAGCAGAGCAATGTCATTTGTAAGGCCCCTGTGCTACTTGCAATGACAGCATATAATAGCATTCATGGTAAGAAAGTAATAGCAAGGACAACAACCCAAAGTGAAGTATTTTTGCTAATTTGTTATCTACTTGTAAAAAAATGCATTGTAGTCTTAATTCTGAAAGACCATTTAGAAATGATGCACATGTGAACAAGAGGCATTTTTACTCTCTGTGGGAAGACTGACTTAGCTACAGCTCTTTAATTTTCCATCACAACACAGTGCTGTTTTTACATCAAAGGCAAGGGTGACTAGCCCTTAGCTCCCCCAGAGCTGACAGACAGAAGGTTGGGAACCCATGTGTTGATGCAAAGCAACAAACCATTAATTCAGCTACGAGGAGAAGAGTGAAGTACATTACCTCTAGAAGGGCCTGCCGTTGGTCATGGCAGCTGTCCCAGGTTTACTCTGCAGGCATTTGATAGTCCTGAAAGCATAGAAGCTTCATCTAGGCAAGGTAAGCTTTTTATATTTTACAAGCAGTTAACAAGAACAGAACTAATGAATCCTGTTTTGGTGTAACCTATCCTGTTGGGTTTAGCAGTGGGAATAAGGAAAACACTGAAATAGTGCCAACAATAATGTTTGTGTCAGGAGTAAACGGTACTGTAGCACAGCCTCAAGACATCCAAGCATATTTCAGACATTACTGAATTATGCTGTAGTAACATAAGACAGAGAAGGGCCACTAAGTCTTCAGCCTCTGCTTGGTTGATGCCACAGAAGCCTGTCAGTGACCTTCCATGCTTGCAGCATGTCACTGAGTATCCACACTGTAAGCACCAAGACCAAATCCCCTTCTATCTAGAAGACAAGCTTGGGTCTTCTGATACTGAGGAAATCAGTGTATTGCTGCTTCAAATGTGATTTGTAAATTGGCTAAAGTACTGTCAGAACAACAGAGGGACCTTAATTACATCACATTCAACTGCCCCAATCCCACACCCTTCTCGCCCTGAATATCCTGATGTACCATACCATCATTGAAAGTGCTGCTAAATAAGTAAACCAAAGCACAGCCCCACAAATCACCCAGAAAAATAACCAAACACTTGTAGAGGACACCTTCTGAACTACCTACACACACATACACACACACAGGCCGTCTGCAGGCCTTGCCTGCAAACATCAGCTAGTGCAGAATCCCTAACTAACTTTCATGCCTGAAACCATGGCAATGAGCACAAGTCATCACAGGGCTAAAGTTTTTTTCCCTTAAAACCAGCAATAGTCACGTGTATGCTTTGTAGGATTGTGTCCCTGATACTTGGTGTTCTGGACACAAGTGATTTGCTGAAAAGCTGGTGTTGCATAAATATATAGCAACGGGGTGAACTGTTAAAGCAGGCAAAAACTTCCCCCACCCCAGTTTTATAATTATCAGTAAGTCTTGGAGGCCCCAGTGTCCCTAAGAAAGCCAAGCACAAGCACCTGTAGGTAAAAGCAGGGAGGAAAATAATTTCTTCATACATGCTCTCTGGAATAAACACCAGCAGCAGGCACCAAGGTCAGCAGCAGTCCATTACATGGGCTACGTCTGGCCATTCATGAGAATGGGAGAGAGGACCAGTTCCACTAAGTATTCCACACAGCAAAACAGCCACTTTTAGCTTTGACCTCAAGGCAATGAAGCTGTGTAGAGATCACAGGACCAGCTTCACCACCCCCCCACCCCCCCCCAAAGCCTAAGTGAGGTCCTGAAGGGTCAAGCTGTAAAGCAAGTTGGCCATCTTCTACTCCAGCCCAGCAAAATCAGAGCTACACCCTTCATTCTTGCCTGAGAATTGCATAAAGTTTTCAAATGTCTGAAATGCCATAGCACGTGCTCATTTTATAACCAAGAATTTCAAGAAAATTGGCCTTGCTTTTTATGGAACAGTTTCCTGAAGATCTGATGAGGAAGAAAGATGTGTTCCTGCTCTGAGGTACCACCAGTTCTGGCCAAACACACGCCTTCCGAGGTGCTCCTGGAAGGACCAGGAGGCTAAAGGTGGATGCTGTCTCATAACAGCTCCTGCACATTAGCAGAAGACTAAAAGACTGTCATGGAAACAAGCAAACCCAGAACAGAACAAGCCAACTTCATGAGTGCTTACTAAGTATGCTGATCTCATACAAAGCCACGCTTCATCAAACAAGCCCTTACTCACATCTGTCATGTAACTTGTCTCAGCCAATCCTTAGCTCACCATTTCAGCTGTTAACATGAAGGCTCAAATCCAGAAACTCTTCCATTATCTAAACTGAGGACAGAGGAATAGGTTGTTGTTTTATTCTGTTTAAACCTACTAATCAAATGAAACCAATGTTCATCTGTGGCACAAATGGCAACACCAGTCAGTTTAAATCTAGTTCTAATGCCTGGGTGCTGGGAATAGTCACAGCACAGAGTATGGCTGTTAGCCATGCTGCCTGAATACAAACTCAGTACCTGAAGGATTTAAAGACAGATCTGGTATCTTTACATAATACAGCTGTATGCAGTACAGACAAATCCCAGTATTCCCAATAGAACTAATGATACAAAGTGAGAAAAACACCAAACAGCTGGCAAAACCCCCTCAGTGTGCTAATAAGGTCTCCATTCTTTTCACAGACAGAAGAACTGTTCTGGTTATGACAGCTGACATGAACAATAAGACTTCTCAAAGCTAGGTTAAGATGTGACTCAGAGAATAGAAATTGTTGTGGCCAAGCACTCAGATGAGAGGATATTCAGACAGCTTTGTCTAGCCACACACGAAAAAACAATAAAAAAAAAAAAGGGAAAAAAGAAAGAAAAAGACTAGCCTCAATTCTCTATGTGTTGTCATCTGACAATTCCTCTCATTATATGCACACCAGAGGCATTAAAATACGCTGATGCTTTCCCATACACCAGCACCGATAGGTAACTTGCCCTCACAAAGTGGTGCAAGATCCCTTATATAAAACTCCTCCTCCTTTTAATGGTCTCTGGGATAATTCAAAAGAAAAGGTACAGCCTTTCTGTTCAGTGGAAGCGTCCCTCTGCAACAGCAGCTCAGGTACAGAAAGGTCAAATGCCATTTCACAAATGACTTCAGCTTCCGTGAAACCAGTGCTTCACCTGACATCAGTAAGGCTTAGAAGACACCTGCCCTGAAGCAAGTACTGCCCCTCAAGGACTGCAAAAGGAAATCTAAAAAAGGAAAACAAACTGGTCCTTGGAACCAGTCACTAATTTAACTACACCACTGAACCTATAAAATGGTCTGGGGTTCCCCCAGAAGGGCTTTAATGTGGGTGTACAAGGAGTTAAAGGTGAATCCTCAATCTGATAAAGAAAAGAAAGGCTGCACAGCTTTCCAGCACCACATAATCATTAGACTCCCATAAAGCCACACAGCAGCTAGAGTCCCATTCTGCTTCTTTCTGCATGAACTGCATTTTCTGCGTTGGAGAAAAAAAGGCTCCAGGGAGACTTTATAGCAGCCTTCCAGTATCTGAAGGGAGCCTACAGGAGAGCTGAAGAGGGACTCTTTGTCAGGAAGTGTAATGACACGACAAGGGGTAACGGTTTTAATTGGAAGAGGGGAAATTTAGATTAGACACCAGAAAGAAATTCTTTCCCGTGAGGGTGGTGAGGCACTGGAACAGGTTGCCCATGGAAGCTGTGGATGCCCCATCCCTGGAAGTGTTTAAGGCCAGGCTGGATGGGGCTTTGAGTAACCTGCCCAGGTGGGAGGTGTCCCTGCCCAGGGCAGGGGGGGTTGGAACTTTATGATCTTTAAGGTCCCTTCCAACTCTAACCATGCTATGATTCTATGACTGAATTCCTTTAAGAAAGAGTTATATTTGAAAGTTCTATTTCCAAGCAGATAAGACTTCCTAACTGACTTTTCCCCTTCTTAACTGCACTCGACCAAGTATCAAACACAGACCCCTAACTTCCATAAGATTCATTCCTAAAATAATCTCAAGGGGTATTCTTTCTCTTCCTAAGTATCAAAGCATATGGACCAGTTTGAGTAAAACAGCTAACTTTCATATAAAGTCTGGCAGACAATGAAATAGCTATTAATGCAGAAATTCATCCCAATTCCGTGTTGGCAAATGTGATGGTTTTGTTTAGTTTTATTGCAAGCTAATGCTAGAGTCTATATTGCCCCTGTCACGACAGAGTGCAGAGAGTCAGATAGTATGTCTGGTTTTGGATGACTAAATGTAAGGGATAATTTGACATTGCAAGGTGGAAGAAATACACTGATCTTTAGTCTTCTGTCTGTAACAAATTTGGGGACACTGGCATTGCAGACAGCCAGAATACTTACATCTGCCTATTAAAAAAACCCTTTACTTTTATGAACAAGAACCCAGTGCTTAGCTCCACTTAAAAAGGATAATCCAGAACAGAACTGGAAACTATCATTGAATAATCCAAGAATTTTACAGTTACATCAATTCTCTGTAAAATCTGTAACAGAAAGGACTCTGTGCCCTTTTCAGCCAGGTTTACTGACACTCAACAATTTAGGAAGGTTAATTTCAATCCTTGTGGCTACAAAACCTGTCTCAGCAGAAGGGAGTATAAGAAGGAGACAAATTGTGCCTAAAGACCAGCTGTACCCACTGCAGCAGAACCGTGAAAACTTTAGCTACTTTAAGAACATTTTCAAGAGAAATAATAAAAAATGTCTTTGAATAACCTTACCAGTTTAAAAACTATTTTAAACTGGCCTAAATGAAATCTACAGAAGAGATGTTGTGCTGTGATCAGAGTCACAGTCCTGGCACTGTAAGTGGGACTGCATGTAGTTCATACCAAATCTTAAAACGAGATGTGCCTCAAGACCTCAATATTATTCACAACTGTGAATTCTTTCATTGACACTCAGTGACCAGTGACACTCAACGGTCTGTAGAGCAGCAAAGAAACTTTCCTTGAATTTGCACCTCTTGACCCAATAAGGTTTGTGCAGGAAGCCCCTCATTTCATTCCCAGAAGGATGGCATTAGGAAGCAGGTAGGAGGAAGGTAGCCAGGCACTGCAAACCAACATTTCTTGGCATCCTTCTGCGAAACAGAAATCATGGTTTGAAGCCCAGACATTTGGGAAGAATCATATGGAATCTATAGAACAAAAGCAAGCAGACACACAATTCCCAGCTGGATAGGTAAGGCTCCTTCCACATGAGATTTTCAACTATAAAGCCACTACTTGAGTTCAGGGCTTAAGCCAGATCAGTAGAAGCTCACACAAAGCTCAGCCCTGAGACGCCAGAAGACTGCAGAGTGTCACTTGAATCATAAAGCCTAGCCCCTTGCAATCACAAGCAACGCTACAATGGATGTCTAGCACGGAGACAGAGGGCACATTTGTATCCTGAACTCCCACCCCCAAACTCCCCATTGCACACTGTGATAAACCGAAGGTCAAAAGCCACACTTATGACATACTGCAGGAAAGAACAGAAGATCTTCAGGGAATGATCAGTACCTGCCCTGCTCCAAACCAAGCAGAGCTGAGTTTAAACCTCCTTATTGAGCAACTACTGGGCTACCTGGCAAAGGGAACCATGCTGTGCCTGGCATGCAGATAAGGTGGCTGAAGTAGAGCCACTGAAGAGGGAATGCGCATTTTGCAGACCTTCACAGGAACACAGTCTGTCTCAGGCTGTAACTGCTCTTTGCCACTCAGTCTCATTAATCTGTCTAAGTTTAGGGGCCAAATCAGAACTGCCAGGACCCTGTGGGTGCCGTTAGGACTATATAGGACCTGAATGCTGGGTTTTCTGTACTTCTGTCAGTGTCCGGCTGAGAGCTGGTTTGACATCTTCACAAACCTGGCCCTTTGACACAGATGTTCACGGACCATCATGGAGATCAGGTACCCTGGAATCACCTTTCTTCTGCCTACATCAAACCACCAGGCTGCATTAAGTAACAAGATGGTGACCCTGTGAATGAAGTTAATCTTGTGCCATAATCACTGTTTAAATGTGAAAGAACAACAAATACTCCAATCCGTCAAGGAATTTTGATTGGATTAGAAACCCTCTGTGCTTCGTTATAATCTCCCTGATGAAGGCAAAAAGCAAAACTACAGCTGGAGAAGAGAGATTAAAAAACATTATAACAGTTTAATTATCTGTTATTACTGGATTAGCTCAGGTTATTATTCGTTTCTGATCCAGGTGCTCCTCAGATAAATAGCTCAGGTGGTTTATAAGACCATTGTTTCCTTTTGCTGTGAAAGACTTCTGGCTCATGAAATGAAAACACAAGCTTTTTAAAAAGGCAGATATCCAAAATTAAGAAAGTTTAAGGAAGACTCCATCTGCTTGTCCCCTTTTCTTGCCTAACCCAAACTTTTAAACTGCTGGCTGATTTCAAGCCACCTGGAAGACAGGTAGGATTCTCAATGTGATTAGAAAATTTTTACAAGTTTTACAGAAACAAGCAACCACTGGAAGGGGAGAAAGAGCCTGTAAACAAACCCTGAACTTTCTTGAGCAACTAAATTATTGCAACCTTGTGCTCTCATTTTACTAAACAACAAAGAACCTGCACAAGAACATGTACTCTTAAAAACACAAATGCAAGGGACAGAAGAGCTCAGAATCAACCACAAATCACAAACTGTATAAAACTATCTTCTGAAACATGGGCACTTGTTTTACTGCTTGCACAACTGAGACAGTCTGTGTGATCCAGACTTCCTCTGCTGTCTCTCAGTGTGCAGACACCATGCTGGATCTTAGTGCTATATTACAAAAGAGAGAAATGCCAAAATAACTTTTCAGTCATTATCAAAGAAATGTAGGATTTGCATCTGAAAGAGCTGCTCTAAAGTGATGTGCTGAGAAATGAAAGAGTCTGTCTTCAATTTCCTTGAAGGTGGTTTGCAGACCTGCTCACTGGAATGTGCTGCTGCCAGGTTAAGATCTGGATTCAAGTTCCAGCCCAAACCACAGAGTCTGTATAAGCAACTGAGAGAATCACTAAATTGCTCTTCATCTCAGTTCCCGAATCTGCATAACATAGACAACAGATACCTCTTTTCCTTCTCCTTGTCTATCACACCCACATTGACAAAGCTGTCCCTTGTTTCACTATCAAAGAACATAATGGAGGAGACTCATAGCTTTCATGTGCTACTGAAATAAGCCTCAATGACATGACACAGAATTTATCTGCCCAGGCTCCTGTGCTAGTGGGCTCCATTTCACCTTTGGCTTTGAGAAGGACTAGGTCATGCATGATCCTCCCCATCATGCAAACAAACGCTGATGTTTAGCTGTGTTCCTGTCACACTGAGACTGAAGGCTGTCATGTCTCTGCAAAGCTATGTAGAAGCTACACAGGCTAGAGAGAGGCATATCCACTCCCCTCAGTCATCCTCTCTTGTCTATGCAGAACACAACTGACAGAAGGCACATGGGACAGCTTGTAGAAGTCTTCAGGAAGCAAGGAGAAAAGACAGTGTCTCTGCTAGCTAGTCCTCTTTGAGGAAGGTCCTGTGTCCTAGACATTGTTCTTCTCCATATTAGCTAACCAGCAGGGCATGACACGATGCCCAGCACAGAGCACCCTAACACAACAGATCCCCCGCTGCTTCACATAACATCTGATGGGTGACACCACATTCTGCCTCTCTAAAAGGTTTTTGTATGCTACAAAGCTTGTTTCTCCACTCCTCTCTTGTGGGAAGTAGGGCAGCAGCAGCTATGGTAGCAGGAGGCAGACTGGGAAGTTTGTCTTCATGCAAAATACATTAGTAACATACAAAACACACTGTTTGTACTTGCAATTGACATCATGATGCTTGGTTCTACCCATTACCGCTCACGCTGCAGGGGTTTGGCCAATCTTCCATGCTGGACATGTCCAGTGCTGATCTACTGGTTCTGGCTGACTCCCATCCTGCTGCAGCCCATCTCCCCAGGAAATGAAGCAGGCAAGTGCAAGCAGAAACTGCACATGAATACAGCAGAGACCAAGCACAAACTACACACATGGCTCAACAAGTAGTTAGCCCTTTCCATTACAGGACAGTATAACTTCAGGAGATAAAAGCTCTCCCCATTTCCCAAATGAGACTGTTTGGCAGCAGTCTTCTTCATTTTGGCTTACAGATGCTGTCAGGCTCTCCTCTTCTTCCCTTTTTCTAAAGCAAATTTGCAGTATAACTCCCCTGAAACCAGAAATCAGGGTTCTGTGTGTCTGCACACGTTTGTAAGATCCTGTAGCCCATATACTTCCAAACACATCTGGCAGAACTACTTTTATAACATCTTTTTTTAAAAAATAAATGGCCCTTGGGTCACTAGCAAAAACCAAGCCCCCACATGCTAGCAACACGAGTAAGAAGTAGAGCTAGTGCCTGAAACTCTTTTTAAAACATTTAAAAAATTAAAACTACACTTAAATTAAGAACTTTTCAGAGGCTTTCATTCTTCTCCAGTGTAAAACGCTGAGGGCAGATCATCATATAAACTGAGCTGAAGTTTACTGGTCTAAAGCAAGCCCACTTTCATTTATGAGATTCTTCATTTCAGGGTCAGAAGGGAACACTGCAGGCCACTGTTTTGAACTCCCAGATATCATGAGCTACAACAGTCCCAAAGAATCCTGTATTTTGCAACACTGCTGGGGGAATTGTCCCTGAGCAACACCATTTCATTCTCTGAAGCTGACAGATAAGCCAAAACCCAAACATTTTCCCAGGAACTATGTGATAATCCAGCAGCTGTGTTCAGTACTCTGAACTGAGCTCAGTGCACAACACAATTTAAAAAAAGAACAGTGAGGTAGAAGTAGAATCCGAAGCCAGAATTATTGCTAATTCAGGGTCAAATCTAGAGCTAGTTTGACCCAATGAAGCCATTGACCTTGTACAGATTTCTATCAGCTGAAGCAACAACTATCAGTCCGTCTTGAAATATTTCTTATTAAGTTCCCTATCTATGTCTTACTGCCATTGCCATGCTGATCTGAACAACTAATCCTCTCTGTATTTTCTAATGTATAAATCACAGACATTGTTGGTCCTCTTTTAAATATCAAGCAGCACAAACACAATTCTTCAATGTTGACTTGTCTCTCAATCGCCTGAACTGATACACACAGCTCCCTGCTGTGGCAGTGGCTATGGGAGAGTCTATATTGCTATTTCCTATGACTACTGCTTCCTATGAGAGGGTTGGAAACCACACACAGTTTCTATGTGCTCCCTAAAAAGATGGCCTAATCCTGGCTAAGACTATGTGTTTTCACTGCCTCCTTTAAACCACCATCCCAGCTGATACACTTCCCCAGTGCAAGAGAGGTACAACACGCTGTATGGGCATGCACCCCACAGAACACGCCAAGTCAGAGGACCTTGCCTTCACACTGATAAGAGACTGCAGAGACAGGTACTGCATTCCTGCAGCACAGCAAGAATGAGGCCAAGCCAGGGCACAGCACGGCTTGGCTGGGGATTGCACAGGACAAGATCTATACTCAAGTCAAAGTCTCTCCTCGTAATCATCCTTTTCTCCCTCACTGACTTCTCGATCAGGCATACCTGAGTTTAGAGCTTAGTTCAGCTGCTACAGGCACTACAGTAACATGGGATTTTCAGAGGGTTTGAGGGTTGCTTACTGTGCTCCCACAGAACAGCAGGAAAAAATTACATCAGCACTTAAAAAGCCACAGTACCTGAACTAACCACGTGAACCACTTCCTTTATGCAAGGCAAGGTGCTGCATGTTCAAAGTTGTCGGAAATCCAAACAGTTCTCTCACACCAGCTGATATTTGAACAAGAACTAGTGTAGCACCACCACCCTCAATCACTCAACTCTTAAGTGGGGATACCATGTGGTAAGTACAAAGAGCACTGTAAAACAGGACTGCTTGAAGCCATGCCACCTGAATCCTAGTGGTATCAGAGGAATCTTCATCAAGCAGAAAACTCGCTAGTTTTCTCTTTATCTGTGTGCCTCCCTGTTTGCTGCCAAGACACAAACCTTATGTATGCAAAGATTTTATAGGGAACAAGAAGTAAAAAAGTACTGGCTGCTCAGAATTGCAGATAGCCCTACTGACACGTGCACCCATTTGCTCTAGGTTTCAAATTGTCTTAGGGTAAGTTGAAAGACTGATTAAAATTTACTCAACCAAAGAGGAAGACACCTCCAAGCTAAGGAGTATGTCTATGCTGCCTCAAATAATACACAGAAACTTCAACTCCTGAGACCTCCAAAGCAGTAGTGAGCAAGTCAGTTCTCTACCACGTAGTGATACTTGAAGGACCTGCAGATAAGCTGGCTCAGGTACTGGATCCAGTTGAGCTGCATTAGCTGGGAGCTGTGCCAGCTAACGCAGCTCAACCACTTCCCACACCCAGACCAGCTCATTTATAGCAAGCTCAGGCATCTCAAAGCAGAGGGTTGTTTCCAGCCTCTGAGCAGACACGTGTATGCACTCTCTGCTTTCGGCACCTATGGGAAAAGCAGCAAGCTGCCTGTTCCTGCTGCAAGAAAAGGAATTACCAGACTCACCACAAAGTTTACAATCAGAAGCCCAGGCTTACTGCTTCATTGTTTAGTGCAGTAATAAGAAATAAGAGCTATTTTGCTATATTTGTTATTTGGATAACAGCAGCATTTAAAGGCTGCATGAAGGCCAATGGCAAACATCATTCCCAGAATACATTCATCCCCACAGCAGAACCTGCTGTCCAAGATGGACCCACACAGTCCTCTCAGGGGTGTTTCTGTGGATGGCAGGGGGGCTGCTGTGCAGTCCTTAGAGCTCCCAGCACCCTATCAGTCTTAACTTATCAGGCTACTTAACAGGATGAAGCCCCAAGGGCTGCTCCTACTTCCTTCTCTTGCTGTCAAACCATATGACATCTCAATAGTGTATGCCTGGTCAAGATGCAGAGGACAGCATTTACCCAGTCAGCAAGTGTTGAGTCATTACTTGTAAATGAATAATAATCAGGAAAAACAAAGAGTCAGAGAAATGAGATAAAACACAGTATAATATCTGAGGAATAATCGGGGGGACGGGGACGGGGATGGGGACGGGGGCGGACTCAACATGCAACACAAGGCAAGGGACAGAGTAAGGGAGTTGTGCTTGCTCTCACTTACAACCTCAGCACAGCAAAAGGTATCCTTTACTGCTCTTATTGAGCATGATTAAGTGTTCAGTCATCCTCTCTGTAAAGTACTGACAAAACCACCGCTGCTGTGCCATGCAAGTATCTGGCAAATAAACACCTTCACACTGAATGGCTCAGGTTAATTGTTATTTGAATCTACATTTGGATTCCCTATAGGTGAATAAATTTCAGAAATTTAAGACCTGGACACCCCCAAGCCATATCATATACCAAAGACTCCTGTGCTGGCTCCAGGTCTCTTCTCCTCTGTCACTCCAGAGACATTTCTAAGCTATCTTCGTACAAGAAAAAGAATGTGACTCTCAGATGAAGTATAACAGCATCTGAATAGCTCACATTGAGATGTCTCTATCAGGAGCCAGCAACTTCAGGGATCCACAGCAAACTTGTTGTGTTTCAGGCAAAACATCAGCTTCCTGTTCAATGCCAGTTTCTCCTCAACTATAGTAAAACAGGAATTGTCTAACAAAATTATCTACTTCTTATTACACTTTTAACAGTGCTCCTCAAAGCTCTTTGCTAAGGAGGTGCTGCTGCCTTCCTCAGCTTCCTTATTGCTGCAATGGTAAGAAAGGAGAGCTGCCCACTGCCACACAGCATGCAACCCTCTTTTCACCGTCCTACGCAGAGGCCCTGCTGCAGAAAGGTATCACAGCCCATTAAAACACTGGCCTAAAGCCCAGTAGACAGGAACCATATTTTGGGACCAAACTTTAGTTCCAAGGCTTTGTTTTCTGTTGGTTTCTGTTGGTTGTTTTGGTTTGGTTTGGGTTTTTTTTGGGTTTTTTTAAGTTTTCCTGTAATCACATGCTCTACCTAGTCCATACCTATATTTACTGTCATTGTGCAACTCAATGATAAAACTGAAGGCTCTTCAGCAGACAGAAACTTCCTACACCGCATTTATGGGCAAGAGTACAGATCAGGAACCTCATATAAATCAGAACTCATGAGTGCTCCCATAGAGTGATGTGAGGTGCCAGTGAGGACTGTATCTGTAACAGTTCTAAAAATGGCTTTGCACATGTCCTCAAAGCATCCCTAACATGTAGTTCCAATACACTTCCTCACGCATTCCTGCACCTAATTGTAAGGAGCAGGATTCAATAAACTGTATCAGAACCGTGGACATAGTTTGCATCAGACAGGAGAAATCACTATTCTACCATACTATTTATATATATAACAAAATTTGACCAAGCCAACTGTCTCAAACAGCACAATACTGGAAACTAATTCCAGGATACTCCAGTGTACACCCCCAGACATTGAGTTTGGAGAGCCTTGTTTCAGCTTAGTTTAATTCATTCTGAACCTGATATTACTTTAAGAACATGGATGTCTCACAGAGGAATTATCCAGAACAGACACTGCAATTTGAAGACACTGTCTCAATCTAAATACTTTTCAAGAATATATGAGACTTTATTGTAAACACAAATGCTTTTTCTGACAGTTCTTCTACCTGGAAGTGCTTCCTATACTAAGCCTTGCTACTTTCCTAGACCAACCTGCTTTCCTTCTATTCTGGACAGCATGGAGAGAAACATGCCACACTACCAGGGCTGGACCAGTACTTCCTTCCAGTCCCAAGTATGTCTACACAAGAGATAACGTTCAGCAGAAGCACAAAAGCCACAACAAAGAATGGGTCAGTGAGAAGCTGAGGAGTAGAGAAATAAATTTCTGTCCTACCCCAGCAGCTGTTTCTGGAACAGGCTGTCTAGAGAGGTTGTGTAGTGTTTACCTTGGGGACATTGAGAACCCAAATGGTCAGAGAAGTGAGCAACCTGTTCTGAGTAGGTCTTCGGAGGTCCATTCCAGCCTCAACTGTTGCGTGGTTCTCTGATCCACATGCAGATCCCTCTGCCCAGGCATTGGGCCTTGACTACACCAGCTACAGAAACATTCACTCTGACTGCAAGCAAACTCATCCTTCTGCTAATGCTGTTGATGAAAGCTTGTGTCTTCCCTGACCTTGAAGCTGTGTTATCTGCTTTGGCTGCAAGAAGGCGATAATAGCTCCTGACAATGGCAAGAGTCAGCTCTGAGCCGGTGGAACAGGAAATCCCATTTCTCAAGCCCTTCAAAGCCTGCCAGCCTGCCTGGCACAGTTTCTCTCAGCAGCACTCAGTGAGATTACCGCACTAAAAATAACCCACACAATAAGTTGTGCATTTAAAAGAAGAAAGGACTTGCCCTCAATGTGGGTTTCCCTTCCACTTGCGGCCTCAAGTATCCCCAGACAGTTGAACTGCTAGGGTTTTGTTCTCCAAATTAAACAGGAGCTGCAGCTGTTGAAGTGGTTTTAAATCAAATAAGAAGATTAAACAGTACAACAAAGAGCTAAGATACTTTCCAGTTTTTAAACAAGTGTCTCTCTCTCCTCCCTGTTGTTTTCTATAATAAGAAACTCAGAGTGAAATCTACTTCCTTACCAAAACACTCTGCCCTTCTATCACAAGCTCACATACAATTGGTTGCACACACCTGAAATGAAGCAAAGGTAGGGGGACCAGTCCTGCAGACTTCCATATGGGAAAACAATCCTCATGGGGATTCTGCTGCAGTATTTAAGAAAATGTCTAAGCCTGTTGGGTTAAATGCACTGTCCGAATCAGCAGGAAAAAAAGGCATGCATGGTAACAGCAGGCACCAGAGCGAGCACTACTTAGAGGCTACCCTTATGTGAGTTTTGCTGTCTTTACAAACACTGGTTTGTAGGCTAGGCCTAAACCTAATGTGAACCATTAAAGCTCAGTCATTTGTATCAGATCACTTCCATTAAAGCCAACCTGACTACTGAGGAAATTTTCATGCATCACTTGCCAGGCTTGGACCATTTGCATTAGTGCTCTCAGACACAACTGACTTCTTTCTCAGCCCCCAAACAGATGCTGACACGTAGCAATAAGAATTACCTTCATGACTACAGGCTCAGCTGCTCATTTGATGCATATACACAATTTATTGCTTATATAGCACATGCCAGGTACTGGCTCAATTAATAACAGTTCACCTTGAGCACAAATACATTTTTCATGTATGCACGTGTCTAAACAAAGTTGGTATCTACATGTGTGCAGACAAACTACAGTCTTATAAATTCACCTTTTTTTTCAGTTTTCACTCAGAAAGTCACATGCTGTGTTGTTTTACTCAGAGGATATCACACAGACAAACTAAACTAATTTTTTCACATGCTAAGTCCAAGGGGCTAGGCTCTCCAAGAGAATCAGAGAGCTGCAGAGCTCAAAACCACAGGCGAATGAAGAACAGGTGTCACAGTTAATGGCATCTTCACAGCCATCACCTGGTAGGGGGGTTGGACAAGGACAATAGCCACCACCTGACAGTAGAGATAATCCAACTACCTCAACCACAGAGGCATACCAAAATCCTCTCTGGCATTTATTGCTTGCCTTTGGATTTAAGCTACAAAACAGGAAGGGTGTTTTGCAGAGGATATATGTATATGTATAAACTCAGTTCATTCAGAAGCACAGGCCCTCCAATGCACTAGAGGTGATAATGTAACACCATGTAGCTAGAGACTGTATTATAACATGCCCAAACAAGAAGGCAGAATAAATGTGGGTAGGCCCTAAGCATGAGGTCCTTCACTTTGCAAACTCTTAACTTTCCTCTTACAGGTTTTGGAGACCATAATAAGCAATCCTTGGGACACTAATTGTGAATACTGCTGGAGACATAAAAATATCATATAAGCTTATGAACATTCTGAAAACATAGGAAGAGAGGGAGAAACAGATATAGAATAAGCATGCACCTCCTGCTACATTGCCATATTATACTCCATCCCAGCACATCCTTTCATTTGCAGAGCTGCAAATGATACACAGCTAGTTCCCAGTTCTGCATTTCCAGTGTTAAAGAGATCTAATCCTGCAGCACTTGTGATTCTCCTCATCTTTTGATCTTTGACAGATTTTCCACTCCCCTCATGCTTTTGCTCCTCCCTCTCCTTTGATTTTAGCCAACCGATAAATTGCCCAAAAACCTTAAATACACTGTGGCTTTTTCCAAGATAAGAGTGTATTTTGTATCAGTAACAGCATGTGTGATATTGAAGCGATTAAGCTCTGGCCCCCCTTTGCCCCTGCAGCACAAACACCTTTGGGACCTCCAGGACCTGTGTGTCCCTCCTGCATTCACAGGGGATGCCATTCACAGTGCAAGCCTTCACACCATACCAAAGCAGCAGGTGCAAACACCAACCCCGGCTCTGCGAGAGATTGCCTGCCAGAACCACAACCTCCCAGGAAACGATCTGCTACAGCTGTGAGTCTTGCACCCTGCTGAGACCTTACTGCAGCAGAAATGGCCTTGTGAGGCATCTATCTCTTCTATCACCCCTGCCCGGAAAGCTTCAGAGCTGCATACCCACCCTCCCTACCGCCCAGTGTGAGAGGCTGCTGTCTGCAGGCCCAGGAAACAAACCTTTGGGGGGCAACCCCAGCTGCACCCTGTGGAGACAGGCTGCATTCTCAAATGGTGGCCACAAGAAGAAGGAGGTGGTGGGGTGGTGAGTGTTCTTCTGGCATTCCCTAACAGGACTTGCAAAAGGACACCACACCATGCCCTTGTGGGCTGGCAACCACCGCGGTCCTTCCTGTCACGGTGGGAGGCTTCACAGGCTGCGCTGACCCCCAAGCACAGCCCCGCCGCCCTCACCTCACACCAGCTCCCCCGCGCCCGAGCTGCCGCCACAGAACCTTCCAGGCGGTGCCTCGCCGTGACGTCCTCCCGGCTGGTCCGGCGACAGCGCTGCCCTGCCCTGGCCCGCCGCCGTCCCGTTCTCTCCCGCGGGCCTTACCTGCTGCCCTCC
>VZTM01012996.1:82267-93591 GCA_013400555.1 Jacana jacana
TCCCCGCAGCGGGGAGACCCGGCCCGTTTTGCGGGCAGCTATGGCGAGGGCTGGGATATAACGCTGCCAGAGGCAGCTGCGAGGCGCTGAGCAGGTGGTCCAAAGGCATGGCGCCTGCCGCAGGCCTGTCGGTGGGCTTGGGTCTGCCATGCCATGCCATGCCATGCCATGCCATGCCATGCCATGCCATGGCATGCAGGGAAGCCCCCAGGTGGGTCTCAGGGCACACACCAGCCCGTGGTCATCTGGAAGAAGTTACAAATCCAACGGACAGGTAGGACGCCCAAAAGCTGAGAGAGACGTGTAGCAGGCCAGCAGCCATGAGAACTGACTGACCGAGTAAAAACCCCAAACCCAACGCAAGCCACGGACATACCTGCTAGTCTTTGTCAAATGTGTGTGAGTGGTGTTTCAGGCAGGGAGGGTGGAGAAATCCTTCCTATGCTAAATCTGGAAGCAACACGAGCAGCTCAGGTTAGAGATGAGAATGATCACAAGCAGCAGCAGTTTCCATCCAGATCAGACCTAGGGGTGTGTGTATGATGGCTCTGTAATTTGCATTCATCTTTTTCAGCATGATACTGTGGGAAAACAGGCCTATAGGGCTGAGCTGTCCTTGCCTGGACATAGTGCGTCTGTGCTGTGAGGGTGGGGAATGCCAGCTGCGGCACTACAGACCCCCGTGCTGCAAGGAGATGATGGGCATTCCATGGCTGAGAGGATGCTGCCTTACGTGCCTGCCATCTTCAGCTCCTTTGGTGTGGAAAGCTGTGATAATGGTACTTACTGGGTCTGGCGCTGGCAAGAAGTTCGTTTTAATGGACATAAACAGGACACTCAGCAGCTAGTATCTTTACTGAATGAATTTATTGGTTTTTGAACTAAAGTTGCTCACAGTTATTTAACAAGGGATACATCAGATTTTTTTGTCCATTTTAAACCATTAAATAATGTCAGTTTGTGTCTGTATATGTGTGTGTGCGCGCGTGTGTGTCTTCGAAGTACAAAATAGGAAGGATAACAAGAGGTATTGCTTTCATTTATTCTTATATCTTGTGTAGGTAATCCCCTTCCTGCTTGTACCACATGGGTTTTGCTGATATAGGTATTTTTAAAGTATTATTATTATTTTGTATTGAAATCCCAGCCTTTTGTAGAGGTACAATGTAACAGAAGCATCAAAATCTATACACAAGGGAAGAGAAAAGAGGGAAAAGAAGGACGGGGGTGGGTGATGGGAGGGGAGCTCAGAGGAGAAGTAGAGAGAGGGTGGAGGCAGGAAAGACAACGAAAGCAAAAGAGACTAATTTACAGCAATGTCATGCAATTAAAACTGCCCCCCTCTCCTGCACCCTTGCCTCCCCCCCTCCCCAGCCATCACTCCCTGGTGTCTGACATGCACACAGCAATACGAGAGAGAAAAGTTTAAGAACAGGGGAAATAAATAAATAAATAAATAAATTAAAACAAACAAAAAAATCCCTCCCATTTGGGGGAATGGGGAAACAGGGCAAAAGTCAAAGGTCTTTGCCCCAGTTGTGTCTTTAAAAATTCTTTTTAATCTTCAAACCTATGTACAAGTAAAACTGGTCCAAGAAGGGGAAAAATGCTTAAAAAAACCCAACAACGACAACAACAACAAAAAAGAACTCATCCAACATTATCATTAAAAAAAAAAATAATCTTGCGATACAACATACACCCATAGGAACCCAACGAGCAGCAATCGAAGGTCATAAAAGAGCTGAACACTAATGCTAAGCCTACATTCTTAAAATCGCAGTCAAGAAGTACTTCTCACTGTGTTTTGTCTTTCACGCGTTTTTTTGTTTGTTTAACCTTTGAGCTTGGGCCAGAATAAGTTACACTTGGTCACATAACTCTTGAGGAGAAGGAAAAAAGGCAGCAATTCTTCTTTCTCAAAGTCACAAGGTGAACACTTACGGGGTTTCTGTGACTTTTTTCCCCCTCCTCCCCAAAATAAATAAGAATCAATGTTGCCTCTACACAGTTATTAAACAGAAGATATATCTACCAGCATATTTTTTTAAATATATATATATGTATATATAAATAAGCGAGACCTAAGAACTGAAACACAACAGAAAACAAAAAAAAAAGGTCCCCATCCACCCAACCCCACCCTCCTCCCTTTCAAAAAAAACAAACCAAAACAAAAACTTTATAAAAATATCTTGCAGTAATTTTTAAAGTTTACAGTAGCTTCGTGAATAAGTCTCCCATTGCCTGACTCCACCTTGTCTTGCTCTGATGAACTAAGTGCCAGTAATTTGCACACACACACACACAGGAAATAAAACCCAAGATAAGTCTCTTTTCTTCCTCCTCTTCATCTTCTTTTTTTTTTCTTTTTTTGTCTTTTTTTTTGTCTTTTTTTTAAGAAAAAAATCACCCAAGCCAACAAATGAAACCGGTAACTTAAAGAAATAATAATACTGATATCAATGCAGCACTAGCAACACAACAATTGCCTCTAAATGCAGGGTGTGGTGGAGGATCCAGCTGGTCGAAGAAGGTCCCAGCGCAGTGGCACAGTGGCAGGGAGCTGACAGGTGGGGAGGAAGGTGTTGAAGGAGGAGCAGCAGTAGCAGCAGTGGCAACTGTGCCCGGTGGCGGGAGAGACAGTCCTTGGCAGAGTCTTGTCCCTCTTCTTTGCTACCAGAAGTTGCCTTTTCCCTAAGTTTTAATGTTTTGTTTGTATGTGTTTATTCATTGAACCCCCTCTCCCTCCTAAGTTTACTCCTTTCCCCTTCCAGCAGGTCAAAAAGCAAAATGATACAGTACAAAAAAACCAACTGTTTTGTATATATATGTATGTATGTATGTATATTTATATATAAATACACACACATATATACATGTATATATAAAAAAGGGGGCAAAAGAAAAGGAAAAGGTGGTGGGGAGAAAAAGAAGGTTAAGAAAATCCCGTGATGAAGCTCCCCAGTATTGTCTTGGTTCAACGCTTAGTTTTGAGTTGCTCCTGGCTGGTTTCTGATGAGAACGCGCTCTGGATTCATGGAACACTGTGGTCCTGCTACACCCCTCTCCTTCCCCACACCCTCCCCCTCCGGGCTGACTTCACCTGCATGGACAGAAGTTGCCAAGGGTAAAGGTTTCTCTCCCAACAATTTGCAACCTCCTTTCAGCCCGGACTCTGCAATCCCGTGACTGAGCAGAACTCTCTTGTAGAGCACCAAAAAAGAAAAAGAGAGGGGGGGGGCGGAAAACCCCAAAACAGCGTGCACTGGGGAGGTGTTTGGGGAGAAGTGGGGGAGAAACCCACTTCCTGAAGGGAGAGGGGAGGCTGGGAACCTCAAACAGGACTGGTCCTTGGACAGTCTACATCGGTTGCCTTCCGTCAACAAGTGTCCGCAGAGCACAGAAGGTGAAGCCGTGGCTGACATGTTAACTTTTCGGGATAATTCCTGGTAGCAGAGCGGAAACAAGTGGTGTCGTCAGAAACACAGAGAGAGCATGAACAGAACAAGAAACAAAACAAAAGAAAACAAAAAATAATAATAATAAAAAACCCAAAAAATCAGGAAGGAGAAAAAAAGCAAAACATTCAAAAAAAGGGAGGAAAAAAAACCAATTGAAAAAACCACAACCCAAGATCTGGTGAACTGGGTTTGTCATCTGTGCTACCTTTTCTTTTCTTTCTTTTCATTCTTTCATTCGTTTGTTTTTGTGTTTGTTTCTGAGATATATATTATATATCATATATAAATATATATATGTATATATATACAGTCATTCCTTCATACAAAATTTGTCTATAGACAGTTTTGTACTGTTGTGGCAAGGTATATACATCCTTCTAGTTTAGAGGCTAGCTTGCTAAGGAATATTCTTTCATTCTTTCTTGCTTTTTTGTTTTTTTGTTTTGTTTTTTTTTTCCTAAGTTATTTAATTTTTTATGTGTTTATTTAAGGTTGGTCTTGTAGGCCGACTGATGAGACCATCTTTGCCTTGTCTTTGCCAGCAGGGTACTTATTGTCTCCTCTAGACCCATAGTCATTAGAACCGGAATCGCTCCGCTTGCTGTTTGCGCTATGCTTGGTTGGCGTGCCGGGGGGATGGCTCACCTGCCCGTTCTTCTCGTCTGAAAAAAGTTGTTTAATTACGTCAAAGAAGTTACTCAATGGGCTGCCTGGGTACACAAAACAGAGGAGACAAAAAAAGAAAGAAAGAAAGGAAGGAAGGAAGAAAAAAAAAAAAAAAAACGAGAGGGAAAGAGAGAGAAAAAGAGGAGAGAAAGAGAGAGAACAAACAAACAAATGAACAATGGGGTTTTTAACGAGAAGAACATGATGAGGAGATCCAGAGCCACGTGCGTGGGGGTGTGTGGGGGATGAAGACAATGAGCAGGAAGAGGAAGAGTGTTTAGGATGGGACACCTACAGAAATAAAGAGGCTGGGAGCATAAAGCACCTAGAGGGAAGGTCTGTCTTTTCTTCTGAGCGGGGGATCATTGCTGTCTCACCTAGCAGGAATACACAGTACCGTGTGGCTGAAGTAGTTCAGGCTATTACTTGGAGTCACTTGGTCACTCCACACTGAAACGTCTGTGAGTGTCATGCTGGATACAGGTAAATCTCATCTTACTGCTACTCTTACAAACACAGAGTATTTGGATGTGGTCACTAATTGATGCTTTTATCTGCAGCCTTGCAGAGCTCTCTGGCTATACCGGGCATTAGGCTTTCTTTGCTTGCATTTTATTTCTGAGTATCTCCTTGCTCACCTTTCAGTCACTAAGCCTGAAGAACCTGAGTGCAAGAGAAAGAGCCCTGAGAAATGAGCTACAGCTGACACGGGTGTTGTCATCTGCATGTATGATTTGTGGCTTGTACTTGCAAGCTTCTAAGCACATCCAGATCCTTCTTACAAAAGGTGCCTGGAATGTGTTGTAGAAGCAGGCTGTTAGGCATCTAACTATTTCTAGGACCTACCAGGGTCAAGAATTAAGTACTTCCTTGTTGTCCTGAATTCATATTCTCTCTCCAATACAGCCTCCATGACACTGACATTCACTCCAGTGGAGTTAGGAGTCAGAGAGGGGTTTAGGGGTTGTGTGCTAGCAGAATGGGTATTTCATTAAGCCAACCACTGGACCAGGTTGCAGTATGAACACGGGTTGGGAACTGTGCACATGAATACAATCTTTCACACCATTTGGACCTCCAGACAGCAGGGCTGTATGCTGTTAATCTAGTCCTGGGTCAGAGGATGTGTGGAAGGCCATACCTGAGGATGGTGGTACCGAGGGAAAAGGACCAATTGCTACTGGAAAGGTAGCCTTTTTGGGCATTTCTAGTCCCTTTTAATTTTCTTGGATTGGGGTATTAATATTGATTAGACATAGGATGGATCACAGTAAATTATCTGAACATGGACATTGAAGGTTTTATCCAACATACACCATGGAGGTGATGCCTGTTCATGGTCATTAAAACCCCATGATGCTTTTCTCAATCTTGGGCTGTTGTCTCCATTGTTCTAACAAATTCAAATAATTTATATCCCACTAAGTGATTTCATTCTCCAGCACCCAGAAGGAAAGAGGCTCATTGCCTTCCAATGCTGTGGTATGCTATGAAGAGTAGACCCTTCCGTCCTCGAGGCGGGAACTTTCAGTCAGGAGCAAAGGGGTTTCTTCACGACAGAGACTGCCATTTATCCACAGTTGCGGGACATTAATGTCTTGGTAATATTGCATTTCCCTTCAAGTTCATTACAAAAGTAAGCAAAGAAGTTACTACAGCAGGAAAATACTTTCTGTGCATGGTAACTTGTCTGAAGAGCTTGTCGAGTGCTTTCTTATTCTCTCATGGAAAATGCTA
This sequence comes from Jacana jacana, assembly GCA_013400555.1. Lineage (NCBI taxonomy): Eukaryota > Metazoa > Chordata > Aves > Charadriiformes > Jacanidae > Jacana > Jacana jacana. Next base: position 88,135 of record VZTM01012996.1, read on the forward strand.
GTGAGACTGCTCTTTATACAAAGAAAGAGGAAATACATGGTATTTGTGCCTTGCAAAGCTGAACTTGTTACACTTCTTTTCCTGCCCTGTGCTAATCACAGTGTTGCTGCTTTCCTCTGCATGTTAACAGGCATTGAGAAAAATCACATGGCTGGCATATAGAGTGAAGGATCTTGACCTTTTTAATCTAATTCATTTCTTGTCTTCCTCTACTTGCCTTATTGTGGTTAACTTACTTCTGGCCCTGGTTCTGCCTGTGCATTCAGTTACACCAATGCCACAAGCAAATGGCTGTTAGTTTCTGGAAGGGCATAATTCACCTAACTCACTGAAACCTTAGAGATGGGCCCAAACAAACAGCCAGGCAAAGCACGTATCTCAATTTCAGGCTAAGAGAAGAGCTATCAAACTCTCAGTTGTTTTGGGGTTAGACCTCTGTGAGCTCCACCTGCTTCCTTCCACAAGCATCCAAATGCTTTGGAAGGGGAATATTTCGTCCATATCTATGGCTTCTATTTCAGCAATTCCCCTAAGCCTCCCTAAAACTGTTTTAGGTTTGTGGACTCGTGCTCTGCTCAGACTTTTTTCTATCTGCTAAGACTCAGTTTTTCTTTTCAGTGGATATTCTTTTTCAATAAAAGAAAAACAGAAAGCAAACACTCAGCCTTGAATGCAGGAATGTGGGCAGATCTGTTTTTTATGTGGCTTTGGACCCCTCATCTTCATAAGCAAATGGAGTCAGCAGAGAGAATGAAAAAGAGCACTGAAAAAAATGTTGGAGAGGGAAAGACTGCTAGGTTGGGAGAAAAGGGGAAGGAAATATCTCTAGTTATTCAGCTGAGCAGTTTATTCAACAAGCTTAGAGGGAAAGAAGAGGGCAGAGTAAGCAGGGCTCCGCAGGAATCAAGGAAGATTTTAGTTTTCACATAGACAGGAACAGTAGACAAAAGTACAACTTGCAAGAACGGAGCAATAAAACATTTTTAAAATTATATCTCTTGTATTTGCTGAGTCCCGACACAGGATTTTTAATCATCCTATTAAAATATGCAGCCCTTGTTTCATCCACCCTTTCTCCTCCCCATGCCCTACCAGTTTTCAAGTGCCTGGAGATTTATTGCAGCAGAAGTATTTAACAGTCTGCTTTCTTTGCCTGTATCACTACTGGATTTCTTACAATCAGCATTTTCAGGTAAAATTTTAATGGGAGGTAAGAAATCCTTAGGGATGTTTAAAGAGTGCTACTGAAAAATAAAATAGGTCATTTCACTAACCCTTTCCTTCCTTTGCCTTTTCTAGTATCTTGACTTGTAATTAAAGACTAGGTAATAATGCTGTCCTAGCCTGCAGTCAAGAAAGAGCTGATCCTACACCAAGCCATACAGATAATCACTGCATTGATGTTGTCTACATGACAGCTTGTTAGCCCTCTATTGGGCTAGTCTTGATACTGGTCTTTGGATAGACAAAAAGTCCTCACATTTTTCTCCAGAGATACGTAAACATCGACCAGCTATGCTGGAAGCATAAAAATGGTGTGTGGTGTCGCTCCTCTTAGTTCTTGTGCCCTTTGGGGTTTATACAGCCAGTAAAACAAGACTTGAAAATGTGGGTGACGATGGATTTGCATAGCTTCTTCAGCAATGTTCCACTCCTAGCATTCAGTGCAAGACGTGATAGGCTCTTGCACCTCTAAGTCCATCTGGGGTCTCAAAAAAGGCTGCCTCTCTTATTTCAGAAAGTGAGATAACATCCTGTTTCCTCTGGACAGGGATGAATGTTTGGCTCACTGATTCTTCAAAACTTCCCTGGTGTTTTGTGCATCTGTAACTAAGGTCTTCTTTCCCCTCAAGAACAAATGTTCATCAACACAGAGCAAAGAAGGCATGAAGGGTAGCAAGGGTGAGAAACCGTGAGGAGGATCAGAGGCAGGAGAGGAGGTTCAGAGCATTAGGTTTACATCTGTTATTAGGAGGAGATGGATATGTGCATTTTCGAGTTAGACCGAGGAGCTGTATGCTGCAAGATGGGGAAGGGGAATGGGTTCGAAAACAAGCACTGAAGCTTATGGAAGGGTCATGTATTGAAGGGATGCTAGAGAGATACATTTATGGAGAAGGCATTGGTTTGTGGCACCTGTGTGCAGCACTGTCTCGGTCAAATATGAAAGAAGTCAAAACTGTGAATGCATCTGAATACAACAGGCACTAAAAGGAAGAAGTGGGGCTGGAAACAGACACAAAAGTGTAAAAGGGAGCTGGGCAGGTGGCCTATATCAACCCTCACAGTTGACAGTATTTAATCTGTTGTTCTTAGGAAGTCTGTGTGTCATTGACCTAGCCCCCAGTGGCGTCACAGGTTTGAGAAGCAAAGCTGAAGTGGAGCACTCAGGTAAGAGAGGAAAGACAAAATGAGGTGATTCCCTCGTGGCACCAGAAGTGACACCAGGAAAGGATACACCATGCAAAGACCCTGCTGTGACTTTCCAAAAACTCTGCCCTGACCTTGCCCCAACACTCAGAGTCCCATGGAAAACAGGAGGTGGTGAACAAGTAGCTTCAGGACAAGCCTGGAGGCTTCAGTCACTGATTAGAGCCTGCTGTTCTGTAACATTTTAAAACAGTCAGATGGAACTTGGTCTTCTTTCCATTGAAGCAAATAGCAACATTCCCATTGACTTATTGGAAGCAAACCCTAAGGCACTTCCTTCTCCTGTGAAACCATCTCTCTGGAGTCTATGTATTTTTAATGCAGTAATCCTTGAGGTGCTGAACACAAAGTTGCACAAAACAAATCTGCCATCTGTGGGATTACCCTCTGCCTTTCCTTTCTGTATAGCCTGAGAAAATTTAGGTTTCTGCATTTTTAGCTTAGCCTTTGGGAGAAACTGAAGGGGAAAAGCTAGGTCTCCACTGGAAACAGAGACACGCTATGTCAAGCTGACTTCCCATATTCCTTCCCTTGTTGCTTTCACATCCTTTCTGACTGCCTTCTGCCTGCCTCTGCTACTGATGTTTTCTTACTATACTCATTCCTCTTTACTCCTTCTCTTTTTCATCCCTAGCTCGATCTGCATTTTGATAGGCAGCCATGGTTTCAGTGAATCAAGCAACAAAAATCCAACTCCTTTCACATAAAGCATTGAAATACTCTCTTGATGGGTGGTAATCCATTCCCTTTCAAACCCATTTTGCTACTTTGATGGAGTTCTAGTCCTCTTTGTTAGGACTAGGCATTTTTTGCCTGTTTGCTTGGTTTCTGTTGGCAGAGTCCCTTCTGCCTTCAAAAACAGAAACTTAAGATATAGAACCCACTCCAAGAGTATGTGCAGTGAAAGGGATGACAGAAAGAGAAAAGCAGCCTATTCCTCTTTGTTTAGTTGTATGATCATGGAGGGGTCTTCCTCCAGACTAAAGAGACCCTACCCTAGGCATTGCACAAATACAAATCACAGAGATGCTCAGTGAGTTCACTGACTACTAAGGAAGGCTACAGAAAGAATGTTTTTCTCCTTTAATGGTTGGATGTATGAGGCTTCCCTCTGCAGAAGGGTGACAGAAAGGCCATTGCAATGTGTTGTTGGAAGCCATCACACAGAACTTCCTCCTAGTCTATGAACCAACCCTAGGCCACTCGAAGTGAGCTGAAGAAACTGCAGAAATCTCAAGAGGGTACTTGTCTAAAAATACAGGAAGTCAGGAAAGCATTTCAAAAGACATGGATGTGGTGGTTTTTACTGGATTTATAAACTGTCGCTACAGGTTGACCAGAACAAGTTTTCCCATTTATGTTTTTCCCCAGTTAGTTATCTAATTGGGCAGCTGTTTTGATTTAATTTCAATTTAGGACCAGAATATGGAGACAGACAGTCCACAGAACAACTCCAGTTTTTCAGCAGGACACCTAAATTGCAACTGGGAGATGACTTCCAAAGGTAACAATAAAGCATATTTTCCAGAGTCCTTAGACTGCTGGTAAAAATGCCTGGTGAAAACAGTATTTGGAGAACTACTCAGATTATCACACACTGTTAGCGCAGACACCTGTGCTACCAGCAGAAGGTGGGAACTTTCAGTCGCTACACACGGGCAGATCTGAATGACAAACCTGACATGCAAATGCTCTATAACCCATCCTTCTTCTTGTTCCCTTAAAACATCCCATCTCCTCTGCAGGAGGGTGGTGCAATATTTGTGACTAGCCAGATGGCTGTTCCGACTCTGTCTTGCACATTTTCTTTCTCTCTCCTATGCACACACAAAGAAGCTGAGATCCAGTTCAGCCTCTCCTGTGTCTGCCAATATAAGTGAGACAGGGAGCTCCTGGGTAACAAGTTAGAGAATGGTGAACACAGTCTGCAAAGACCCAAATAGATGAGGCATATTTCCTTGCTGCTACCTTCTGCAGAGCTAAGGCATGAGTAATTAATCAGAAAACAAACGTGTCAATTACTGATGAATAGCTCTGGCCAATCCAGCACCACCAGATAACGTTCAAAAAAGGAGACACGATGACGGAGAGGAAGGAAGGAATCATGCATTTGTTTGGACAGCTGGTGGCACTGAAAGAGCAGGGAAAGATAGTGGTGGGATAAAGAGATGACAGATTCTGTTGTGGAATCATGTTGTTCTAGCAAATTGGCTGGTAAAGGACTCAGCCCAAGAATTCTTTGTATCTGCCTGTCCTTTTACAAAGATCTGTCTGCACAAGTGTGTGCTGAGAGGGGAAGCTGACGAGCTACACTTGTAAAGCCACAGCAGACGACAGTATCACTGCTACCCATTCTCCTAGAGTCTTCTGCTGTTTCATTCCAATTTTTCATCTACAAAAATGTCAGAAATGTACTGGCACTTAACAATACGATTTTGTCCTTTCCTGCCAGATGGATGTTCAGGTATGATCTTATGGGTTTTAAGTTCTCTGACCTGTTACTAAGAGCAAAATGACTTGTGTATGCTGGTGAAATGCTGCTCATTTCCTCTGAATCGATCCCTTCAAAATATAATTTAACATTCCATAGAGGCCATCTCAAATTTAGCTTAGTGCAGCAAATGTTCACATGGGGTATCCTGAAGCACTGCCTGCCATAAACAAAGTACTGTGGCCTTAATTAAGAGAGAGAGAGCTGTTTTTTCTGCATTAGATATTGTTAAAGAGAAAGAGGGAAAGACCTTGTATTGGGATAGGGAAAATCTAGCCATAGCTATCAAATCAAAACAGGATCAGATGTGTACCATATACTTCAGTTCATCTGGAATCATCTTTAGTGCCATGTTGCCATTTCTATTGCTACCTTCTTCTACAGTGTAAATACATGAGTCAGGAATTGGAAAAGAAATGTCTCCCCACCACAACACTAGAATGAACAGATATGACTACGCTGGGGGGGGTGGTGGGGGAGGGGAATCAGCCATCCATTTGAACAGCCAAGGGTACTAGTATAGCATATACTAGGCC
>VZTM01012996.1:110612-157874 GCA_013400555.1 Jacana jacana
CCTGCATGTAAAGGGTCTATACTCATTAGTAAATTAGCACCTGGTTATCCATCTAAAACGGCTGGTTGTTTTAGGCTTCCGTGTATCATAATCTAACTGGGGCTGGCTATATGGACTCCAGGGGCCCAGTATAGCTCACACGTGGAAGCTGGACCTAGAAAAAGTGTGCACATTTAATTGCAGGGCTGCCATATTAAAATACGGGTTTTCATCTTTGTATTTCCTTTAATGGTTTTGTTGGCCCTTCCTTTAGAGGTCTCTTAACACGCACAGGTTCAAAGGGCCCCAGAACACAGGGAGGTATTCTCCTATTCAGTTTGGAAACTTGGTTTGGAGTCTCCAGAGTCCAGCTGGGCAATTTTCTTCAGCAGAGTTATCACCAGTAATACTGACTCTGGAAGATTCACTGGTAGCCTGGGCTACACTCCAGCTTGTAAATCACTGGAATTCACTAAATAATTTTTCTGGTGTCGCATAAGATGAAATAGATGCCAGTGTCCTCTCCCACTTCTGGAATGAACGGAATCAAGACATATCACACATGCAGTGGCTTTACTCCCCGAAATTGGCAGAAATAGCTGTGCTCATACACCCAAGGAATAGGCCCACTGAAGAAGAGGGGGCAGCTTTGGAGTAAAATGACGCAGTAAGGCTTTCTCTCCTCTTAGAGAGGGTCAAGTGCTGCTAACTTAAATGAGTTAAAATGGGTATGAATCAAGGATCCTCAGCACCCTGAAAAAGATGCTCTAGCATCTCACAAGATCAGGCTGTAATCAGTAAAAAATGTACTTAAAATTAATAATCTTCTCTTGTCATGGCAAACCTCCTAAGGGGGAGGGAGACAGGAGATATGCGTGGGAGGCCGGGTATTCAGATTACTCTAGGGAATCTAATCAGGTGTCCAGTTGATGAAAAAGCAAATAGATTAGCATGAAAATGGAAGCTGGTGCTTTATTACTTCACACTGAATTTCTCACTGCTATAATGTTGTTTCTTTCCCTACTTTTGGAGTATTTGACTGCATTGCACCGCCTTCTGGAGATCCTCACCGTCTTCTCTATCTGTCCCTAAGTGCATGGATCTGTAGCCTCCAGAGGTTTACCTGCTTGGCATAAATAACAGCATTTCTCCTCAAGCAAATGGAGCTTTGCAGGTTTAAAGCAGCTGGAGCTATGTCTCTTTAAATTTCATCCCTAACACGTTTCCTAGGACTTTTTCATATGAGAAAGAATAGCATTAGCCAGACATGTCAAAGTGTATTACCTAATCATCAGGTTTGCTAAATGAATGGCAGTCATTAAAGAATGCGGTACCAGAACAAGGACATGTATTTTTATCATTCAGCCCACGAGGTCAATGAAACTCTTGATAAGGACATCTTATTTCTTACAGAAAATTTTATTTCATACACGAAAAAAATCAGACATGTGGAAGTGGGCACTGAGCAACAAGATATCTATTGTTAACATATAATCCAGTTCATTATTTTTTATTACTTTTATTATGTTTACTGCAGGGTGCAGCCCAATTGAACTCATTAATTTGGCAATTATATAGAAAAAGAAAAAAGAGCCTTAGGCTTTGACTCGCATCCAAACTGCCTCAAATGACAGGCACTACTTTTTTACACCAGCTTTTAAAGAGTGAGTGGGAAGCAGAGAAGGCAATAAATTAACAGAAAGACTTCCACCAACATGGGGAGAGGAGAGGAGAATTCTGAAGGTTTTCTCCTTTAACAGAAAAACATTTGAGATGAGAGTATCATATATTTCTTTGATAAGGATGCATTCTTTTTTGAAATTCTCTCATGCCTCTCTATTGGTAGATGCTCCAAAGTCCTGAAATTCAAATTTTCTTCCTGGATTTCTTTTACTAAACTTTACTGTTCCCTACTTCTCCTTTTCCTGAAATCTTTATCCCTCTCGACTCTGCAATGTTAGATACAGAGTGTCTATCCTATACCAGATAAATACCAAATATGGGGAAAGTTTTTAAGGTAATACCACGTTGGCAATTACAAAACTTTGGGCCTAGAACTTCCACCCGTGACTCATGAATATTTCACACAAGTATCTTGACAAAAGACCAAATTGCCTTAGTTGGCAGAGTACGTCTATGGGCATTGGGTGCGCAAACACAAGCTGTGAAAATAAAAAGGAATAATTTGGCATCTGTTGCATATATTAGGAAGTGTTCAGAGCAGCACTCTCTGGCAAGGACTTCCAAACCTGCCATGCAATGACGCACATTTGTGCAGTGAAATGGTTGAAATGTACACTGACTTTTAGGAATGAGTCTGGTGAATATGAAACAGCTTCTGCATGTCCCAGAGCTGCTGCCTAGATTTAACACTGCATTTGCTATCCCAGCCAAAGTTTCCTCTGAATTATCTTAGCAGAGGCTTCTGCATGTTATCCTGAGATTGCACATTCCTGTACTAACAGAAAGACTTTTTAGTGCATCGTTAGTGCTAGTCTAAGCCATTGATTATCCTCTACACTCCTCAAAAGGGATATGCTTGACAATCAAATGAAAGAATAGAGAAAGACATGCTACAAACCTAGTAACTTTAGCAAGCCATGAGAAAATCAAGAATTAGTCCCATGTGAACCCTATTAGGTTCAACAAGGCTGAGCGCAAGGTCCTGAAGACAGGTCAGGGCAATCCCCAGTATATATACAGGTTAGGGGATGAAGTGATTGAGAGCAGCCCTGCTGAGAAGGACTTGGGGATGCTGATGGATGAAAAGCTGGATGTGAGCTGACAATGTGCGCTTGCAGCCCAGAAAGCCAACAACATCCTGGGCTGCATCAAAAGAAGCATGGCCAGCAGGTCAAGGGAGGTGATTCTGACCTTCTGCTCTGCTCTGCTGGGACACTGCCTGGGGGTACTGCCTCCATCTCTGGAGTGGTCAGTAAGGGAAAGACATGGACTTGTTGGATCAAATCCAGAGGAGCGCCACAAAAATGATCAGAGGGCTGGAACACTTCTATGAAGACAGGCTGAGAGAGTTGGGGTTGTTCAGCCTGGAGAAGAGAGGGCTCTGAGAAGACTTAATTGCAGCCATTCAGTACTTACAGAGAGCCTATAAGAAAGATGTTTTAGCAGGGTCTGTTGCAACAGGACAAGGGGTAATGGTTTTAAACTAAAAGAGGGCAGATTTAGATTAGATGTAAAGAAGAATTTTTTTTATGTTGAAGGTGGTGAAACACTGGAACATGTTACCCAGAGAGACGGCAGATGCGCCATCCCTGGCAATGTTCAAGGACAGGTTAGGCAGGCCTCTGAGTAATTCCTCTAGTTGAAGATGTCCCTGCTCATTGCAGGGGGCTTGGACTAGTGGACCTTTAAAGGTCCCTTCCAACCCAAACTATTTGATGATTCTATAATGAGGCGGTTACTGGAAGACTGCTTCATCCCCTGCTGACCTCACTGCCAATTACTGAGGTATAGATTTGCCCAGGAAGAACCATCTCGTATCTCTGTCCCACTCACAGGATAGTAAGTTAATTGTTACAATACTGGGATATTGTCCCTCTGCCTGGAATTCCTGAATCACCTCCTGGCTGCTTCCAACATCTGGGTTTTAGCTCTCACTGATCTTCTTAATTTCATACTTTGGTGCTTTAAGTACCCAGTGTTGTATGTTTCATGCTGTGTGAATGCAAGTGTTTAGGGGTTTCAAACACAGCTGGTACTTCACAAGACACGTCCTGCTTGCTAGGGTCATACCAACAGCTTTTGACATCTGTTCAGCACGTTTGGAAGTCTCTTCTACTGTCTGGTACCCATTTGCAGTTACCTGGCAGTAATTAAATACTTCCTACCTTTTTCTGGAGCTCTTCAACAAATAGTTTGTGCAGAGTACCCCATGTCCTTGCACTAGTGCTCTACTGGTCACCCTATGACATTCAGGTAAGAAGACGACATTGGTATGTGGTGGAAAAAAAGTAGTGCACTGGAAAATTACTTACTCTGGGGATGATTCCGGGGTTAAATTGGACATCTCCTCTGGTGTAGGTACTGCCCATGCACGCACAGCCAAAGAGAGTGAAGGAAAAAAGAAATTGATGATTAAATAAACCTTTGATTTTCTGCTTGTATGCCAATGAAACAATCCTGGCATTAAACCCTCTTGCATTTGCCCCCACTGCCTCAGCAGACTACGTCTGACATTTGAACGTTGGTCATATGTTTCTAGATCACTGTATCTAATCAAGTGCTGCATTTCAAAGCTCACTCTACCTTTCCTTAAATCATTATGTAATCTTTCACTGGCTTCAATGGTTTCTGGTTCAGATTCAGACACCGTGCCAATTCGATTGCTTTACAAGTGCTTCAAAGCCCAGTCGGATGCAGCTCAGTCACTGCTGCAATTCTCTGCAGTTCTCTGACCATCTCTGAGACAATGTCCCTGATGATGACATGGCTGTAATGCTCCTTTCCCATGGGACCACATCACAGTACCCTGTAAAATCATAGGCTGTTGGGATAACTACTGATGATATCTGTGGATAATACATGTGACTTTGGGTACCCTTTGCCTGAGTGCCAAAAGCCACCTGCAGTTTGAAAAAGAAAATTTTGCACGCCTCAACACTTTATAGAGTCTGAAAACTGAAACAGGACAGCAGATATGAAACCACTGACTGTATTAAGGAGAACAAGTACCACAGGAGGTAAAAAAAACATTAACCAAAATCAAACAAGCGGTGCTTTGAAGGACAATTTTAGCCTATTTTACCAGCTATGGTTTTTCAGCAGAAGGCTTAGCCTGTGGCTACAGAGAGGCAGCAGAGTACAGCCATTTGGAACAATACAGAGCTCTATGTCCTCTGACAAAACAAGTGGAGAAGTTGAAGATAATATTTTATCATATTTAAAATCATCTTGGGTGAGATCACACAGCCCATACGTGGCATCCAGGGGATCAGGCCCAGCCAACACGGGTTCATGAAAGGCAGGTTGTGCTTGTCCAACCTAATCTCCTCCTATGACTGTGTGACCAGACTGGTAGATGAGGGAAAGGCTGTTGATGCAGTCTACCTAGACTTCAGCAAAGCCTTTGATACGGTCTCCCACAGTATTCTCCTGGGGAAACTGGTTGCCCGTGGCCTGGATGTGTACACACTTCTCTGGGTAAAGCACTGGCTGGAGGGCTGTGGTTAATGGAGTTAAGTCCAGCTGGCATCCCGTTACAAATGGTGTCCCCCAGGGGTCAGTACTGGGGCCTATCTTGTTTAACATCTTTACTGATGACCAAGATGAGGGGATTGAGTGTACCCTCAGTAAGTTTGCAGATGACACCAAGTTGGAAGTTAGTGTTGATCTGTCGGAGGGTAGGGAGGCCATTCAGAGGGATCTGGACAGGCTGNAGACCTCATCACACTCTGCAAATTCCTGAAGGGAGGTTGTGAAGGGTGGGGGTCAACCTCTTCTCCCAGATAACTAATGATAGGACCTGAGGGAACGGCCACAAGTTGCACCAGGGGAGATTTAGATTAGATGTCAGGAAAAACTTTTTCTCCCCAAGAGTGGTCAGGCACTGGGATGGCCTGCCCAGGGAGGTGGTAGAGTCACCGTCCCTGGCAGTGTTCAAGAAGTGTCTGGACGAGGTGCTACAAGACATAATTTAGTAGCTTAGTGGGTAGTATTGGTGACAGGAGGACAGTTGGACTAGCTGATCTTATAGGTCCTTTCAACCTTGTGTTTCTATGATTCTATGATTTTCTTGTATTCTAAGAGCAACAACAGGGATAGAGCTGTATGGTTAGAATGTGAAGAGGGCTTAGGACATGCTGTAGGAGCAGGTGCAGTGGCATGACAGAGCCCGCTCACATGTGCCTCGAGTTAGGGCTGGCTGACACTATAACTCTCATTTTCAGTACCAATATTCAACCTTCAGCACATGAAATTTTCAGAGCCACAGAGAGGTATCAACTTGCTGCTGAATATCTGCCCAGATCAAAACCACCCTGTATATTTGGTTGAGTACTCACCTTGCAATTTCCGGCGATGGAAGCGAGGAGACCCCAGGAAACTATTCTTGATTGAGTTGAGCCGTGTCCTCCATGGCATTCCTCCAATGCTGGGGCTGGATGGTGGTGTTGGGTTGGGTGTGCCTGCTGGGCTCTCCTTTGGCGTATGGACAGGTGTCCCCTTGGGGGTAGGGAGGGGACTTCCCCTTGGAGAGGGGTGAGGGGTGACCTGTATGATGGGGATAGATTTGGTGCTTGGGTCAGTACTAGAAGGGAGCAATCTAACAGGAGACATAGGATTGGTCTGCACTTTAGGAACAGCCAGCTGTGGGTTAAAGCCGGCAGCAGGTGAGCGGCCCTGAGCATTCTGCACAGGAGTGTTCTGGGAAGAGGGGGCGCTGGTATTGCTGGTAGGGAGTGGGTTGGATTTAGTAGACTGGAGTGGTTTTTCGGCCAATTTGCTCTTGGATGGCAAAGTCTGCGTCTTTGGGTTGGGCTGAAGTGCTGGCTTTGGTTGGAGTACATGTCCAGGCCTGGAGGCGTTCCTACAAGCATCAGGGTCCAAGGAGACTTGGGGTCGGGGAGAGAAAGGGAGGTCGGAGGTCTGAGGGGGGATGAAGAACTTTCTGATAGGCTACGAGACAGACGCAGAGTGTCCATGCACATCAAAAACAGTGAAATACGCATAGAGCGGGCGAGCAGAGAAAGGAAAGTCAGAATAAAATCCATCCGAGTCACAAAGATGCACCATGTCACAAGGAGACACGAGAGATGGAGGTGAAGGGATAGTGGGGGGGAAGGGATTTTGCAAAGAAACAAAAACAAACAAACAAACAAAAAACAAAAAAAAGACATGCAGTTAGCTGGGAACACAGCATAATCAACAACAGCAGCAGCGGCAGCAGCAAGAACAACAGTGTCATAACAGGCTTCATCATATTAACCAACCACGTGTCAGCAAAGGAAAACAACAGAAAGAAAAGTAAAACAAAGGAAAAGTAAAAAACAAAAACAAAACCAAAAACCAACCAAAAATGAAAGAAAGTAACCAAGAAAAAAGAAGAGAGAAATGCCATCTCTCTGGGATTGTTCTGATTGCCCTGCAGTGAGAGAAGCACGATGCTGTAGGGAGGTGAGGAAGGGGAAGAAGAACCACTCAAGCCACAGACAAATTGAGATGTGCCAAGAATGGGACCACCTCTTTCAGCTCCAAGTGCCCATATGCAAACCCAGCAGAGAGATGAAACTCAAAACAGGTGTGTGATACATACGGAGTGGTAGGCGATACACACAGGTTACTGCACACACCAGTCAGAACCTCTTTCCATCCTCTTTACCCCTGACTCTGGCTAATGCACACCCCAGCTACAGCCACCCATTTCAGAAAGTGGGGGAAAAGGGAGAGTGATGCCACATGGGCATCTGCTCTCCTCCCCTGGCCTGGAAGGTTAAACCGCTTCGGCGTTCCCTTGGAAGCTTCACAGCACACACCACCATGAGAAAAATATGAACTCAGGTCGGTGTTTGATTTGTAAACAGCTGCAACAAAAACTTCAGTGAGGCCTGGGAAATTTGTTTATCTGGGAAGAGATGATACTTCCCATCAGACTTTATGCTTCTCCAGCAACATCCCTCATCACATCAAAGGACAGCTTGATAATTGGAATTTCTGTCATAAAGTCACAGCAATATTTGCCATTAAGTTCCAATTCTATGGAGGGGGTGGGAAGAGCCATTGTTTTGTAAGACACAGTTAAAAAGAAAAAGATAATAAACTTCATAATCTATCACTGAGTTATCAAAATGGGATTATGAATTTTTTCCCCAGACAAGAACATTTATACGTTACAGGCATTTTGGGACACCATTCATATGTCGACAGCAAACAGCAATACACAGACTTGGGAGGATAGAAGCCTTTTAAAGGGATATCAGCAAGCTAAAAATCACATTTAAAACACAATTGATATCCTTACAAAACATTGCTGTTAAAACCTTATATTACAAGTATTGGCAGAACTGTAAAAAGAGAAATCACTACTCAAGATCTTTAGTTTTGGTCTGCACTCAGATTCTAATTTCTATAAATAATTACCAATTATTTATGACCATTATTATTATTATTATCATCATCCATTCTTAATACCTAAAAGCTGTAATCAAGGAAATGTCGGACATACCATGTACATGTAACCATTCCTCAAACCTCAGTCCCCGCTCACTACTGAGCTTACTTTCTGGGTTTGACGGATTAGCACAATGTTGCCATATTTTAAAAATGTGGAAATATACTTAAGACTTAACTTGTAAAATTGTTTGCATTGAAGTTTTGTAATTCCTTTAAAGAATTTAGTGTTAGACAACAAAATAAAAAAAAATAATCACTACAACAAAACTTTCCTATTACTATTAAGATCGTAAAGGTAAACTAAAGTCTGTCATGTTGGTAAATTCTGATCACCAATGGGAAAGGAAGGGGAAAAGATGAGGAAAGGGGTTAATTTATGTAAGTCACTTTCAGTATCTTCTATGAGCCATTTGCAAATAACACCAATGGATAAGAGGTGTCGATTGCAAAAGTTTCCTTGCAATTTTTGTATCTTATGTAGATGATGGTTTGAGAAACAAATTTGAAAGAAATAAAGTCAAGTGCAACTCCCACTTAAGCCATTAGAATCTGAAGGGGCACCCTTAATTACCACATTTTTGATAATGAAATAAAGAACAAGACTAGGTCTATATTTCAGCTGGTGCAATGGGGAACACCACTGGCAAGATCTTGTGAGATTTAGGAAGTCTTACTTGCTGTCAAATTCAATTCCTCATAGAACTGAACCTAGGCAGCACATACAGTAAAATGTGTATTTGCTTATGAAAGTATGTTCTCTTTCAATATTCTAAGGTGCTATTAGAAGCACAGGTAAGGATGTTTAAAAAAATACGATTTTTATTTCAACATTTCCATTTAAGCTTTGAATTTGACCTGCTGTAATATTGTTATGATCTGTTAAAAAAGCCATCTGGTTGCTAAATCCCTTTGAAGACTATTTAATCAACTGCCTATTAAGTAATAATGGTAAGATGCAGCAACTACGGAACAGATCTTGTCATCCTTACTCTTTGATGTAGTCCTTCTGAGATGTCAGAAATTGATCCCAAGAGATCAATTAATGAGATCAAGATTTAGCTTTGTTAGACTGGATGCTTATTTTGTGCACAAAATTGTTTCCATGCTCTTTTTCAGTAGATTTTGTAGTGGCATATGAGTTCTCAGGCCTCTGCTTTGTTCCACTGGCATCCAGGAATCCTGGTGCAGAAACAAGGAAATGGATCTTCACTGGTTCCTGGCACATTAAAGACTCAGAGGAGACCATAAAAGCCTTTATGCCAATTGCAAAACAGCGTTACAATGGATAGGAACTCAGAATACGTTTCAGAAAACAGTTCAATCAATCAAGGATTTGGAAGCTTTATTAGCCTATAAACTACACTCAATAGTGTGTCTCCATGCAGAACAATTACATGCAATGATACTGGGGAATTATAATTTTAAATTATTTGAATGCTGATGTTATCATCATACACCTAAGAACAGACCCATAGGTGTATGCCTATGTGTGCCCATCCATGCCCTAACGCCCAGAATATATGCATTTCCAATGGGGGATGGCATTTTCTCATGAATTCAAGGAAAGCACCAAAGTCTCTGGGCCAGACAAGTAGGTAACATTGATTGCCACAGCCCTACAGACGAGCTTTAGACTTTTGCAAGGACTGCAGTCTTGAAGCGACTAAGCTGACCTTGTCAGACACCAGGAATGCTTTTCTGTGCTCTTATCCCTAAGAAGCTACCAAGGAGAGGGAGGCCTCTGTCATTGCACTTAGAAACTGTAATAACTTTGCATCAGATATATTATCAAGCATATTTTATACCAGCTGAGTATCAGGATTAGTGAATTATCAATATTTAGTTGACTGTATATTGAATAAAGGCATGTGAATGTACCTTCTTTGTAGGCATCAGAATGTACCTTCTTTTCTCATCTTAATTCATCAACTTCTTTCTTTCCTTTTAAATTTCCCATCTCTCAAATTTGTATAATTTATTTCCTCTGACTTTCTAATCCACGCTATTCTAAGGCAAACAGAATCAAGCTGGTTATAATGGGCACGGTCTGGTGCTCTGCTGTGACCTGACCGAAAGTAGCTGTGAAATGGTTCCTGATATTTGGTCTGAAAGCACACTGTACACAGACTTCAGCTGGATATGGCAATGTTATCCAATGTGCTTATGAGACTGAAAAAGAGCAGGGGCACAGTGAGATCCCTGCTAACAGTGCAGGAACATGTATGTGAAACTGTCTGCTTGCACTTGTATATAACATTTCCCCTCACCACCCCTGAATATTTACAAGCTGCCAAGGAAAAACAAAACATCCCAGCTAAGAGCCACAGCTCTGCAGCAACAGATGTTGAAAAGCATCAAGCATGTGTGAGTGAATTGGACCAACAGATCTTGAAGCAGCACCACTTACCCTTGGACTGCTGAGAGGACTGGTGGAGAGCCCAGACGATGCTCCGCTGATTGACCGAGACCTGAATGGACACAATAAGGAAAACAGCTCTCAGAAAACTTGGACAAGTAATAACCCTGAACACCAGCCACCACAGGCACAGGCATGAAGTGAGGAGGAGGAGGAGGGAGGCTGTCACTGGAAAAGCACATGACTCTTTCCTTTTACTGCTGTCACATTTTTCAGTTGTCCCACCCTCAAAACAAAGAAACGCCATTGCTCAGGGAGGACACTATAATCCCTTTTCATTGAAAGAGCTGCTACCTTATTTTTGGTCATCAAGCACATAGAAGCTACTACCTCTGACTGCTGAATTGCTGAATTGAAAAAAGACTGTCAAGACATTCATGTTGGTGCTAGGAATTCTTTTCTGCACAGTGCTGGTGGACACAGAATGAGATGTTCTCTGCCACGAGCAACATGGAAAAACACCATGTGTACAAGGCACAAAGGTAGGGGATTCTTCCAGATATTAAGAAAAAACCCAAGTCTCCATGACCCAGCCACACAATCCTTTACTATGTGATGACCTCCCACTGAAATCAAAGCTCACATTGGCTTAAACCTTTCCAGCTTCTCACTGATGCACTTCACATCTCTGCTCTCCAATAAGACTTCCTGCTGTTAAACAAACAGATCTTCTCTATGGATAACGAGTTCTGGTTTTGATGACTAATATCAACGTAACAGCCCAGGTGCCCTCAAAAAGAGGCCGGTCAAGGGAGAATAAACTGTCCTTCTATTTGCTGACAAGGTCACCTATACTGTAATGTTCTTATGCTCTCCAGGAAAGGTCACTATAAAAAGTGCTGGCGGTAAACAGTAAAACATACAGATGTGCTACACTAAATGTGCTGAAAGGACAAACAGGCCAAATGCACAAACATTTCAGCAGCAGAAGTTTCCAGGAGGAGGGCTGTCCAGCAGGAAAAAAAAAAATCCTTCACATGACTGTAAATGAATAAGCCCCAGAAGCATCTGCTTTCTGTCTCTCTTCTCCAGAAAGAAAGTTGTCTTGAAGACTGAAACATCTTATAGGAGAGGACTCAACTAAGAACCTAGTTGTTCAACAACCATCCTGCAACATGTCAGAATAGCAAACCTACCAATGTTTCATCTATAGTAAGAGCCATGAATGCAATTGCTTGCCTTCAGGTAACAGACATGAAAAGGTGAAATCCTGTAGATGCCTGGAAAACAGAGTGCAAGCGTGTATGTACATACATATGTGTCTATATATATATATTTAAAATTGATGTAGATCAGATAGTTAATTTCAGCTTATATGTAAGAGATTATAAAACAAATTTAGACCATAAACTGTCTCAGTTTTACTGTTTTACTGTCTCTCTTTTACTGTTACAGAAGAATGAAACAAAAAAATCAGGTTCTTAAATGGTCTTGCAGACATATAAGACTAAACAAATTTCAGTAGTAGAACTACTAAAAATATGTGAAAGTGGAATATTTCCAATGAAAGTGTAAGCTACGCCTGAACACAGTGGCAGGCCCTGTTCTCTGTATTTGCATCCTCTGCAGAAACTACTCACTAGATTAAACATAAATTTGTACCATAATACCTGGGGCACTCCTAAGAGTTTTTGCAAAGCAAATTTAAGGGGAGAACCACCTGCTCCACTTCTGAAAAGGTATTTTATGTGCCTCTCCCATAGTTCAGTACTCAGATGAAGTAGCTGAGTGCAACACAGATGTCATGCATATAGGAATCCATTTAGTTAAAATTTTCCTTGTATGAGTCATCAGGAAAAGCTTCTTCCAAACCATAAATTACAAGAGGAACCTACAGATTATCTTGGACAAATGTGGAAGGCATTTAGGTGCCCAGAGATGCAGTAAAGCACCTGCTTAGGAGTTAAACTCCCACTAGGATCTGTTCCCAACAACACTTAACTGTGGTGGGAAAGTCCCCTCTGACACTCACCTGAATTCCAGGATACTTGATTTAAAGTTCCAATCTGCTACCTCCTCTTTGCAATCAGGTGTTTCCAACAGTCCTGAATCCTCCCCTCCCAACCCCATTGCCTCCTATTTTTTATACAAAAACCATCACACACATGGAGGGCAAAACCATGGCTGGCCCCACCTCCCAACTCCCACTTCCTTATTAGAAGCAATATTTGAAAAAGACTTGTTGTGTACTGTGTTTTCATCCAGCCTAGGAGCCTGAGGTAGGGGACAGAAGAGAGAGTTAGTGTGAAATACTCCTGGAAATGCATTCAGTATCCACATGATTGCTACTGAACAAGCTTTATTTCTGCTGCTGATTTACATGCAAAATATGTAAGAAGTAAAGTAGGCCCTATGGCAAGTTTTAGTTTGTCCACACTGGACATTGTATAGAGGAGCAGTGGCAAGAGTTTAAAGAGTCCTAGGTTAATTTTAAGTGCTGGGGTGAAAAGGGAGTTGTACATTTTCAAAACTTCTCCCCTGAGTGCTGGTATTGGATATGACACCCAGACTGAGGAGATCTTACTCGCATCTTCTTCAATTTAACAACTCTCCCATAATTTACCTTTACAAATGGGACATAATTCCCAAGCTGATTATAAAAACTCAGTACAGCGGCAGGCTCTACACTTCAGTACAAAAATGCTAACAAGCAAAAATGACAGATTTGTCCCTCCCATCAAGATCCCCTTAGCTGGGAAATGCTAGAATTCAATTTTAAACAAACAACTACACGTGTACTGCTCCTGTATCTCAGAGTCAGGTGGACAGAACTGGGACAGAGCCAAAAGAAAGTAATGAAAAAGTTGCATTATGCTGAAATGCTGTAATGAAGTAACAGGGAATTTAAATTTTTATCCTTCTCACCAGAAAATAAAAGTATGAAGCCCTACAGGCAGCACATTAGTATGGCAAACCCTGGATGATCTTATGTGTGGGAAGCAGAGAAAAATATGACGTCATCTTATCTCTATGGCTATGAACTAAGTTTATTTAGTGGGAACTATCTATTAGTGAGTAACCTCCTAAGAATCTCTCCAGGCATTAAATGTCATTGGAAGTATTAAATCTATAATTATTCCAATAACTTAATCCTAAATGCAACAATATAGGAAACTATGAACTTGTGTGTGACTCATTTTGCTCTGTGTTTTGCATTGCTGTATGCTTGAGCACTAACTCAATGGAAGCCATCAAAAAGTTGTTGAAAATACAAGCAAGAAAAGTTAATGCTGTTGCTCAGATAAAGAGCATTCCCACAAACACAACTGCCGGATTTAGAGACAAGAAGAGATTTTTTAGTCCCTTCAAAGTAATATTGTTGTTTTGCCAAGCCTGGTAGGAGGAAATAAAAAAACCACCAACCAAAGGGGCCTAAACACCAAGGTTTAGGAGGGGGAAGATGTAAACTCTAAACATAAGATGGGCATGGAGACCATTGCAAGCTATTACTCCCATCTCAGAGATTCACAATAATCTGGAGACATCTGAGCTATGAAAGAAAAGCCAAGGACTGAAACAAAATGTGCATGTGTGGGCTGCAGTTTGTAGCTGTGATGATTTTATACCTTATTCAATCTATCTGATACTTCGAAGTATCAAAGGTCCCTTGTTTTAAAGTGATCTTTTACTCATTTTAGCCAGCTGCTATCAAAGGGGAAGCCATGCGAAGTCCAATTCGTGTTAGACCAGTGGTTTCTTACTGGTGAAACTGAGGAGCTGGAATCCAGTTTCCAACTGGTTTCAGAGAACTGCAGAATTTCTTGCGAGCTGAGAGGTAAAGGGCCAAAGCCTCACACTGCAGAGGTGTAGGCAGAGAGAAATACAGGAAGGAAAAGCACAGCTGCCCTAGTAACCAAACTACACATGTAGCACATGGACAGAGTATCTCCATACAGACCTTCACTCAGATTAATGTTCGAGTGCTCTAAATAGAGCTTCTGCTAGTAGACACCAGTAGTGTGAAAAGGCTTCAAAGCCAGCATTACACATTTGGGTCAGATTTGGCATTTGCTGCTTCTTTGAATGATCAGCTCACAGAAGTTTTTCTTACAGTGAGCTTGGTACCTTGTTGCAGTCCCAGCAGAACTTGCTTTCATAGCACAGTTTTACCAGGGTGCTGAACGCAGCCTCTTAGCTGGTCAAGCTGGAGCCATGCTTCCAAAGAAGGGGAGCCTGCAGCATGCATGCAGCGTGCAGAAATGCATCAGACTTGTGTCCATGGGGGAAATGCCTTTGAAATTTCAAAATGGTTTGAATCCATGAACAGTTTTGAAAATCAATCCCAAAACATCCAGCCAACCTCTTATTTGCCTCAATCACAATTTGAGTGGAATTTGATACTCCTCTTTGCTTGCTCACTCAAATAACCCCTCAAAATTCTAAACTGTATGTCAGCATATGAGACCCCTGAAAACTACATGAATTAATAGGCAACAGGTGAGCAATCAGGACTTGTGTGTTACAACATTTTATCACTATTACTCTTGGGTGTCCAAAGGATAAAAACTCTGCTACCTTGCTCCCTTGCTCTAGGGAATATGAATAGAATACCTTTGATGCTCCTCTATCTTACAATTCCAACCGTGCAAATAATACTAAGTAGATCACCTCTTACTGGGAATACTTGAGCTTAAGTAGAAGGTCTACTCATGGTAATACCTGCTGGTAAGATGAAGCCTTACAAAGAGCACAGAGAAAGGACCACAGGTGTTGGTAAGACACCTCTTCCTTTCAGCGCACACAGAGGGCGATGTTAAACAGCACCCCCTTCCTTAATTGCCCAATTATACTAAAGTTCCATTTATAAATGGTTTAGAAAAAATTAATAAATTGTAAAGCACGCAACAAACATGAGAAGAAAATGTTACTGGTGCTAATTAGCTTCCTCAATACCTACCCTCTCAATAAGCTTTTGCTGTAGTCTGTAGTGAGCTATTACAATGCTTTTATTAAATCATTTATTAATAAAATATTATCCTTCTGTTAAGTATTTATAAATGGAACTTTAATTTGAAGTGTGACTGCATTCCTAGTTGTACCTATACCCTCTTTATTTAAAAAAAAGAGCTCTGAAGATATATCTGTCTCTAGGGCCATCTGTTCACCTCTTAAGAAAACACACTAAAAAGAGAGGGAATACCCAGCATTTTTTTAATAACATGGATGGGATTCAGCTTCATCTTAAAAAGATAAAGAAGAAAAAGGATAAATTAGGGTAAAAATTAACCGGAGGGTACCAAACAGATACAAAAAGCACTAAACGGAGAAAGGGGTTTCATCGTCAGAAGGTCTCCTGGTACCTGCACAGTGTCTCAGGATAGTTCTCTGTGCCCACAGACATTGAAACATAGAGACAAAAAGGGAACAAAAGAGGACCCAAAAGTAAATTATATGGAGTCTGACTCCAACATAAAAGCACACAAACACACACAAAAGCACCAAAAATGCTTCTTCCCACATCTCTCTCTCCCTGCCGTAAAGCCTCAGTCACTGAAGAATACCAGCCTATATTATATTTGTAAAGTGCAAACAAAAAGTTTCTCTGCAAGATACAACAGGTCCCGCACCAGGAATAATCCAAAACTAGAGCTTACCCCAACGGATCAGCACTCGCCATCCTCGGAAAGGGAAAATGAAGAGAGAGGGAGAGAGAGGAAGAAAGAGAGAGGGATGTGGAGGCAGGTGGAGAGAAGAGCAGGAAAAGCAGAGTGAAATACTGTTCCGAGAACTGAACGGTCATAATTACTGCCATCGGTGCCTATGTCTTCAGAGACCAGGAACACTAGGGGGACAGTTTCATTTACCAAAAAACAACTTTTGTTCTCCTCACAATATTGCAGACGCATCCAACTTTGGCACTAGGGAGTACGGAGAGGGACAAACTAAGGCTGTAAAAAAAAAAATTCCCAGCCAAATCCCAATGAAAGCAGTCAGCAGAGCAATGGGGTTCATACTTCATGCTGCATTTCTTTGCTGCCTCTTACATAAGGCATAGTTATATCAGACTACTATCAAGGAAATTTTTCTTTTTGTCCCCAGTTTGCTCAGTGCAGTGTCCCTCTGTCCCCCAAGCTGGCCTGGTAAGAAGTACTTTTTTTTTTGCCACGAAGGAACTGTGAAATGTATTGGTTATTAAAGCATGCATTTCTGAGCCAGCTTGGGAGCCCAGGGTACAAGATTGTAGCTCAAGCTGTGAATCTGCTTTGTTACTGGCTTATTAGTCATGATGGTCTTACATTCAGGAATTCAGATCAGCTAGAACATACCAGCTCAGCAACCCGGCACTTATCTCTGTGGATGCCATCTTGTGCTCCAGGATCTCATTTTTCATTTAAAATAAATTCAGTCTCCGGGTCTTAAAGGTTGCAAAGAAAATCTTTCAAATGTGAATGGAGAATAAATCAATGCTGTGCTGAAAAGAGTCTGAAACGGCAGCTCTAAAAGCAGAATGAATCTCTGGCATGATGACTTTGAAACCGAGCGACAACCAAAGCCTTCCGTATTCTTAATTTTTCACTATTAACCAAAGCATTCAAAATCAAAAAGAATAGCCAGGTTATTAAGTTTTCAGGGGTGCAGGAAAGCAAACTCAGGAAAGTGTCACCACCTTTTCACAACAAAAAAGATTAGATTAGAAATAAAAAAAAAATCTGGTGTGTTATTAAGCCAAATTATTTTCAAGTCAATGCATTGCTTTTTTTTTTCCTCTCTGTCTCTTTCTCTCTCTCATTCTCCTCATTTTCAATAACAGGCTCCCAAGCTGCCAGAGCTACCTCTGGCTGGGTGAAGAAAATCCATTCTCCACAAGACTATCACCAACAGAAATGCCAAATTTAATATATGCCCAGTAGATTTCACAGTTTACTGTTCAGTGCAACTAGCCATGCTTCCGTTACATCAACATTGCAAACGCTGGGCAGGCAACGCAAGGCAGCTTTGAGAAAAGTTAAAATTAAAACAGAATAGAAAGAAAAAGCTTGTGCTACGCATTGATAGAGAAGTGGAAAGAAGCATTACAGTAAGTTCTTTTTCATGTGTTTGAGTGACACTCCATTTGTATTTCAGCCTGGAGTGCAAATTTGGGCAAGATCTACTTCTATAATTATATACAAATACGTACATATGCATATAATTGGGACAAATGCTGTCCTCAATTGTACCCGTGCAAACCTATCTACAGTGATGTAACTGAGAAGAGCAAATTGACACCCACTGTATATCAGAACGTGTGTGTGTATATTTATACAGAAAATACACCCATATTCACACATGCAGAAGATTAACATGTAAATAGAATGGGTGCAAGAAGGTTGATTAATTTTTCTTTCAAGTCATTTTCCCAACAGGGAAGGCACTGAAGAGGTTAACAAAGAGAATGGAAAGCAAATTGACAATAGGGAAAAGGAAGAGGGAAATGAGGTTTAAAAAAAATGAACAATCCCAGGACACAATAGACCCAGAAGCGCAGACATGTGCATTCCCTACAATACTGAAGCAAGTGAACTACGGAGCTGCAGCAACCCAGATACAGAAGAAGAGAAGCACTGAAAGAAGGGGTGAAAGAGAAAGTCAGAAAGAAACAAGAAAAAAAAAAAGGGACAGTGGCCTCAGCTACTAAGACAACCATGTGCATCTAGAGGGAAGGGACCCTTAAAGATGCAGTATTCCTTTAAAAAAGTCATCATAAAGTTGGATAATTAAACACTGGCCACAAATTTAATGGCCACCATGATTAGCTGGCTCCATTTTGCTGGGGTTCTCTTTGCTGCCTATCCCTTTCTTTCATGTGGCTGTTTGCAGATTCACAATCCAGATCCTCTCATTTTCCCACCACTGAGGTCCTTCATCCTAACTCTTAGAAGTGGGAGGGTGGTTAAAAACACAGCAGATGTGATCCTCCAAAAATTTGCCTGGCCCTTCAATGAGAAGGACCCTGGGTGATCCTCATGCAGTGCCCTAACCTTCTCCTCCTGTGCTCAGAAAAATATTACCTTTGAAAGGGATCACAAAATGCCCATGTGTATTTAAGAAATTCCTCCAGTAGCTACTGAAATGTCATTTTCTCTGCTCCTAAAACAGCTGTAGCAGTTGCTAGAGAAGGATACAGGGACAACAAATGGTGCTGGGAACATCTGCCGAAAGACCCTTCTCCTGTCACAGAGAAAATTTCTGCACTTCTCTTGCTGAACCTAACTTGTAATTTCTATGGAAAAGCTCATCTTCAGAGTACTTTCAGACTAGCTTTTAATGCAATAAGTGCCATATGTTCAAGAACAGAACTTATGTATAGGGAGAATCCGAAAAAGGAACAGGAATTTCCATGTAACAGTACAGGAGAGCCCAGCCACTAAAGACTGTATAACCACTACTCCTTCCTGGCTGTTCAGCACTTGCTCCTATCTTGGCATCTTAAAGAGGGTGCTATGCACACCATGTGAGGCACAATCTCTCCTGCAGATGCACGATGTTCTTCATTGTAGCAGGTTCAAGACTTGAAATACTGCCCACAAAGGACTGCCTCAGTCTGCAAAAGGCCAAAACAGGGGCTGTCCCTCACATATCTTACAAGTCTCCTGAGGCTTAAAGGCTACATTTATCTTTAAACAGAAAGGTTTCTATTAAAAGGGGACACAGAAAGAAGAATGGCTTGCCAAGTCCGTAAGTTCCTTTAAGGAACTCACTGCTTCTCCCTTTTTGAATCGTATGGAATACTCCTAGCCTTCAGGTAAGTTAAGTGTTTGTCCAAAATGTATAACGATCACATTTTGATGAAGAATTATCCATTGGGATGTCAGCTTTTAGCACTAGAGAAAAATTCTCTTCCTCTGAGACCAAAATTTTAGGAACAACATGTCCACTAAAAACCTTCTCAAAAGTCTAAAGTTTATTTTTCTTGGTCATGGATCCACATGAGTCCACTGGAACTCCCTGAATCTGGTGGCCTGCACGTCTTCCATCACGGCTCTATTCACAGTTGGGAGTTACCCTTTCTGTTACTCTTCACCATCTGTCACTTGAACTGCTAGATTAGACTCATCATCCAAAAACTCTATCTTTGATCATCTTTTCCTCTTGTGTTCTCTGCTGCAGCCAGGGGAGTCTAAGGAGCTTGTCTTTTCCCTAGAGGCACTTAGGATTTTGCTCTGTCCGACAGGATGTCCAAAGTTTCCTACCATTGCTGTCACTGGCTCAGTTGTGCCGCTGTCTCTAGTGCTGGGAGTGGAGCACTTTGGGCTTTCCTAGTGTTTTATATTCCAGTCCTTCCCAAAGCAGTCTTAGCAAATGCACCTTCTATGCTGGGCGTCCTCACTCAGGGCAGAGCTGAACCAGAAGTAGCAGTAGGATGACATTTTAGTGGGGAAAACATTGGTACAGTCACGGGCTGCATTAGGGGTAGCCTCAAATGAATGGTACTGTACAAAAATGTATGTGGCGTGGGGCTGCAAATATCCCACCCTCTTTATTTCTCTCTAAGGAGAGACAGCCATGTCCCCACATGGAGAAGGTAAGTACTGCATCTTTAAGGTCTCAGCAGTGAGGTAGAGGAGAGGAACATATTGTCAGTGTTTATACCTTTCTTCTTTGTTGAATTTGGGATTGGCTTCAGAGATATCCAGGCTTTTACTGAACATTGTTTTACTATGGCAGGAACAAAGCGAGAAAACAGAGTTACTAGTGTGGACATTTATACAAGAGAGTCACCTGAAGCAATGCTGGACACCCAGCCCCCCCAACCCATCCTCCCCTTTTTCAGCAATGCTCTGAAAAACCTTTCTTTTACTTTCCAACTATGGCTCAAGCCTACACAGGGCTGAAGTTCATTATCTTCCCCTCACTTCTGAAGTCTAAGATGACTTCCCCCATACATACTTGTAAACCCTGCTCCCCTTTATCCAGTTGAAACCCCAGGTATCATCTACTTTGTCATATTGTCCAGGGAAAATAGAGCATGCCTGAAGGCACAAATTGCAAAGCACTCATTACTCAGACTTTTCTAGAAGACCTCAACACTAAGCACAATCTGGGAAAAGGTTAAAATCAGACCACAGAGCCTCTCAGAGGAACAGTAATCCATTTTGTATTCTAATTTGTAGGGTCCATTACCACCTCTAGTTCCAACTCTCTTCCCTATACTGAGTGTATAGAGAAATGCTCCTCTTTATCTTCTTGGGTCTGAATCCCTGAAGCTTAGAAGCAAAATTCTCTGTGCCTTGCTAAAGGGGCAGCTCTCTGTAATGTGTTTCACTGGTAACATCCTTCACTGTTTCACAGAATGCTGCTTCCTAATGCTAACTGATCTTTCATGCAAGCTATCCACTCCAGTAACCAGAAGAAAATGAATAGTTAATGAAGCCCATTTTAGAACAGTTTTTGGACTTTCACAGCAGAGCTGTGATTCTGGCATATCTCTGAGGAATCCTAGCTCCCACAAATTCCTCCTAGTTTGTGTCATTTTGGCACAAAGGACAAATTAGATGGTGAGACGCGAAGCTCAGAACCTACCTCTTCTCTTTTGACATTTCAGTGAAACACCAGATAGTTTGAGAGGTGCAGATACCACAACAGTAGATGCAATTAAGATGTAATTATGAACCCATTTAGTTGACAACAAGCAGGGAAAACCAAGAATTAACAAAACTTTGTCACCAGTTTTAGGGTGGCAGGTGTTTGTGCAGCCAAACTTTGCCTTATACAAAGAGCAAATGGAGAATGCTCAGAGAGGTCAGCACAAGAATTTCAAGAAGTCAGTAAGCTTTTGTGCTCAGTTCTCCTCCATTATCCAAAACTAAGTCACTGAAGGTCTGTGTTTTTCCCTTAATACTTTCTCAGCTTGTAGGGCTGAAGGTTGCTGAGTTGCAAATCTCAATGGAAAGATGCACTGTGAACATGCCAAGGCCAGACACTTGCAGGGTCCCCACACGGTTACCAAAAGCACAGTTCGTGACATGGACACTTAAACCAGAGGGTATAACATAAATCCCCTTTATGCAAGCAAACGTCTGTTTACTACGGGGAAAGAGGAAAATGGGACTAAATCACAAAACATAGGTGTATTCTGCCCACTGGTTAGAAGAGTATCTCTGCCAGCTCAAGAAAGAAGCAAGGCTCTGTGTCTCTGGATGTTTACACAAGTCATCTGTGTCTAAACAGTAGACCTGTTTCCACGGTCCACCTCCATTGTCTTCCTAGTATTGTAGCACTGAATAGTCATCTGTTGAGACCAAAAAATATAATTCTTAAAAAAAGCATCCACTTGTGGGATCCAAGCCCTGCTGCTGTAAAATCCACCATCAGTGGGTCATTTCATGGAATACAGTATGCAAGTAGCCATTAAAAATCCCCTGCTCTTGGTGGAAGGCACTTGTCATTTTGTTACTGACTGTTCTGACAGATGGTGCCCCATCAGCAATGCATCCTCCCCAGACAATCCCCATGCAGTGGTGTTCATTAATGAAGCCAGTTCACATTATAAACCACTTTGCTGCCAGCAACACAAAATGTGCTGTTGTCATCCATGGATGTGGATGGTATGAAATATGGAAGCTCACACATGGAATAAAATAACATCTTCCCTTTACCCCCCTCCAAAACAAGCACTACCAAGCCCATCATCATCAATCATAGTGTTATTACATCCCTTTCTCCACCCTTAATCCCA
The DNA here is from genome assembly GCA_013400555.1 of Jacana jacana. Lineage (NCBI taxonomy): Eukaryota > Metazoa > Chordata > Aves > Charadriiformes > Jacanidae > Jacana > Jacana jacana. The sequence goes on from VZTM01012996.1 coordinate 132,794, forward strand.
GCTTTATGTCCAGCCCTGAGCTGTGGTATGCATTGCCCTGTACCTCTTTTGTGCCTGGAAGGTTTCACTTCTTCCTTCAGCCAAAGCCCTTCTTTACTGGTATGTAGCCTGGATATGTCCCTGATCTGAACTCATCTCAGACCATTTGACTTCAACTGTTTCCTCATGTGCAGAATTGAGTGAAATATTTAAAAGCAAAAGAAGTACTTTGGATCGCAAGACACAGCTTTGCCTCTTCAGACTTTTGATTCCAAAGTCAAAGCTGAGAGCTGGAAGATGAGGTTTCAGCTCACAGGAAACTTCAGGATCATTCTATCCCCTCCTATTGTTTCACACAGTTGGATGCTTACTGTAAACAGCTGCGGAGTACTGTGACTCACAGGCAGCCTCGGACTGGGGGAAAGCGATCCACCTCTGTCTGGCTCTGGGAACTTCATGGCCCATGCATCTACCAGCTACCAGATTAAACACTGTAAATTGAATAAGGAGTGAGCAACTGTTTCTTAGTGTTGTGTTCATCTTTATCACTTTTAGGCCTGTGGTGAACACTGAGCAGACCCTGTCCTGAACACTTCCTTCACCCAGACCTCACATCAAAGCAAACCACATATTCAAGTTAGGTTTCCTACCTACCTACACTACAGTGAAAAATATTTATAGCAGTGTATCTCACACATCCAGTCTGAAATTCTGGAAATCACCCCTTTTTCCTCACTGTAGAGAGAACTGTAACAGTAAAACTTTCCATCAATTCTAGAGGCCTCAGGACATGAAATTATTTCATGTTCTTCACCCAGTTTTCAGTCAGGAAAGGGACTTTTTGGGCACAGCAGGCTGCTTTTGTGCAGATCTTAACAGCTGAACAAAAAAATCATGTCATAAAACTGAAACAGAAGTTACAGTATCATCAGCATACATTTAAGTGAAGTATTCTTTCATACTGACTGATCTATATGGGTCTGAATCCCAATGCATATGCTTCCCTTAGGTTAGTCATAGGGACTGAGGAAGCAACTTCCATGGTTCTCGTAAGTGAACTTCCACAGTTCACTTACTCTCCCAGAACCTGCCTTGAGGAGAAATCATTTTCCTCTGCTGTTTCTCCACAAGACTGACACTTTCTGTGATATAAAAGAAGCAAAATGATACATATTCCATCACTTTACAGGTATGTGGTAATTTATGTGGGCTGGCTGCATGCTGGCTCTGACAGCACATCTTAGAGCCATCTACAGATGCTTGGACAAGGCTTTGCAGATTCAAGCTGTTCTGATGATATGGAGGGTGGGGTTCATCTCACTTAACTTCAGGTACCCAAAAGCTAGGCACATAATCCAAGATAGTGGATCTAGATTCTGGTTGTATGCTATGGAGACAGAGAGGAACAACCAGAGGGTGATTATCCCATTGAAGATTATTGGAACACAGGACACATGTATCTGAGACCTTCCAAAGCTCTCGTCTGTCCCCACTGCCTCGAGTGGCAGCCCGTATCACAAGCTTAGACTGAACGCCTATGTTCTCAACAATTAAAAGGAGGTGAGATGAATCTTGCCCAGAGGACATGGCGGTTTCCTAAGCAATAGCTGCAAGTGAACAGAACTCTTAAGCCGTTGGCAGGACTTCTGGTCCCGTGTGCGTAAGTGCTGCTGGCTGCCAGATCATGTTGCAAGTGTGCTTGGAAATTGTAATGAGTGCTGGTGTGAACAGAAAAGCTCCACAGCTGCTTTGTATGTATAACATAAAAGTGGGTAGCAAACCCAGACAGGCAGGACTCCTGGGTAAAGGAGAGACCCACCTCTGTCCATGTTGTGCCATTTCAATAGCTCTGCGAGCAGGGACTGGGGAGCCGCCATCTGTAACACTGAGGACCTCCATCGACTTCCTTTCTGGCCGCCGCTTCCCATGCCTGTTCAGCATTGGGGAGTCCACACGCTTCCTGGGGGGATCTTTATGAAAAGAAAATGTTGTCAGCTGAATTCGGCTGTGACTTACCTCAAACAGGTTGGTTAAATCCTCTCTCGACAATCTCACTCTCACACCTCCCCTACAGAGGCACGTATCTTTGTGATGGAGATGAACATTTGCAGTCTCTCCCGTCTTCCAAATTTGCAAACATTAAGAGAAAAGTTGCAATCCATCTACAGAGAGCAGGAGCACTGCTACTGCCCCGAATGTACAAGCACTGTAAAACAGAGGTACAACTCTAGCATAGCTTGCAGAAATTACCTTACAAAGCTGATAACAGTAATAACAAGATGACAGCATGGGCTATAACACAAGCTGTTAGCCAGAGTATAAGCCATCTAGGGATCCTGTACATGTACTCAGGTTGCTAGAGCTTGGCTTCGATGTCCCTGTTAGCTAGATTAAATGTGACACAGAGACATGAGTACCCTCTCAAGTCAGAATTGCATTCTCCACTGAATGCATACTTTTTCTTTTTTTTTTTTTGCGTCTTTAAGATTAGATTTCAGGTTTTCCCCACTGCTTTATATTTTTCCTCCTTCAGCGTTACAAATTAAACATACTCATCTACCTGAGATGAATCTCCAACAAGAGCTACTAAAATTTATCTCAGAGGTCATCATACAGCTTTTACTGGTGTAGTAACTGAAGTGCTTTACGCTTTTTATTGTGTAACATTTCAATGAGGTATTGAAGTGCTACTTTCACTTTGCAGAGTGAAAACCGAGGTATAAGAATGAGATTATTTAAAGGCAATTCATTCCTAAAGGTGCTGAGAAACATTTACCAACGTTCTGAGAAGCACCCAAATTGCTCTGAAAAGAGTCTGTAGATACCAAACTGCATTGCAGAATGTGCTTTTAGGTGACTAGGTAACCATACACACCTCCATGGTGAAGCAGGGAACCAAATGCAGACCTGCTGAAAAGCTTTATTGCTAACATCTCTCATGGCATTGAAACCGTAAAAAGAAGGACAGCAGAAAAAAGCCACAGAAGGATTTTCTTTTCTTTGGTTGGGCTATTTCAGTTCCCTGCCTCTATTTATAGACGCGTTTTTAATTTTAGTAGAGGGTGACGGCCAATAAAAAAAGGCGTCCTTCACCCCTGCATTGAGAAAGAAGCTCACAGTTCCCAGCCCCTACAGCTTCTTCCTCTTCCTTTGTTAAACCAGTAATATTACATTTGACAATTCTAGTGTGATGGTATTATTTTTATTATCTTGCCCTCCTCATGCCTCCCATCTACTTTCTTGTTCTCTCTCTCACATCATGCTTTTTAGAACAAGATCCCTTTAAGGCAGGGCTTATTCTTGAAACAATGAGCATGAGCAAAGATGGCTTAAATGTAAATAGGCTAGTGAAAATGCCTGACCCCATTACTCTATACCCCAAATACTGTTTGGATTCATAGTAATAATTTTCCTGTTCAAAAATAATTAGAAAAAAAAAGCAGTTGTATCTCAATCTGTTTCAAACTACGTCCATTATGTTTGGTATCAAAAACAGAGTTGATACAAGTTTTGCAGAGGGCTATCAGACATTAGAAAGAAAGGTGGAGTATTAGGAGTGCAGTTTAGAAGGAAGGAAAAAGAAGGAAGAAGGAAGATGAAGAAAGCAGTTAATGTCAAAAGAATAGAGATAAGTAAGCTCAGACTGCATCAATGTTTGTTAATAATAAAGTCTAAACAAGAAAGAGGGAAAAAGGCAAGAAAAACATTTTATGAACAGATATTTTAGAAGGCAATTTAAATCCAAGTATGTTCAAAACAGAAGGCAAATGGAAATTCAGCTGAGTGACACATACAAAAGTGACAGGCCCAATAAATGTGGACATTAAAAGAGAGGGAAGAAGAAATTTGAAGAGGAATTAGCTGAAGACTTGACTAACAATGTTTTGTATAACCATTAAAAAGAGAAAGCTTGAGAGAAGGACAGTAGCCAGAGGGACCACGAGGGAATCAACAAAACAATTAAGAAGGAGAAGGATATCGCTAACAAGCTAAATGATTCTTTTATATTAGTCCTTGCTGCTTAAGATGCTGGAAGATATTGATTTCCAATCTATATTTTAAACTATCAAAGGGAGAGTCTAAGCAAAAAGAGCAGGTGGTGAATCACACCAATAAATTCAACAGCAGCAATTCACAAAGGTATGATGGAAAATACATCCAGAAGCTTGCATGAATGTCGCTGAGCTTCCAATAAAGGTAGTTGATTCCACTTTAAAATTGACTACAATCCTACACAATACATGGCTGAAGGTAGCAAGTATTGTACACATTTTTTAAAAGGATCTGAGTAAGAAACAAGGTACACAGTCTGTCATCACTGTCAAGTCTAAAGATACTAAAGAAAAAAGTCTGGATCTGTGATAATTTTGGGGATGCATTTTCTTTTTATTTCACATCAGAAGAATGAAGCCATTCCTAAGGATTTTTTACAGAGGAAGAGAGAATCGTGTAGGTAATGATCCAATTATAAAGGCATTGATCTCAAAGGTAGGAAATAAAGGTTCTGTTTCTGAGTCTGGATGAGGCACCAATATCCTATATGACTGTTCTGGCCCAATCTCTTTTTCTCTGGTTTATTAAGAAACTCAACCCACAAAAGCTTTTTCCTCAAGTAGACATCAGTTGGCACTCATTCATTTTACTGAGAAGTTTCTCATTTATAAGTTTTCAAGTAAAGAAAATGGAGCTGAACTTGAAAGATAGTGAAGGTATTCCTTCCCTGGACCTTTGAGAAAGCTTTATATAGCTGAAACATACAGAAGGGACACCAAAAGAGAGTGCCAGCCTAAGCTGGCCATATTTTCACTTACCCATCCCTTCTGAGACCTAACATGCAAAGGAAGAGGAAAAAAGCAAAATACGTTTTTCTTAAATTTTTGGCAAGAGCTCAGGCAATTCATAACTCTCATGAATGTGGTTTCTTCAAGCTGCTATTATTAAATCTGTTATTTTTCTTTGCTCTTCTTTGTTTCTGCAAGGCCATTGCTAATGGCTAATTATGAGATATTTATCAGAAGCATGATTACTCTTAATTAAACCTTGCCCCGTGTTCTCAGAGATACTGCTGGGAACAGAGGAGGTGGAAAGTCCCTGTGGAAGGGGAAATACAACCTACAAACACTCAAAGAATAACGCTAGAAAAGGCTAAGATCTGCCAATCAGGGTCAATGTTACATTCAAAGAAGTGTTTCCCTGTTGGGCAACATTTTCACTCCCTGTAAAAAAAAATGCAAGAGTGAAGCATAATATTTCAGTTCAAACCATGAAATACTTTGGCATGTGGAAGACTGATACATGATGTATGTAGGGCGTAGCTATGTATTCACTGACATGCCAGATACGAAGATTCTAGAGTCACCTTGCTTCTTTCCTTATGACAAAAGCATTTCTAAAACAAGATGATGGTGTCTTTACATTACAGGATAATCTGTTTGAGTCAAAAGCTGATTACTAAAGTGCTAGATGACAAACTGCACTGAGCAAGAAGCTTTTGACCACAGGACCTGCAGCTGGCACATCTACCCATCTTCATCAGGATCCCTGGTAACATGCTTTCTGCAGCTCCATCCAGGTAAGAGGTTAAAAATTGCTGTGTTGACTAAGAATTTCCATCTCTTTGCCCATAGAAGAGATTTCCCTGCAAAATTATAGGGTCTGGAGCCTGGAACTTGGATAAGGTAATAATTCAACGGAGTATTAACAAACTTAAAGTTCAATATACCACTGCCCTGTAGTGGGATTTGTAGGCTTGTGAGATTCCAAGCTTTCCAGTGAAAATAAAGAACACTTTACTTCTAGCCTTCAAAGTTCTGAAATACTATACTTGAAAATCACAACACTACTATGTAAAAGTGGTATTTCAGGTCATTGATAAAAGTGACTAATCCTTTATTAGGTCAAATTTCATCACTCTGCACAGCAAAGATCACTTATGCAATTAGTTCCTCAGGGAAACATTTTTCTTGTCGTGTAGATTAGTGAAGTCCTTGGTGATCAGCAATACCCTAAAATACTATATTTTCAGGAATAAAATGGTATGTATCAACAGAGCTTTATAAGATATAGAAACTTACTGCATATCAAGCTTTCAAAATCTTTCTCAGTTTATCTAAAATGTATGCACTATAAACAGGTTTGTAATATTATTCATACTTTCATCAGTGTACATATTTACCTACAGAAAAGAGAATGTGTACATATGTAACTCCACAGGGATGTAATGCTACACAGTCTTACTAGCTCAAGTCTAGAAGCAGCACTTCTGCAATACTGCATGTAGATCAGTAATCAGAAAATTCTGCCACTAGACTACACTGCTTCTACACCTCATCTGTTTGCATTGATCCAGCTGGTGGGTCCATATATTTCTTTTAAATCTGTTTTAAGACCAACTTGGATGTTTCTGCACTGTGAGACAGACATGGCCAGAAAAATGAAGCCTTCAAGTTTAACCACAAAACAGACCTGCCTGCCTCGGGCTGGGGATTCTCACCAGTGTTGTACACTATTTCAGTGGGATGGTAGCAGTGATGCCAGGGTTTGGGTATATATTTAAAATAAAAGGTCAAGAGGAACTAGTTGAGATGGGTTCATGGTGACAGAGGTCATATCTGTAGTACCTATTTCATTTCTAGGGGGAAGATCCTCATCTTCATGACTAGGATACCTCTCCTTCCGGTCAAGCAGAAGAAAATAAATCATTTTCTCTTGGTTTTCTCTGAAAAAAAGAAGAAAAAAATCTTTAAATATGAAGAGAAAAAAAAAATCAACATATAGATAAATCCTCCTCTACAGTTATTCTAAATAAGCTGGAAACAATCATGTACTTGCCAGCTAGATACACAACCCACAAAGCTTTTGAGAATCTTGCTATCTCCAGTAAGTAGCTACTGAGAAAAGAAAATATGATTCCCATACACACAGAAAAGAGGCATAGGACACATGAGGTAATATGTCCACAGAAGTCCAAGCCAAGGGTGCCAGCAAGACAGGTCTCCTGAGCCTCTAAGTGCTCTTTCCACTCTGTGCCCCTCTTAACAGCTCAGGAAATACACCAGCTCTCAGGTGTAGGCTTGAAGTAAACAAAAATTTGCCCACAAAGGCATATCCCAGACAAATAAGAGTGATGATAACTACCCATTCAAACTGCACGCCCCATCTTTCATGAAATGACCTTGTCTGGCAGCAAAGGCAGAGAGCACCATGTCTCCATTGCTGGTCACGCTGTGAGCTTCTGATACACGTTGCAAGGAAGGCTCAGTGCTTGCTCCCAACACCACACTAGCAAATGAGCAGCCAGAGGGTGAGAAGCTGCTACTGGTCCCTCACAGTGAGATGTGCATTAAAGTGATCTTTACCTCTCCCCAGGTTTATAAGCATCCCAGCCCGTGGACACCCAACTGATAGTAGGAGTGAGCAAGTGCTTACTCTTCCGACAACAAGTCCTGTAAGAGTTTGTTTCGGTCACGGAAGCAGCCTAACGAGTGCATGCTATCTAACACGTCTGGATCAATATCCTCCAAGGAAGGGAGAGAACGAATCTGCACCTTTCGAGGGATTGGTTGCTCTGGTTCTGGCTCGTTCTTACCCCCTCTGCAGAGGAAAGAAGATGAGAGAAAAGGGGCAGGGAAAGGAGAGAAAAGAAACATGAGTCACAAATGAACCTGTACTCCAAAATACAGCCTGCAGCAACAGATGGAAATAGCTTGTTAAATTCCCACTGAGAGACGAGAGCTCACAACCAGACAGATATTCTTTTCAGAAAAAAACACTGTGAAGGCTGAGAGTGACCAGCACCTTGTGGATTTAGGTCTTTAATGAGAAATGCCTGCATTCTGTCAGAAAGGCAGTAGGAACTTCACTTACCAGTGCCCTCATAATTTAAGCAGCTGTTCAGCATCCTAATGCCAAACATTTATAAACCACTACAAGGTTTTAGAGATGCTGTCTCATCAGCAGGTCAGACCTCAGGCTGAAAAGTGCAAGCTGAATGATTCCCTTTCAAAGAAAAAACAGTCACTGTTTTTTCAACAATTCTGATTACAACTGGCATTGGAGCAGTTTCTTTCTTTAAAGCTTCCAATGTGATTAAGGGAACTCAGTGTTCTGGTCCCCACTTGACACACTGTAAAGGGTTTTGGGGGAAACCAGGCTGTTTATATATATGCCCAAACACAACAATCTCTGTTTCTCTTCAGACACACAAATTTGAAAATCATGGCCCAAGTGTGATGCTCGATGTCAGAGGCAGACCAGGGAATACACCATTTCCTTGAGCATATAAAGCATATTACTCTAAAAAGTAGTTAACACAGGCTTCCTCCATAATTATCTCATCCCATTCACTAGATTAAGGAAATATTGATTATTCATTGCAATTATGGCCCTGACCGTAAGAAGCAGGGTATCTAAGGTGTCAGGGTATCTATAAGTGACTTGATATATATTGCAGACACCCTGAACATCCTTTGATTTTTTTTAGGTAGGCACTGAGCAATTTATGTAAACTCTATCCACCCAAAGACATGGGTTTGGCCACGGCAGTATTTTGCTTGGAGAACTCTCTACCCTGAATCTTTGCTATTCCTCAATGGACACTTTGTGCAATGTCGAGGTTTTCCTATTTTGTGGGTGAGGTTCTCCCTTTCTTTTATGTGATGTGAATGTGTGACTGTTGGGTCCAGACTTGGGTTGGTTCCAGGTTGCTGGGTGGGCAACAGGAATTGGGAATATTTAAACTGCATCAGATGTCAGCGTTTGCTGGTTACAGGGCTGTGTTTGGGCAAGAGATTCTTCTTTTTGATGCTAGCAGAAATAAAGTGAACACAACCTGTGAACTTAGTCACACAACTTAAAATGCTCTGGGCTCAGATGTGAGCTACCTACACCGAAAAAGGAGCTCCAATTCAAACACACCTAATTTTTCTTGGGTAGGTTAGAAAGCCACTCTAGTAGGATCATACACATGAGCTCAAGTTCTCAGCCAGTGCACCAAAAAGAGAGCCAATCCAAATGATCTCCTCCAATGTAAGAAGGCAATACTAAGTCTTTGCAGCTAGGGCTCTGATGCTGGGACAGAGTAGTTACGTGTGACACCTTAATCATAGGAGATTGCTGGGTGCTACTTGCACTTTATTTCTAAGCAAGTTAAAATGCAGTTGTGAGGCATCTGCTCTATTAACCATGTTTGTGGGACATCATTTGCAGGAAAGACTCCTCAGAAAATTTCACTTTATCTTCCTCTGAAAGAGGGAAAATGTGCTCAGCTCTTCCTGGATACTTGGAGTCAGACTTTGGTGTGTACATGGGTCATGACAACATGGCAGATCCAGCTTCTCTTACACTGAGCAGTCACACACACCTTGATCAATCTTATACAGTTTAGGGGACCGGAAGCAGAATATATAGGAAAGAGACAGAATCTGTTCCTTGAGATTTGTTCTTCTGTGTCCACTACTAAAACAGAGCTTCTGACTCCTTGGAGTCTTGTAGAAGTGTCCATGATACCCGCAACAACACCATGGTCCTGAATCTAAGGGCTAGATTCAAAAATCCTTGTTCAGCTGAAGAAAAATCTTATTCCTTGAGTGCCCTGTCTTTAAGAAGCAGCTACTCTTACAATCTTATTCCTTGAGTGCCCTGTTTTTAAAAAGGAGCTACTCCTGCCTCTCAGGATCAGGATGTAGCTCTCAGCAAGTAATAAGTGATGATTAGATTATCACCTTAAAGCTAGTGACGACCTTGCCATTGAGATAAATTCTTGCAGCATGGCCCTTTGAACAGCAGCTGAGTGGTTTTGTTTTTTAATGATCTGGAGTTCACTTTTAAAACGTATTGACTTAATTAATCATTCATTATGTTACAAGCATATGTCCTTAAGGTAACTTAAAGAGATTAAAAAGAATTACTGTTTTTGAAAATCCTCAGAAAATCTGAGTTTCCCACAAATTGCCCCAGACTTTAGCAGAACATCACCTGCAAGTTTCTTTTATATCAATCAGCATGGGAGCCTCTTCTACAGAGCACAGCTTACCAGCTCCTGTGCACTGAAAAGCAGCTTTTCCTTATGCCCTGCACCTGGTCACCCTCAGACATAATCAGGAATCCTCACACTGCCTCATCAGGTACAAGCAAAGTCTGCAACGTGGAGCCTCATCGTTTGGCAACGCCATTCAGTGCTTCAGGAAATGAAAATCACGGGGTCTGGGCTGTGATTGGCACGACTGTATTGCCTGTTCCATTCTCAGTCTAGCAAAGAGTGACAAATCTGTTGCATTTCAGCCCACAAAGACATCAAACAATGTCACACGATGAATACTGCAAATCACGTATATTTTTTAAAGGCTCGCATGAATGTAATTGCTGCTTTGAAACCCATCCTCTTTTGTGAGGATCGGTGCATGAAATGGCTGCGATTCCAGGCCAGGGCTGACTTCTTCCCTCTCTCCATGAGACTCCCTCATGAATCTCACCACGGTGCACATTTCCATCAGTGCAAAGCAAAGCAGAACCCGTACAGTTAATCTTTTTCTGGTTTTAGTAAATTTGGTACCTTCACAACTAGAACAATAACTCAGTGTTACAGTGTTCTGTTTTTATGATAATAGCTAACTTTATTTGCCATCTTGCTTTATTAAAAAAAAAGTGAAAATAACTGCTGTTTATTTGCTGATTTATGATAACCTGTGCTTGGGGTAAAAATAAATTATTTCAATTAAAAAGGCTTTAAAAACCTCACTGAATTAATTTGGGTGGGAGAGCAAGAAGAACTGGAGGCTGGTGATGAAAGGCTTCTTTGGTTCCTTTTTTCCTTTTTTTAGGCTTGTGAATCATGATTTCAACTTTCAAGACCTCTTTCTCTGTCTGCCTACTCTGCAATTAAATCTTTTCCTCAGTTTTACAGTAGCCTTAATGTTTATTTGAAGAATTAATTGAAATAACTTATATGTTCTGAGTGCAACTTTCAGGTCAGTAGCCTATATATGACAAAGAATGAAGATGTTACATATAATGGTAGTGTTACAAGAAATAAAGAAAAAATGAAGGATGTACAAAACAGCCATAGAGTAATAACACTTATAAGCACTCCTCTGTCAGCAGCAATATTTCCAGGCAAAATGAATGCAAAGAGGCTGTGAAACATCAGATGAAAGCTGATGCATTTTGGAGGTGGCAGGGTTATCCACAGACTAAATTTAGCCAAGGGAGGTTAACCTCTTTAGGTCAATCCATGGCCACTATAGAGAAAACGAGACAGAGGCTCATTAAGAGAGCTACTTTGAGCAAAAATTTTGTTTTAGGCAATTTGAACAGATTCTGGAAGAGCCTTTGTCTCTCTGCATTGACCATGCTATGAGTCTAGGGGAAACTTGCCTTTACGAAACTCAGTTTTTACTTCTGAAAACAGTCTCAGTTGCTATTTCCATTGAGGTAAGAAACTATTGTGTCAGTCATCAGTCTGACCTTCATCAAGAAGTACATGAAAATGTTCAAATGCTCATGTCTGTATCAAATTTTCAAATTCTACATCTAGAATAAAGTAATGAAATTACACCTGTCTAACTGTGCATGTGAGCCTAGGACAACCGTCCCTCCAACAAGTAAATTCCAGGCAAAAATCTCAAGGAAGGTTAGAATAATAATAAGAGTTATCAATGGCATTTTGGTTTATTTCCTATTACATTTCTAATCAAAGCACAGGAAAAGTCAGCTGATTTCAATCCATGAAGAAACAGAGGGGATCAGCTGACGTAAACAGAATTTACTAGTGAGACATTATTGGAGGATTATTTCAGAATTTACAATTAGAGATATCCCCCCTCCATTTCTCCATGAAAGTTTAAAAACACCCAAACACCTGCAGCAAACAACATCCAGTCGTTCTTTGGTTTCAAAAGGTGCCATGACTGGTAACTGTAGAGAGCATGAAAAAGCCACAGGCAGCGTGCTGCCACCATTTCAGGCTAAGACAAAATCACGTTATTCAACAAACTGTGGAATGCCCTCCGGTCCTATCAAAGTCAGATAAATCCAGAAGTGAAATTGCCCATAAGATAGATTTAAAGAAAACAAAACAAATCAAAACAGAGTTCTTTTTCTTTTTTCCTTTTTTCCTTTTTTTTTTTTTTCCTGGTGACAGGCTTAAATATCAGTTCATATCATCCTCAAGTATTTCCCAAGAGCAATGACAGGACTATGAAGGCAGGACTTTCCTTATGACCCACCAGGGGAACCTGTAGGTATGCTGACCCAGAGAAGCATGTCTCAAAGCATCATTTCCTTGTTTAATATGTGAAGTATTCTCCTAGGTTTGATTAGGCTATCATCAGCATTAAAAATATGTTATTTATTTAGGTTTCTTGAAATACTATTAAGGCTACCAAAGTGCAAGGTCACTTTGAAAAGTCATCAATCTTCCTTATCCCCAAACCACTAGACAGGCGTGTACTTTTCTCACAAACCTCCTGTTTCACTGTCAAGACTGCTGCTTTTAATCAAGTCACAGAACTACTCTCACATCAACAGGTTACAAGGTCAGGAGCAGCCTCTTGGCTTGCCCTGAAGAAGGAGTAGGGATTACGAGACAGAAAAGCTCTTGTTCACAGGTGCTTACTTATCAATATCATCATTTTTGTTTCTACTTCAGAGAAAAGCCAAGATGCCAAGAAGGAACAAACGAAAGCTTTCTTGTCAAGAAGGTATTACAAGGGATTGTCTGTAGCACTTGGAGAGCAAACTAAATATGGCTGTTGGTTGGGTTTTTTTTTTGCTGATCACTTGCAGGTATCTATTTAAAACAGCAAGTAGCTGGGCTGAGTGACTTATCTCAAACAATAGGCACTGCATAAAAAGTGCCTGGCTTTATATTTATATATATATATGAAATTATATGAGTTGCAAAGGGTCAAAAACCCCCAAACATTCAATGTCTTTCGGTCTTCTGCCCCTTCTCCACCTGTGTGAAAGCTGCTTTCAAGCTCCAGTCTCTGTCTTCAGAGAGATGACTGGGATATAAGCTCCCATAACAGAACCGGTAATGACTGCATGCAAAAGTGAATTTAAAAAGTGTTACTTACATATACCATATGTGTTTCTGAATGTGTTCTAGCTGTAAAGGAAAAGAAAACAAGGAATTAGTGCTGTAAAACAGAAAGAGTAACTCCGTAAGATGTTCTTATTCAAGGTTTATCAAAATAAGTCCAACGTTCCATATATGGATCTGTGTAAACAACAGGAACTTTATGCTGCATAAAGAGTACACTCATCTTCACCCACCCCACTGGAGATGACACTATAGTTTTGGACATAAGGAATCAGTCAGGAGCAAATCCCAGGAATATGTATAAGTACAAGCTTTCACAGGCAAGCGTTTTGGCAATTTAAGTTTTTCCCTTCCTAAACCCTTTCTCTCTATAACCTAACTGGAGCTAACAAACTGCTCCTTTCTGTATGGGCATAATAGCTGACTCTTTATACCTAAAGTCCATTTCTAGTGTTGTTTGGGGAAAAAGAGAGAGAGAGAGAAGGAAACAGAAACAGGTTTGAACAAATAACCTGAATAAGCAAAATAGATTGTACATGTGTGATATGACCTTCTTCTAGGACTCATTCTTGTCTGGATTCACATTTATCATGCAAATCTAAAGACCAAGTAGAATAAGGTTCTGTGTCAAAATAATACCATTTATTGTTTCAGTACCTGAACACCACACCGCAAATTTCTTTCACTTCCCTTTTCCCCGTTTCACACATGAGCATTTTACTACATAATGGAGGATTGATCAAAGCTGAACAGTGTCTCCTTGTCCATCTATGGAAGGCAGATGCCAGCAAATGTTACACAATGACCATTTTTTTCACACGTATGGGGAAAAAAATTACCTTTTTCCCAAGAGAAATTCTTAACAGTAGAGAGAACACAGTGTTCATGTGACACACTTACAGCAGAACCTTCTGAGACTATAACAATATGCACCCAGATGCACACTCACTGCACACAGGCTTGCATTTGTGCAACACACAGGTGAGAGGCAGGGGAGAGCTAGAAGGAAACACAAGCGCTAACAGTTTTAAGATGAAATCACAGACCCATTAAACTGGTCAGGAAGAACAGAGACAGCTGTCCCGCTCTTATTGCTTTCCACTTCAATTCCAGAATAATGAGAATCGGAGAGGAAAGGAAAAAAAAAAAAGAAAGAAAAAAGGAATGGACAAATAACAAAATCTCAGAAATGGAAAGTAGGTGTTTGCCACAGAGAGCAAGGAAGTGGAGACCTATGTGCTGTGGAACAACAGCTCTGTGCCTGGGAAACCAGAAGATATGAGGTTGGCTCTATATGAGATTATTTTTTAAGTGAGACAGGGCTTTTCCTGAAAACAAAGAAACAAGGGAATGCAGCTTAGGAAAGCATGATAGGAGACTGGAAGGATTAGTATGAGACAAACAGTCTCCTTTAAAACCAAGACTGTATCAACGCTGCAATCCGAGGTGCAGTTGGCACTTGTATACCTAGCTGCCTTCTAACCAGCCCAGGTGCTGGGTACACACAGCCCCTCAGCTGTGGCCTCAGCTCTGCCACAAGGATTTCCCTTCATCACAATTAGACAGTCATTTCATCCCTGCACTATTAAGAGAAAGGTAGAGTATTCCTCCCCTGACCATCTGAACTCAAGGAGTTAAGATACACATTATGGGTGTTCCCCTAACAGCCTGGAGACCTAGCCCTCTTCCTCCTGGTTCTTTGCAAGCTGAGGCAAAAATGCAGAACATAAGAAGAGCCTATTTTGTTACAGTTCCCGTGGGACAGGATTTTAGCATGGTTACTTATCAGGTCTGTAGTACTGTGATCTCCTAAGGAGTGTACTGTAATTTACCAAGTCTACTTGGTGAAGTGTGCTTGGTAAAACTACCCTATGAGATGTGTATCTACTTGCTATTTTCATATATACCACGTGGAGGGTTAGAGACATTAATGGTTTTGGACAAGATGCAGATGACACAGCTAAGCGATGTCCAAGCCTCTTTCATGCTTGCTTCTCCTGCTGCATTTTCTGTCTCCATGGGTCACATTGTTCTGTTGTGCCTGTGGTATGCAGAAATGCCAAGGCGAAGCAGACAACACCACTTCATTTTCTGAGTCAGAGAGGGGGAAGAAAGGAGGGTCACCAGTTCATCTCTTAGTCACAGAACCTCTGGGCTCCTTCAAAGAACATGTCAAAGAGAAATCCCTTCTGCCCGTTCCTGCTGATCCACCTCCTTCAAGTTAATGAGCCAACAGAATTTTACTGAAAGAGAAGCCCTCTAGCATCCTGATATACGTTTGAAGGTGCACGAGAGCTCCCATGGCTGCTGTTTACCTACACACCTGCCATTTGATCCACATCAGAATCACTGCTGTGAAGTACACCGGGATATCCCAGATATTAAAAGGATTCTATGAAACCAGTTTCTATTCTGATTCAAACGTAATTGCATTGCAATGTTATTACAAGTGTGCTTGCTGCTGCCAACATCTTCACTGCTTTTTTAAAGGTAATTAATTAATGCTTTGTTGCTTTTCATCTGCATTAAAGTGACAGGAGGGTTATGGGAGGGCGACTGGTTTTGACAAGAAGTCTGTACGCTTTCTACTATGCAATGCAGGGGAGGGAGACATACAGTGGGAGCTAATCTCACTCCTCCTGCCTTCATTAACAGACAATGTTTATATGCATTTAAGTGACGAAGGCATTTAACAACCCTTCCCAGAGGATTCTTCTTGCTGTTTGCACATGAGTTTGCCAAATTTAAAGCCATTTTATGGAAGTTGTAAAAATGCTGCTTCCTAATATCTCCTAGCCACCGCAGGCAATTGTCTCATGACGCCATCTCAGAAACAACAAAACACGTTCAGATCCACTGCACAGGCACAGGCAGAGGCAGAGGAGAGACTTCTGCAAGCTAAAATGCTGTACTGGAAGGAAAGAGGGGATTCCTTTGTCATGGTTTTATGCAAAAATACTTCTAATACATATTGAACTTAAGCATTTAGGAGCTCCACTTACAGATGAGACCCCCATTGTGATACAGAGCTGTACAAGCTCACCAGAAAAAGAGGTCTCCTCCCCCAGGAGCCTACACCTGAATCCTAAGGCAGGGAACAACAGATGGAGACAGACAGGCAGATGGAAAACAAGACAGCGTTGTCTACATCCTCGGCATTGATCTCAGCAGAGTGGTTGCCAAGCTAAAAAGTTCTGACCTGAAGAAAAACTTTCTTAAAGTCTGTGGTTATGGATGGGGGCTTCTGGGCTTAACTCATGTCAAATTCCAAACCTTCTTGTCCAGAAAGGCAACAGACTCAAACCCATCTGTGCACTAAGTCAACCCGCACCTCAGATGGATCTTCTTCATTCAGAAGATCTTCTAGTCGAGTTTAAAGGTTTAGTCTGAGCTTTAAACCTACTATATAATGTCAAGATAGAGACTCTTCCCGACCAAAGGATTCAAACTGGCAGTGCAAACACCACTGGGAAAACCATTATCTGTGTCAGTAGTAGCAGCCGTACTTTAGGAGCCTCTAGGGACCTTGACAAGGACAAGATATCACTGCAATGTGCACGGTGCATGAACAGGCCTTTGGCAGCCAAAAGCTTACTGCCTAAATACATCAGTTGGACGATTACCTCCATTCTACAGGTGGTGGAGTGAGATAATTTAAATGATGTGATAGACACCTTACTATAAGACCTTCTAGCAAAATGAAGAAGGAATCGGGTTGTGTTTTCCCTTGTTCATTTTTTTAACATTCTTTAGACAGTGTGGTCCATCATTAGCACAATTAGACCCAAGAAAAAACAAAACCAAACAGAGAGCAGCGAGGAGAGTCTGAAAATGCATGTAATTTAAGGTGGATAGTATTGAGGGACAGGTATTTCAGACTACTTGCACACCCAACATGGAAGACAAGCCATTCTACTCTGGAATAAGATGTCAACACTGAAACAATAACCTCTTTATCAGAATATCTTATTCTGCAATATCTGCTCTGATCCACCTTACTCTAGAAAGTTTTGATAACACTCATCCAACTTTGAAAGGAAAGTGGATCAAAAGCTCCTTACTCTCTCCCTTTGCCGTTGTGTTTCTATAGAAGAAAATATCAGCTGAGAATGCAAATGGATTCCCCTACAGGAGCTGTAAGTCTCTGCTGTAGAAATGCTGAATCATTTGAAACCTCCAAGGAAAAAAATATCCACTTTCTGAAGAGCACATAACTAGAAGAAACCTCATCTCACAGTACTGCAGGCACTGAGAGCACTAATTCTCTTCTGTAAACCTTCTCATACCTAAAACTAGTTCACTCTTCCCTCCTGACACTACTACTACTAGAAAGCTGTCCCAGAACCCCACTCATATGGCTAAAATGCTTCTTCTTATTTCTAGCCTACTTTAATGAAAGGCCATTTGACATACATTTGCTTTTGTTCCAGTATCCTCCTTTAGTTTAAATAATCATTCTCTCCCTAGTAATTACCTTTAATGAATATGCAGAAAATCAGTACAACCTTTCTTAGACATCACCTGTGTAGACTAAGTAGAGCTGTTTTAGGCTGTGCTATTGAGACAGGCTCTCTCAAATGCTGACCACCTTAGTACTCATTCTTTGTTTGATTTCATCTTTCCTGAACACGGGTTGTCAGAAATATCACGACCAGCAGCTAGGATCAATTTTGCAGTCTACTGAAAGGAAAACATGGATTCTTTTATTTTAAAGCACATTTACTAAAACAGGCCCAGTAAAGGAGAGTGGTCAAAGATGTCCCACTAATTAGGAGCATAAACTATATTCCACTAAGATAACATAAAGTCTTCTTTCCATAAATGAATCATATACAAAGAAAGGTAATGCCTACTTCTTAAGGCAGGAAAGGGCAAGCAACAATAATTCTGAGTACCCTCCTCTCCATTAATCCTCTCAGGCTTTAACACTGAAGACAAATGATGACAGTTAAACGTGAATGCTGGTTCTGTTTTTGTTGATCATTTTAACAGATGGACTGGAGAAGGTGTGGGTGTGCTGTGAAATGGCAATTACTGCAGGGAGGGAAATGCAGTTGGATGAAAAGAGATACAAATAATAAAAAAAAAGGAACAAAGCAGATAGGGGAAGGGAAAAATGAAAGAAAAAAATTCTAGTGACCTTACATTTCACTATATTTTTCTGTTGAATTCACCAGTGAGATATTGAGCATATGATCAGGGATGGTAACAGCTACATCTGTACTTATTGTACCCAAGCCACAATTTTGCTTTTTATACATATCAAATTGATTCAAGTGAGAGAGTTTCTAGGAATAGAGGCTTCCAAATAAACCCATATTTATACCCTTTTTCACAGGACACAGCTAAAATAGAATTCAGATCTCTCCTCAAAATGAACTATATATTCCTACTGCTCCTGTGCAGTAAACAAAGAGCTCCCTTCTGCTTGGCAATCTAAGCAACCGGCATGCTAACAGCATAGAAGGGAAGTGTGACAGCAGCAGGGACAGTAAATGGAGAGACCCAAAATAATGAAAATAAGATTGCAGCTAATAACAAAGAGCTATTCTTTTTTCTTCCCAGCTCTCAGCTCTTGAATACATTTTATTTTGAATTCTTATTCACAATTCAGTGCTTAGCACCTGTCAATAATTTTCTGATCTGTTTTTTTCCTCCCTAAGGAAATAAGAGCTTCATTTTGATCACGAAAAGGGGAGGAGGGGAAGGGGTCACTTTGGGACCTTGGTTTACCTTAACTGTTTTCTCTCTTTTCTCTGCTGTACTGCACAAGTCAGAATATTTAGGGACTATGCTCTATGGCACCATTCAGAACAATCTGAAGATCTGATGTCTGATACTCTGCTCCCTGGCATACTCAAACCATCAGCACTAAGATATTTGAGAGAAAAATACAAAACAAAAGAACAGAAAAACTGTTATCTTTACCTTATGGAAAAGACACTAAGTTAGAAAGAGGCTTGGTGACTTCCTTAATTATGAAATTATGCTCTCTCATCTATCAGGGTTCAGCCCTAACCTCTGCAGCGTTCTTTCCAAGAAAATACGTGGAAAAAATATTCTTTCTTTCTTTAAAAATCTGTTTAAAAAGAAAAGCTTTTAAAGTGTCTAAAATTTTTGGGTTTGTTTTTTTTTTTTTTTCCCCAATACTTACACACTGCAAATGTGATGGCTCCTAGGTTTGCAGGAGTAAGGATACTAGGAATAGCATGAAGAACTTTTCATCTACATCACCAAGCGGAGCACGAGCTGGTTTCGTAATGAATGAAAAAAAACCCAGCTGCAGCTGTCAGGTAATGATGTAAAGTGAGTTGTGAAGGGAGTTTCAGTTCTCTTCTTATCAGACAGGTGTTTGCATCCCAACAGCACCATCACAGCTGGCACAGACTGATGCTGTTGTTAGCAATCTCAGCAGAGAGGCCAAGCACTGATCTGAGAGTTTATTTATAAATATTTCAGCAGACTGAAGAACCAGGAGGAGTTTTAAATTTACATTTCTTTATACATACTCCTACTCAGAATCTGTGAGCTTAGCAAATCTGTATAAAATCGTCACCAGAGCCTGACAATAGGATTTACAAGGGCAGCATACCCACAAAGACAGGAGTCTCTACTGACAAACAGGCAACCTTGCTTTCCAAAATTATTTTAATTGCTAATTTTTTTAATTCCCCAAGACACTAACACAGTGTTAATGAAGGATACAATCCCTACACAGTGGTCACCCTTGCAGGATCTCTGTTGTAGTGACGGGATGTATCCTAGATGCAAAGAAACTGAATTAAAATGGTGCTGAATGCCAGGAACTCAACACTATGGGCCTAATCATTCTCAGGACCAGAGGGCTCAAGATGAAAGAACAGACAAGAAGACACTTGCTCTGACGGCTGCTAGAGGATAATGCAGAGCACAGGCAGGATAGAATATAATGCAGGTTGTGCAGCACGAAGTGGGAAAACATCACTTTTTTCAGAAAGGTAAGAAAAGCATACTCTGTTTAACAGCAAAGCTTCAAATATGTCTAAGAGTTTTGACCTTCAAACAGTGATACTATGTCCCCAACAAATTGCTGTACCAGCCAGGAAAGCCAGACAACTCAGGTGGACTCCAAAGCGTGCTAATGGCTTAGCAGGCACTATGATGATATTACGAGGGATTTCTTCTAAACGCCCACTGTTACATATGAACGAGAATTATGAGGCTAGAGAAGAGAAACAAAGCTGATCTGACTTCCTGATGCAAAAGAGGAGGTAACTAGCTTCTTTCCAAAGACACCACCAACTGCACCCATTCTTTGCTCAGGGGGAAATGCACAGGAGTGGCAGTAAATCACGCCACTTTACTTACCCAACCGTAAACCTTGCTCACATGACTGGCAGCAAACACCTTCTTACCGTGAGACGTTTCGAGGCATCCACTTCAATCATCCCCCGCAAAAGGTTCTGACAGTCCGGCGGGATAAAATGTGGCATGTGGAACACTCCACGTTTCACCTTCTCCAACAGTTGCCGTAAGTTGTCGTCATCAAAAGGCAGAGCACCCTGCAGGGATGAGACAGAGGGTGGACGGGAGAGATGAGTGAAAGGGAAATGGAGAGGGCAAAAGGAGAACAGCCAGGATAAGCACGGTGAGAGAATCAAAAATGGAAAGTCAGCTTATAATAAATGATTAGAAAAAGTGGGAGAACATTTTATCCATTGAAAATAATGCATTTCTTAGTGCTGCTCTATTTTCTCCAACATAGGAAACAAAACTGAGGACATAGTTTTTTTATTAGACCTTTAATTAGAAAATGACTACCAGTATAAAACCTAATACAAAATATGAAATTGCCTTTCCAGGCAAATTCACCAAAGATGCATGGATTCACTTAAATTCAGCTCAAGCTTTTGATCTGCTGGTATTCCTCCTGGGCATACTTTCACAGCAGCAATGTTTATCGTCTCCTTACTTTTAATCTTCCCGAGACACATTTATTGCAGACATTGAAAAGGAGGTGAACAGCATTTGAGAGACTTTCAGTAAAGAACATTCTCTTTCTGATGGAGCAGTGAAATGACTCAGCTGAAAGAAATCCTAACCAACATTAGCCTTTGGAAGCAGCAGACGTTCTACCTGTTTAATATACTTCATCCAGTTCCCATGCTGTGGTCAGGTCATGAGTTCCTATTGCTTCCCTACTGTAGCTCACTTACATGAATGGTTTGAGGTTTTTTCAGCTGAAATTACATTTTGAATAGATCATCAGCTTCCCACAAAAAGCAGCAAAAGACCTATCCTTGCTGCAAGGACTAAAAGGAAAGAAAGAAGTTGAAATCTTTAGGATAACTCCACCAACTGAAGCTGATACCCTTTTATAGCAAGTCTGCACCTTCCTAGATGTTCTCACTTCCTTCTTTCACCGCCTAATTCTAGTAGGTGCTGAGCTTCCTTGATTTCCAGGATGGTTTGTGGGAAGCTGCAAGCTGTCAACTGCTGTGATAATGAAGCTTTAAGTTGTCAATTTTGGCACTGCTCTTACTACAGTGAGTAGTGCATCTTTATAAGCAATCCTGTGTCTATGGTTTATGGAGACCAACGGCTCCATTTATGGAAGCCTCAGAAGGACCATCTGACGGCAACCACTACCGGGCACTATTTACTGTTGTTTGTGCATTCAAGTGGCCTTGAAGAGAGAGCCTCTCTGTCTTCTGTAACCATTCTCCTGAGTTACCTACTTTTTTCCTAACGGTTCCAGAGTTAAAGGAAAATCAATTCTGATAGTTCAGTACTTTGGCTAACGCAATTTAAGCCACGATCAAGTCAGCAAGGCCGCTGCGTGGCATTTCCTGAAGGTAACAACTACACCTCCTTTATTACTACCACTTGCTCTTACAGCTTGAGTTTTTGTAGGATTTATCTGGACACAATTAACTAGAGAGCTCTGCACTCTCTGTCAATAGTAGACTTATTTCAATTGTTTTATAGACTCATGTAGATACGTAGGAACAGATGAAGATTCAGTAACAGAGAGACACCAAATCTCGACAGAGAATCCTCCTGAAAATGAAAAGCCCACTCCTCCAAATCCTAACCATCTTGACACATCCTCTCTTCTAAACTCAAGAAGTTATATTAAGAGCTCATTATACAGTTCTATTTTATCATCCATGAAAATAGCTGCTCAGGAGCAATAGATGACCAGGTGCTATCTAGTGAGATAGTTAAAATTCTCCCCTTGCAACAAGATAAAAAAATCTAAAGCTTCAAGAATGTCAGTGAATTGTAACGACTGAAAAGAAAAAAAAGTGGAAGATTGGCTAGAGTGAATTAAAGCATCATACTGAGATTACTTCAAGGAATTTTATTTGGGCCATTAAAAAATCAGCAGTGTACTTCTTGAGACAAAAATCCTCTAAAATTTTTAAGTGTTTTAAACAAAAATAATATACGGAATCTAACTCCAATCATACATTGTACAAATGCTTGTCAAAATAAAATATTTAAGTGTAATTTTGTTTACTAATAAATAGAAAAGGACATTAAAAATTGAGTTTGGACTTGCTATTTTTATAATTGTAGGTGATCAGTTGAACCATTATAGATATGAAAAACTTAACACGGGCATAAAATCAATTCTCATATACAGTATCCAATCTACACATGGTATATACTTATATGAACATGAACTGTATTTTCCTACATTATACTATGGAAAGTGATAACAAATGCCAAGCCTATCTGTCTTCAGCTGGACAGCCAATTGTATATTTAGGATATTACATTACCACTGCAATTAGAATAAATTCCACAGAAAATTGAAATTTTGACTGAAAGAAGAAGTTACAAGATGCCACATTTTGAATCCTAAAGAAAGTATTACTGAGCCAGATGGAAACTAATTTAAACTTTGTACTACCAACTCAGTTTTATATTCCCAAGTGTACCAAATTAAATGTAGCTCAATACTTGCATGAAACAAAATTGTTGCACTCAAATCTTCTCTTGATAAAGCACTGCAGTTAATGTATGCATATATACACACAGCAGAAAAAACCAAACAATTCCTAAATCCATCCGTATTTTGATCCTGTGAAGGACAACGTACTTGACATAACCCTGCACATCTTTTCCAGTCAAAAAGGCACTGCAATATCAGTACTCAGTAAAGAGCATTTATGGAGACAAGTTTTTGATGCTTGTCTATGCTCCCCTGTGCAGAGCAGCAGCATTTCAAAGAAGCAGTGCAATATTCCTCATGCTTTTCCTTTGGGACTGATGTAGAAACAAGAGGAAAGGATGCAACTGAGAGATATAAAAATAGGGGAACTAAAAAAACCCATCTGTACATGATGTCAATAAAATCACCATTAAGTACAGCAGCATTTTTGATTCTTCTTTTCTTTTTAAAGGATAGTGCAAGGAAGATGACTCACCACTAGCAACGCAAATAAAATGACTCCGCAGCTCCAGACGTCTGCTTTCCTTCCATCATATTTTTCTCCCTGCACAGCAATGACACAGAGGTTCAAAAGATTGCTCACTAGTAAATTAATTAATTATCCTTGAAGAACAAGAGAGGGGAGAATGGGAAAGCCCACATTTCAATTCAACCACCTGCTTCCCAAGATGGCCCTCTCAACTAGAAGGCCACGACGCAGCCCACTAATTGACTTTTTATGAACATCAGTTTACAGTCATATTTGGGACTTGCAAGAACAGGCTCAGAATTGGGGAGTAGGGTAACAATGGCTGACAACTCACAAATGATTAGACATGCCACCTAAACAGTGTCAGAGGAGCATTAAGGATGTCAAGAAGGTGTTTGTCTCTTCCCTGGTTCTTTAGGGAGCTTGTCACCAGTCACATCATTTGCAAACTCATCGTACTGTCTGGACGGTCTCTTCTGTATGCTTTCTGGTTAGCTTTACATGAAAGATTTGCTTTAAAAGAGGGGAATCTTGGCCACTGAAATTTTGGATACTTATTTTCAGAGGACAAAGGGAGAGCAGAGGGAAAAGATAGTTCATATAATTTAATGGAAACCAACATCCTGATGGCCAGCCCTGGTTCTTCTACTGAAATGACAGCTACATCAGAGGCAGGAAAGCGTAGGGGACTGCATCCCCGGGGTGGAAAGATCAAGTTAAACGAGGCTACTGTATTTCTGCCTGATCACATGGCACAAAGGGTACTGTGACAATAACACACAATCATTTCATGTGGTCGATGTGGCTTGATTCAGGGCTGAGCCAAACAAACAAAACCGTAGCTACATTCCTTGTGTCCTTTCCAACACTGTCTGCCTTTGACAGATTTCCTGTACAGAAGGTCTATCTGCATACTTGCAACGAGTGACACTTTAAAAACTGTATTTTTACACTGTAATGTTAACCAACTTACCCGGATGACTTCAGGGCAAGCATAATGTGGTGATCTGAAACAAAATAAAGTCAAATGAGCATGTAACAGCCTGGTATTTATGGATTATGTGCATTCCCATTTTGTTTAGCAGAATGAGGATTGGCTTGCTTATATGGAAATCAAGTGTGCAAAACCAGCACTTTTTTCCTTACCTCAATGAGAATACATTTTTAAGAAACTCACAAAATGGTCAAGAATAACTCAAAATTCAATGGTCTTACTATGAATTTCTTAAAAGTGAGGAAGGAAGAGAAGATCAAGCACATTCTGTGATTATGGAGAATTCCAGCCTCTAATCCCAGCCTTTAACTTGGCCTTGCATCAAATGAGAAGGAAGGCTCATGCTGGATAGCCTTTTATATGAAAAAAGACAGAACAGCACTTTCCGACAAAACACGTGTCCCTAAACCAGGTCTTGCATCTCTTTTGCTAAGATTGCTCTCAATTACTGAAGCGGTCACAAAAGCGTGATTTCAAAACGTAATTTTTTGTTTCTTTTAAAAAACTAAAATGGATGGACAGTAGTACTATTACCTAGAAAGTTAATATATTCTTTTTCCATCCTTCTGCCCCTATCTCTCTGGTTTGACTCCTGGCTGGGAATAGTTAATTGCTTCAACTTGCCAGGTAATCATTTTAATTCCTAAAGATTATAAC
>VZTM01012997.1:0-19705 GCA_013400555.1 Jacana jacana
ATTTTCTAAACTTTTGTTGGACTGCTTTTTTGCCTTATCCTTTCCTTTCTTCTCTCACAAAATAACTTACCACGGTGATTCTCGGGATCCTTGCAAAACCTGAACTCAACATATTTCATAATTCCACAGGATTTCACAATAATCAGATTATTTTTTTAGTAAGTACTTTTGTCTGCCACTTTCAGTGAAAGCAAAAACTATCTTTCAAAATGACAAATGAAGCAAAATAATGTAAAAACTTAAAAAATTTCAGAAACACACTCTGTCAGTAATATCTACTACTGATAGAGTTTACAGTGGGAGAAAAAGGAACCATTCATAGCAGACTCTTCTAAATTCCAATTACGCTCATGGTTTTTGGAATGTATCTCATACATTTTGGCAAAGCTTCACTCACCTTGTAGATTTCCAAAGTAATGTACTGAGTGAAACAGGTGTATGAACCGTTTCATGAAGTAAAATTCTCTGAGCAATTAGCTGCTGAAGTGTCATCAGTCAGATACTGAGAGCTCTTTCACGTGCATTGTCACCGCACTCTTAGAAAATCCTCAATGTAGTCATTAGGGAGGAAGAAAATTGAGACTTATCTCAACAGAAGAGGCACACAAAGCATTTAGAAAAAGCTGCACACAAAACGTGGTACAACATGAGTTCAATTATCTCCTTATGCTCCAGTATGAGCATGCAGGATGTGAAAATAGAAGGGAAATAGTACAAGTACTAAGATGCGGTCTGCACAATACAGAGAGCAGTTAAGGAAAGGGCATAATAAACCATATCTGAGCACTGTAGTGAAGAAAACAGAACACAAAAAGGTGTGAGAGCGAAGCACCTGAGGGTACCATCACCTGGAAAGGAGGATTATGTTGGGCTTCAGACCTCAGATCCTTTATTGATATAAAATGGCAAAACTTTTTAAAGCTTTTTTTTAGAATTCTGGTGCTCGCTTTCTTTTATTTAACATTTACCGTATTTAAATAGAGACAGTTGAATTAAAATCTTTCTTTCACTATAATTATGTATCAACAGTTCATAAACATGATATTTATCAATATTTGAAAATACTGACAGCAATTCAAAACTATTGTAAATTACACTAAAAAGCCAGATGCCAGAATCACACCCAGATGGTCACTCCCTAGTGCTACTCAAATAGTGGTAGATTACATTCTAGTTTCATAGGTCCTTATGTTGTGAAAGTAGGATGCAGCACAGGGTTCAATCTAAGCCAGGCATTAGACTTGGTGACCATTTACACACCACTAAGAACATGAATATGGGTGGAAAAAATAAAGGCTAGCCTGCCATAGAAACTTTGCAGAGATTGCTCAGACTCCCAGTACAGCAGTTCTTTTTTCAGTAACAATCTCGCTGTTCAACACTGCCCAGATACAGCTCAGCAGAATATTTATGGACACGTGCAGCATCTTTTTGGAACTTACACAATATTTAAATAAAAATTATAGGTTCGCGCTTCTGAAATACTTAAATAAGACCCAGCATCTGATAAAAATACTACAGTGAGGTCTCCATGTCTTTGGGCATAGGGGACAGCAGTTTTAGTTCTACACGTCATTTCCTGCTGTTTTCCAAGAACAGCCAGGGAGAATTTCTATAAATTTCTATGGAAAATTTCCGCTGTAAGCAGACAATATGAACTGATGTGAACATTTTTTGGCCAAGATTGTGTAAATGCCGTGTTCACTCTCAAGCAATAATTCCAGCATAGCTAAATTGTTGAAATCATGTTATGCAAAGCTGCTTTCCAACTCTTTTCAAGATATTCAAAGCATCAGGTATATTCACAAGTATTGATCAGCATGAACTAGGATCATTAGTCCAGTTTAAAATGATATTTGACTAGAAGTGGCTGTAGTATTCTTGTGTTGAATCTCTGTCTTCCTAATCTTAGGGCACCTGCAACAGAACTAGAACCAGTTCAGACCAATTTAGGCCCACAAATGTCATTAAGCAACAGTCAGTCTGAACAGTCAGTGGAGAGGAAGAAAAAGACATTTCTAAAGAGATTTACCACAGAACCCTACAGTTGTCTGAAGTGTTTTCTGAAGGAGCCTGTCTCTCTGCAGGGACTATTAGCACATTTTATGTATCCCAGCCTGCTAGCACAGGCACCTAGAATACACTATTTTTCCTTGTAAATACACTTTATGATAGAAAACACTGAAGTTGTGTTTTCTTTTACAAAGTTGAGAAGGCAATAAAATACTTCCTTCACATCTCTGTTAATATGAGACTTGATCTTTATGCTTCTGTCCTGTGCCATCTCTATTTAAAAATAAATAAATAAATAAATCTCCACCCAAAAAAAAACCCAAAAAAACAAACCTACACAGAAAATGATCTTCCCATAACAAGCAATGTGTTTACTGCTTCCAGCACAGAAAACCACCTGCTTATTATCTCTGATAGTATGAGCTTTTGCTTTATTCTCTGCTAGGCCCTCACAAGGCAGTGGCAGCGATGCTGCTCATAGGTGTACCCAGAACAGCGCATGATAATGCAGAATAATTTTACACTGGTAAAGGCTACATCAATGTCACCTTTAGAAGACTTTCTAAGAAGTGGAAGTAGCAGGGCAGAAGGAAGGCTGAAAAACTAGGATCTGCTCCCATTTTTGCACAGTTTGCCCAGCATTTGCAAATACCATGCTTCATAGTTTGATCACTAATATTATTTAGTAGTCCTGCATTGAAACACTGCTGCAGTATTCAAGGATCACCATTAGGATAGGTTCTCCCTGTCAAATACCTCCATAAAGTTAGAAATGTTAAAAATACAGGTCTTCCCTTCACATCTGATAAATCAGGTACATAAACAGATGTTCTAGATGTTCTGGTATTCAGCATCAAACCAGTTAAAACATGTTTTGTACCTGCACTCCAAACCTCACATCTTGTACATAAACCAATGTATTTGGGTAACCAGTAATGCTTACATCAGCCCAGTTTAAAACAGTGTCTTACTGAAAATGCCTCCTGTAAACTTTTGGGTTGAATCTCTATGGTCTTAATCTTTATGTACCTGCAACACATCCCAACAAAGTCAGTTCAATTAATCAGTACTTGGCATACCATTAGACTCTAACCAAACACGTTAAAAATGCAGATGTCAGCTTTTCAAATAATAGCTGGTAAAGGACAATATGAAATATTTACAGCTTTACACAGCTCTTCAAAAATGTCTGCTTTCCCCAACACATCAGTCACTTCTGATCACAGTCAGTGTAATTTCCTTGTGGCCCACTGAACTGACATTATAGCTTTAAGTTAGAATGGAAATTTGATAGAAGAGTCTTTTAAGAGTATGGAGATTTTTTTTAATCAGTTTTGAACACACAACATAGAGGTGTGCATATATATATGATTCTTTTGTGATTTTGTTTCAATCCAAGATTTTAAAAAAAAATACTATCATATAGAGAAAATAGTTACAAATCACTATAGAAACTACAATAACCTGTAAAAACTTCAGGACTAAATTGAAAATATTTAAATTTACTTTTGAAGTTTTACAGAATCATAGAATCAGAATGGTTGGAAGAGACCCTTGGGATCATCTAGTCCAACCATTCAAAACAAACCATTCAAAAAGGTAACCCCTCAAAAAAGAAAACCCATATGAGGGAAGCAGGGCACAGTCCTGTTGTCAGCAGCACTGGTACAAACTCTCCTTGGGCCTAAAGAAACACAAGGTCTATGGCAAAATTACATATCAATAGTTCAAAAGATTTTGAAGATGGATCAAATCAGAGATCTTTAGAGATATGGCAAAAGAAAAGAATGCAGGAATTAAAAAAAAAAAAAAAAAGAGTTGAGCTTGATGAAGACAGGAAAACACACAGCTGAAAACTGACTGATGGCACAGATCATTTGTCATCCGAATGACAATCAGCTCCTCTTCAAAGAGAATAAAGAAAGAGGTGAGGATGCAAGAGCCTGTATTAAGGGAAAACATAGCTAAAGACTAATGGTATAAAAGCATTTTCAAGGGTATCAATGTATGGAGAACAGACTAACAACTAAAAGCATTTTAAAAAACAAAGATGAAAAATAAGGACTAAATGGACATTTGCTACTTTTTTTTCTAAGACTTTTGTGATTTTTAGATTTCTGAGGTATTAGAAGGAGGTCACTTTCAGACTTGAAAACAAGAGAATAAAACAGATAGTGGTAATTACTCCCTAAGCATTATAAAAGATAAAGTTACAGCTTTTAACTTCCTGCCCTTCTGCACGCCAAACCTGCACAGGGAGCTGAAAGGCATCCCCACGGCTGTGCGACACCTCGATTAGGTAAAGCCTAGCTGGTTGAGGCCACCGACTTCAGTAACATCAGCAAATACCCACAAGCTTACTGATCACCAGCAAAAACTACATGCGAAAAAATCTGATAAAAACGTCTAAATTGTGGGCATGCATCCACATCCACTTATACCCCCATTTCAAAACCGTGGTGCAATGTTTGGTGCTGGTTGCTTGTAGCTATTCAGCCAGTATTTGCCGCAGAGCAATTTGAAGATTTCCTATGCAGAACAGTTACTCCCCAGTTGATGGCCTTTTTCAGAAATAAATCTTGCCTGCCCACGTAACCTAAGCTTTAAAGCTATGCCTCTAATCTTCAACCCTGGAAGGTGCTATCTCATCCTCCCATATAGTCACCTTTCAAGCAGACCTATATGCTAGACAGTGGACATACTATCTCATACCCCTCACATCACTACCTCTCATCCGATCTCCTTATTAATCACACAGAGGTTCAATCTTCTTTTGGCTATCAATAGCCAAAGCACACGGTATCAAAACTGATAAGAGCCCTAGATGTGCTTTGTCATGCCTCTTCCAGAGTATGACTTCCCGATGACATCTTCTTGTTCCTGGCAAGAGTATAATTGTTCCACGCTGAACGCGGTCGACAATTCAGTCACTATCTCATGCTGAGTCTCCACATTACTTACAAATGCATAATAAATGAAGCTGATCAGAGCCTTCAAACAATATATTTTTAGAAATATAGAAAAGGTTATAGGAAGGGGAAAATATAACACTGCAAACAAAGCAGGGAAGATATGAACAGAGGAGCAAGGGAACATAGGTACTCAAGGCAGGTAAGCTTTTCACAGGTATTTCGGCTGGATAGCAACTTCAAGCAATATAGTTTTATAAGTGTTTATTAAAAAAAAGAAAGGAAGGGAAAGACCTTCAGGAAAATAAATACAGTAGGGACTCTGAGTGAGGCAACTCAGAATGCTGCTTGGGGTCTTTGCTTCAAGTCCAAAGGGTCTTTTTTTATTTTCTATATGAAAAGCAGAAAAGAAAAGAAAGTGAAATAAATAAATAAAGCCTTTTACTTTTAAGCACACACATACACACACAAGCACTCGCACACACAGGTTCATTCTCTCACACAGACAATTTCAGAAAGGACTGAACTTCGGTGTACAGTTATTAATCCTGCAATCTTACTGTGTGTCTGTATCACAGCTGCTTCACTTAGCTCCCCATATGTTATTCTTTGTTACTGAAACAGCTCAAAAAGTTTTCTTATTGCTGAGCATGCCTATAATATATTTTAATACAAAAATCTTCTAAATATGCCATATGATGATTAAATGCATTCACTAAGTTCTGAGCAGGGACCTTCAAATTTTTGCCTTTATCTAAAATTCTAAATGCTTTTACTATTTCGCAGACCCTTAGCTTGAATTTTTATTTAATCAACGTGTTTACTAAACAAATAATGATTGCAGACACATTTAATGTTTATGGACAAAGCATAATAGAGTAACAAATGCCTGCAGAGATTACTTTGTTAGTGTGTAGGTAAAGATTCATAACGAAATTAAACTCATCAAAAAGAAAATTAAAAAAAAAGAAAAAAGGCAGTCTCAAGTGACACTTTACAAAAAAAAAAAAAAAAGACTGAGAACTAAGACAATTTCTTAGATAAAACAGCCTTCTATGACATCTTAATTTAAAAGATTAAGGAAAGTGAAAGGTAATTAAATTGCATACACTTAAGAGTTTAAAACTTAAGTAGCTAAACAAAAGATTCTTCCAAATGTAAATATATATATAATGGAGGCTTGGCTTCTTAAACTCCTAGAACAAGGATTCTTCAGAGTAAGTTTGTTCCTGTTGAAGAATGTTGCAAAAGTGCAGAAGTACAGCCACCAAACAAGTAAGGTGAAAAAAGGCAGAACTGACGGTACTGAAATATTAGAGCTCCCAACTGGTAGATTTTAAGCTACATGGATAAGGAAGAACATTTTCTGAGCTTCATAATGCATACTGCATGCCACTGAAACAAAACTTGGATACAGTCAATAGGGGTTTACTTCATAAAATCAAGTAAATCCGTAACTTCTAAAGAAAAACAGTTCTTCATGTGAGGGAAACACACTTTCCAGATACAAAGATTTAATAACCATTTTGACAAAATCCTTTAAAACTATTATCAAACACTAATAATATGTAATTATCAGATATTGCTTTGTCATAAAAATAACTGAGAAGCACATGGACCAACACATGACGGAATTCTCAACATTTAACCTCCAACCACAGTTAAATTTATAATCTGCAAATGTCTAAAAGCTCTTCTTAGTTCACGAATATGTGACAACATCCGTGAAATGAGCGGACTGTGTTTGCATTTGTACCAGACAGATGTTAGAAAGAGGTGATATACTACTTACACAGAAATAATTTGATCTTAGGCATATCCAAGTGCACTCATTTACATTATGTCCTTAGACATCAAGCAACACTGAATAGCAAAACTGGCCTGACAGTGGCCAATAATATTCCCATGCACTGCCCAGTGTTGCCTTTAGTGACCTTGCCCAAGCCACCACTGCGCTCCTTGGTTCTTCTGTCCCTCTGTTGCCAGCCCTTTGTCCTCTCTTCTCCACCTCAGTCCATGCCTGCATCACTTCCCTGTCTCCAGTTGGCTTAAAGGGAAAGAACTAACATCCTAATGCCCACCAAGCCCCACAGATGTGTCCTTCTCCCCAGAAAAGTACTAGAGCACCATGGGGGAGCCATGAATTGCAAATGCCAGTGGGTCCTCACTCAGCACACAACACAGTGCTCTGTGCTGAGAAACAAGATCCAAGAGATCTTGGACAGATTCTGGTTCTCCAGGGAGATCAACTCTGCTGAGGTGAAGAGTTTAGGAGTTTTAAGAAAGAGGAAAGAGACCTTCATATAAAATCACAGTCCAAAAACTGTCATTTTTTTGTATTACACCACCGGGTGCTATAATGTTATAAAAAATCTAGTGCCATTGTCTATCACTGCTGGATGCTTACAGAACGAATACTCAATACAATCAGCACAATACAGTTACCCATCAACTGGGGGCTTAATGAGAGCCAGATCCTTTCTTTTTGTGGAGTAATGCTCGAGACAACATGTAGAAAAACACTGCCAACTACTGTGGAAATAGGATGACAGGGAAGCTGAAAGTACTGGGTGGCAGCAGGCTCACACTACAGAGAAGGCAGCTTTCACACTCTTCAAAATTCCTCAAAAGCAGAGAGCAAGTTTTAGTCAGTTAAAGAAATTTGAAGAAAAAGAAGAATTGCCTATGACATGTGCTCAGTTGAACAAAACTCTACAAAGTTAAATAACCCATGCTTTGAAAACATGCAGAGTTATACTGAGAAGGCAAGGGAACCATTTCAGCATCTATGATAAAGGACAGGAAGGTGCAGCAAAGGTGGGTATAAGCATAGGAAGAGACACCACAATGCTCTTGGACAGCATTAACTGCTTTAAGGACAAAGAAATCTCTTAAGCTTCCTTTTCTGCAAGCAACATCTCTCAGAAGGCTGAAGCAAATACAACATAACATCATACAAATAAGAATAATCTATGCTTCTAGCAAGCTTCTCTCTTATATGATGTGCCTCAGTTTACCTGCTTATGGCTAATTGTTTTGCCTTTGTAATAAACACCCAACAGGAACTCTTTGTGGGTATATGCAATAGGCAGATGAAGTATACAAAAGCACTATGATAAGAATATGCAAATATGAACATGAAAAATACTATTTAAAAAAAAGTGTAGTTGAGACAATTCAGTATGAGAAGTATGTAACAAGTCTGAAAAGTCAGAAATATAATTTAATTTACAAGTTTCATTAATTCTAACACTTAGAACAGGAGACTATATTCAAACAAGCTCAACTAAACCAATACTATTTTTAGTTTATTTTACTGATTTTGAAAATCTTTGTTTACTGCTGGAGAGAACACTGAATCCCACCCTCCTCGGGACTCACATGCCTTTGAATGTTACACCTCTGTAGTTTCGCTCCAACTGTGCTAGAAATTATTTTCAGCTGGCCCAGAGGCATTGTCGAATGCTCTGTGCTGCCATGGGCAAGACCAATATTTGATAGCTAACTTAGGACTCCTGCTGCCTGAACTGGTAGAGAACAAGCATGTGGTAGAAGTGATGAGCTTGTTCTCCCGAGGGTAGGGTGCCAGCTGTACTATAAAAGAGAGATAGTGTGGAATTAATAGTGACCTCACAGGCAGGCTGTATATCTTGCCTTTCAACAGCAAAATTCATGCCTTAATGGAAGGTAGAATGGAAGAACGAAGACTCAGAATGCAGAAAAGATGACTGCTACCTTGCAAAATTAATTTAAATTAATTAAATTAATTAAATTAATTTTTAAACTGCCTCCAAATATATGGAAAAGTACTGGCACAGTAGAATGAACAGGTACGACATAAAATTTAGTGATTTAAAATTAAAAATAAATCCACAAATGACAAAGTCCAAAGTTCAATTTCCTGAGTTTCTGGTCCTAACAAGAAAACTTCCTCATACAAAATTAATGTAGCGCTGATACTTCATTCAGTTCCACAGACATTTTCCACCCCCTCACAATCTATTACTGGACTGTTCACCACATTTGGAAAGCACCCATGTAAAGCTTTGTGAGCAGCTTAAATATGAGGCAAGAGGCCTTGAGAAGAATATAAAAAAAGAAGAGATATGAAAATGTAAGCAGACTAAAAGAAGAAATTCACTGACTACATTTTGGTTTAAGGGAGGCAACATCTGATTTGCAAGCCAACCAAAAAAGAAAGAAAGAATGAAATTGGAAAAGTTAGGACAGAGGCAAGAAGGTCTGAATATGAAATTTAGCACGAGGATTGAGGGTTAAAAATGGATCTGAATGATACTGAAAAAAAGAAAGTGCAAATGTTAGTTCTGGTCAGGATGGATGAAGAATGAGGAAAGTAAGAGTGAAAAATAACCCTGAGTCACTGAGTCTGAGTGACAAGAAGGATAATGTTCTTGTCATCTGTGATAGAAAAAAGTGGATATGATGAAATGATAAGATAATTAAAAGGCATCATGTTAGAGATCCAGCCTGAGACACAGCATTAGATGGAAGTAGCACTAACATGGACGGAAAGGCAGATTTATCATAGATTAATACAATAGTTCGGGTTGGAAGAGGCCTTTAAAGGTCATCTAGTCCAACCCCCCTGCAATGATCAGGGACACCTTCAACTACATCAGGTTGCTCAGAGCCTCATCAAACCTGACCTTGAATGTTTCCACGGATGGGATATCTACCACCTCTCTGGGTAACCTGTTCCAGTGTTTCACCACCCTTATTGTAAACAATTTCTTCCTTATATCTAGACTAGATCTATCCTCTTTCAGTTTAAAACCATTATACCTTGTCCTATTGGAACAGGCCCTGCTAAAACAAAGCTCCAGAGCTGGACACAGTACTCCAGGTGGGGTCTCATGAGAGTAGAGTAGAAGGGCAGAATCACCTCCCTCAACATGCTGGCCACGCCTGTTTTGATGCAGCTCAGGACGGAGTTGGCTTTCTGGGATCCCAGTGCACACTGCCAGCTCATGTCAAGCTTCTCATCCACCACAGGTCCATCTGGATGACATCCCATCCCTCAGGCGTGTCAACCACACCACACAGCTTGGTGTCATCTGTGATTTTCAAGTCATCTGTATAGCCATAACAGCAAAAACAGTGCAAGTGGATCACTCACCTAGAAACAGAGCATAAAATGGCAGAAAACCAACCAACCAACCAACCAACCAACCAACCAACCAAACAAACAAACAAACAAGAAACAAAAGTCCAAGGACACAGTACTGGCAAATTCCAGGATGAAGTACAAAAGAGAGGAGATACACTGAAAAAGGCATTGAAGAATAATGAATACAGTATTATCTCAAAGCCACCATGAAGACATTAAAATCCATTAAATCATACAAAAATAGGAACACGCTATGTCAGAGGCTAGAACTGCACTAAGAACTGAGCATGAGTAAAGCCATTGAGACTACTAGTAGCCTTCCCATGACACAGAAAAGCAGTACATGCAAAGGCAGATAAAGAAGCATGAGACATCACCCAGATACAACTCTTGTTGTGCACACAGAGCTAAACCATGACCAGTAGATCAGCAGTCTTAATACTTATGGTGGTGATCATTCTCCTCTAGGCTCAAGCGCTGCACTGAGCACCAGTATCAGTAGATGAATTGTAAGAATCAAATATTATTTCTGCTCCTTCAATTTTTATTTTCTATTTTACCATTAAATTTGCATAGAGCAAAATTCTGTATGTTGAAGTTTGGAGTTGTCCCACTTGCTATTCAACAGATTTATAGACACTAGATTCAATGCCATAACCAGGAGATAGTACAGGTAAAATTGTACCGGTGATAACTCCTTAAGACATGATATTTTCCCAAAGCTGTGTTCTTAACTCACCATCTCTTGGTCCAGAAGGCAGATAAAAGCTGAATTTCCTGCTGTCTACAGAGTGGAGCTGGCCTCCTCAATGTTTAGTACCTTTCCAGACCAATTCAATGAAATTGGTTTTAGCCTCGTCTCATTAATCAAGTCCTGACACAAACCAACTGAATCATCATATACTGAAATATGGAAATTACCCCAGCAGTTACTACCCTAGATAGCACTTGTTTTATTAAAGTGGTCAGTATGTTGTTCAGCTCTGTCATTGGATTTTGTACCATTGTGTTACTTCTCAGGGAGGAACTGGTTCATCACAAGTCTGATAGCACACCATGCACAGAAGTGGCTGACCAGTGGACCTCCTCTCAGGTGCATAAGAACAGTTTGTGATTGCTGGCAGAGAACTATAGGACTGAAAGGGACAGCAGGAAGTCACTTAGTTCACTTGTGCTACTCCAGCACAGGATCATCAGCCCATGCCAGAGAGTTCCTAAAGGCTTGTATATATGAGCCCACAGTCTCAACAGAGCACCTATTCCAATGTTTGGCTATGCTCCCAGTCCAAAGTACTTCTATGTCCAGCCTTAACCTACTTGCTGTAATTTAAAACCATTATTTCTTCTTCTATTCACCTGAAGTAAGGTGAACACCCTTGCAGCAGCTTTCTCATATATTTGAAGATTTATCTTGCCTGTCTCATACTTTGCATCTTTAAGCTATCAAATTTTCTAAACTTACTATAACTGCCATTCTGCTCTTCTACACACCCTTTAGCTCATCCACGTCTTTTTTGAAGTGCCCAGAACTGAGTCTATTAATCCAGATGAAACCTGGTGCTGAAACGGTGCTGAAAGATAGTTTCATAGATCTTATCTGCAATACATTTTCATTATCCAATGCTTGTACGTTTTACATTATCACATAAGTGTCTCATATATATAGTTGGGATCACCTGCAAACCTAGAAACTTTTTTCTATAGGAACCACTACCTAGATAATTATACTCCAGTCTGTATTTGTTCAGTGCATCAGTCTTGACCAATGCTAAGTACAGCATTCTTTCATTTCAGACAGTATTTCCAATTTCTACCACCATTTTGAGCTATAATGCTGTCCTCTATTATTGCTGTCCCCCACCAAGCTTGGAGTAATTTACATATACATACACACACACATATTTACACACATAGACACACATTCACATAAACACATACAGACAAAATAAAATAAATAAAGGAGAAGCCAGTCTGTCATCCACTACTACTTCACTTTACAAATAACAAATCCAAAATATTAGAAACACTTTTGTGGTTCTGCCAGAGATAGCAAGAAATAAACTTCCCACCACACTCTCACCCATCAGCAGCCTCACAGGGGACACACAGACCCCAGCCAGCATGGCTAAACCCTTCCTCAGCCTGTGATATCACAGGGGACCCAGCACTGCCTAAAGACATCCCAGGGTATGCTGCACTGCTGCCCTATGCAGTCTACTTTCCAATGGAGGAAGAGGATATATCTTCCAGAAACAACCTTCTCCTCTAGGAATGCGTAAGATTCTGTCCCTTTTTCAAGGGACAGAAATGGGAAACAGACCATCCAGCACTGTTGGTGGTCAGCAAAAGAAATGATAAATCAATCCAGAACAAAAAATATTTGTTGTCAACGTACAGAGAAAGCATTCCTGTGAAAGGGTTATTCCTTCCCAATACTAAGCTGGAATATGAAATACCTCAGCAGGCAAGAAACCTAAATGGACAAGTAGAAGCTATTTCATGTCAAATGCCACACAAAATGCTCGTCCAGCCTACAAAACAATTTTATATGGGCTCTTCATTTCTGAGTGAGCACTTCTGTGACCACAACAAATTATGAAAAGAGGATTTGGAAAATTTTCCTAGACTACAACATAGACCCAGTACAAGCAGGAATATTCCAGGGTTTTCCCATTTTCACGTATACATCCCTGGTTTTACTCCTTCACTTGACTGCAGTGAGGTAGCACTGGTTAGATGCTATTGTTAAGTCTACCTTGTTATGTTCAGAGATGCCACTAAATCCATTTCCTATTGGTTCTAACACATGGAGTTTTGTCATATTACAGCACTCTGAAAGTATTAAACATTGGAAGTTCTTCTCATTGAGCTGTTCCTGATGTAAACTGATGTATTTCATAAAGATCATTTTTTGGTATAAATAACAAGTGGGATACTGGGTAGCTCAAGAAAGAAAAAGACCTGCCGAGCCACACCAAGAACAGAAACATTCTGTAACTGTTTTCAGGTCTCCTCCCCCTCTACAATATTTTTACTGAGCAAACTGAACTTCAAACAAACTCTGCTCAGTATTTCAGTACTAACCTGAAGTAGGGTCACTTAGTTCCACACAATGTATTTAGCATAAACTTTTCAAAAAGTGCTTGGGAAGGGCTATTTTCAACATTCAAATGACTGCTATGTGTATAGCTGTACCATCTACAGCTTCAAGAAAATGTAACAGGACTTTCATTAATGTAATAAGAAGTGATTGTTGCTCTTAAATTTTGCTTAGATTTTAACTTTTCCAGTGTTAAAGACAAT
The DNA here is from genome assembly GCA_013400555.1 of Jacana jacana. NCBI lineage: Eukaryota > Metazoa > Chordata > Aves > Charadriiformes > Jacanidae > Jacana > Jacana jacana. Next base: position 13,354 of record VZTM01012997.1, read on the forward strand.
TATTAAAAGATATTTATTCTTCAGTTATTTTTAATCATAATATTCAACTGAAGTTTGGGTCAAAATAACTAACCTGGCCCAAGGGCCTAATTTGCAGTGAGGTCCTATTTCAGAGTTTGCTGATAACCTCATGAAGAAATAATTAGAACATTTAAAGTGACAAATTAAAGCCAATGCAATTAGCAATAACCCTCATGATTACTTAATATTTTCTAAGTGCTTTTGAAAAAGCAATGACAGGATTTTATGCTACAAGATAAAATTCTATTCATGTGGAGAAGTGAATTACATATGTTTACCATATTAAACAGGGCAAGAAAAAATAAGATGGAGTAAAAGGATATTAATATATTATCACCAGAGAGTATTACTGAAGTAAAATATCTAGCCTGTCACTTGTTTCTGTCATGGTGGGCTGCGAGTCTATTGGCTGCCATCAATGCCCAGCCAAAATAAATTTCAATTTTCATCTTTAAGGGTAGTTTCTGATCATTTGAAAACAATTTAGATTATAACACCTGATCAGAGAAACATATTTTAAAAGCTAGTTTTCATGCAGAATTATGTAGAGTGATCTTTTTTTCTATAGAACAAAACAAAACTGCAAGTCACCCAAGAGAAGTCATGCCATTTCCCCAGAGACAAGCACGTACCAAAACTCTCTGATTTTTTTTCTTCTCTCTCACATAATATCATGCTTAGTTCTTCACTGTTCTCAGAATCTCATCTCGCACAGTCTGAAAACAGTTCAGGGATAAAGAACTGCATCCCACACACACAAACATGTTAATACCCACATTCACATATATGAGAATCCACTTAGAGAACACAAATCTTCAGTAAACCTAAAATTTTTCAGTCATCCCTTGTTTTTTCTTTGATTTAGAATAGTTTCAAAATGGGAAATTAAATTATCTAAGAGTCAGTGTTGCAGTGCTGCTTGGAGGGAAAAAAAAGAAACAACCAAAACTGTTCTACTTGAAATCTGTGAAAAGATTTCCCATCAACCTCCAGATCTGGAAATAAACTCATTAAATCTGAATAGACTTCTGCTCAGCTGAGAAACAACTCACTTCAGAAAAAGAAATATGTTTGATGAGTTAGAGACAGGGAATATTTTATTTTTCTCACCAAATAATCATTAATAAAAAATATACTTGAGTAAAGTAAGCACATGAAAAAGCACATAACGTTTTGCAGTAGCAAACCAATTAGTGCTTTTTTCAGGTTTGTTTATATGTGGGATGCGAAACAAAGTACAAGTTCTATGCCTCTGTGGGACATGTATATACAAGCTAAAACCTAAATCAATTTTCCATTATAAACACATGACAAATTAAAATTGCAAAATTACATAAAAGATGAACCTTCCTAAATATTTAACATCGAATACAGTGCACAGTTTTGTATGCGGACCACAGGTTTTCTGACGTATTTGGACTCAGCCAGCAGCGTGCTTTGGACTCAGAAGCAGATAATATTAAAAGGAAGTATAGAAGCAGAGACTTTTCCCAACATGGGGCATGTTTACCTTTCCCTCTGCACAGCTTAGATGTTCTTTCTATCCTTCCTGCTCCTCTCCCTCCATATCCAGCTCCAGAGCACAAAGGGAACAGTTTCTTCCTCTCTCCATTGGCACACAAAGGCCAATGTTGATACATATGTGACAATTCAGTTCTTATTCTCATTTGCTATCGAAACTCATTCTCTGAACATCTGGGCTGGGTCTTCTTCAGGACAGGAATGCTGCAAAGGAAAACCATGCTCTGGAAAAAATTCCGATGCACAGCATTAAAATAATAAATGTTGGTTATTTCGATGGTTGTCTCTTTTTTACTATTAAGATTTTTAGTCATTTCCTTCTGTTAATCAGACTAAGAACTTAAACTAAGCAGCACTGACTGTTGACTCAATTGGACTGGTGGAAAAAGCTCTGCAAACTAAGGAGGCACAACCCACAGTAATATAGCACAGATGAGAAACCACCTCTGCTTGATAAAACATCTACTGCTGTTGAATAGTAAATTCTTCTCTCCTGCCTATACAGACCCTTTTTCAAGTGTCTGAATGTTGGCAATACAAAATGTCTTGGTCTTCCAGTTAGCATGTACTGCCAGGCAGCACTGACTGCTTTTCAAGTCATTTTGCAACTGAAATTTTGCTCGTAAAAAGCCTTTGCTTACAAGCCACCATGATTGATTTCTGTTTTCTTAAAAAATATTAGTAAAAACAGGGCTTAAAGCAAAACAAAAGTGTGTTTTGTTGCTTAGTAACCTGTTACGGAAGTTTTAAACTCCCTCTCAAGTTATTTTAGATTGGTTGACCATTATCCAGAGAAAAAATGCTGGCTAACAAGTCAGCAACAAACACTATATTCCTCTACATCAAGAAAAATAAATTTTCTTAATTTAATTGAAGAAGCAGGAACAACCATAGCATTTGCCACAACACCTGTGTAGATTCTGTAGTGTTCTCACCAAGTGGAAAAATTATTGTAGCAGTCACAAAATGGACAAGAAAAATGTCCAAAAGTATCTGAAGAGTTTCAAGAACTTGCATGGGCAGATCTTTTGCACCTCTGTTCCCTTCTTCATGATTTCACCCAATGTTTTAAAATCAGCTAGAATGACACAATCTCAGGTACAGAAATATTTTCGTATCAAAAGCGGTCATCTTTGGATCACTACTACAGCTGGTGAATTTAGTCAAATCTTGTTTAGGCTGGATGAAAACTCCGTGTCCAAGGACACATCCCTAAGGGATCAGTACTGGGACCAGTGCTGTTTAACATCTTTGTTGGAGACATGGACAGGGATAGATCGCGCCCTCAGAAAGTCTGCTGACAGCACCAAGCTATGTGGTGCAGTCGACATGCTGGAAGGAAGGGAAGCCATCCAGAGGGACCTGGACAGGCTTGAGAGGTGGGCCCATGCAAATTGCATGAAGTTCAACCAGGCCAAGTGCAAGGTTCTGCATGTGAGTTGGGGTACAAATACAGACTGAGTAGAAAATGGCTAGAGAGTAGTCCTGAGGAGAAAGACTTGAGAGTGTCGGATGAGAAGCTCAACATGACCTGGCAAGGTGTACTTGCAGCCCAAAAATCCAACTGCATCCTGGGCTGCATCGATACAAGCGTGGCCAGCACATCAAGGGAGGTGATCCAGTCCCTCTACTCTGGTGAGATCCCACCTGGAATACTATGTCTAGCTCTGGGGTCCCCAACATAAGAAGGACATCCACCTGTTGAATTGAGGCTAAACAAGGGCCACGAAGATGATCAGAGGGCTGGAGAACCTTTCCTGTGAAGACAGGCTGAGAGAGTTGGGGTTGTTCAGCCTGGAGAAGGGAAGACTCCACGGAGACCTTAGGGCAGACTTCCAGTACTACAAGAAAAGCGTACAAGAAACCTGAAGAGGGACTTTCTACAAAAGCATGTAGTGATAGGATGAGGGACAATGATTTTAAAATGAAAGAGGGTAGATTTAAATTAGATACTAGAAAGAAATTCTTTCCTATGGGAGTGTGAGGCATTGGCACAGGTTACTCAGGGAAGTTGTGGATGTCCCTTAAGTGTTCAAGGCTTAGTTGCATGGGGCAACCTGGTCTAGTGGGAGGTGTCCCCGCCCGTGGTAGGAGGGTTGGAACTAGATGATCTTTAAGGTCCCTTCCAACTCTAACCATACTATGATTCTATGGCACTGTGATTCACCACTGCCAAAGGGACACTCAATGTGGCTTCCCCAGGAAGGCTGGAAGCAGAGCTGCATACTCACATGCCACTTTACACAGACATTGCACCACACCAAACTAACAGCTCTCTTAGTTCACAGTACTTTAGAAATGTCAGCAAAATACTCTGCTGTCAGAAGAAGAACATCCCACCCGTAGCTCAGTAATGAGGTAAAACACATTAGACACTGACACCAGTCCCAGCTAGGTAACTATCTAAGAGGCTCCTCGTTCCCTGTCCTTTTTCTACAGCAGTGCTTTCACTGCAGGAGTACTGGCAGTTTAACTGAAGTTCAAACATTTTAGTACAATTTTAGTTTAAGTTTTCTTTTTTTTTTTTCATTTGAAAATGCCAATTTGGTTTATTGAATATTTTCTTTTCCAGTTGACAATATTTAATAAAGACAGGGAGAACCCTCAAATCTACTTGCGTAGAAGTTTCTGTGATGCAGATCTTAATTTCTTAATTTCAGTGCATTTAAAAGCTTCAGGTGAATTCAAATTTTTTTTACAAATATTTAAATTCCTTCCTATTATCCAACTGCTCACAGATCTGCAGAGTGCCCCACTGAATCCTGCTCTTTGGTGTACAAATTTAATACCCTGGGGAAATACAGAGACAGACTTCTCCTATTAAAGTCTTATGGCAAGCCTTAAAATTTATTTAGAGACTGACCTAATCCTGAGACTACAACCTTGATGTATGAACCCATACAAAAACCTGCGTAGAAGAATATTGCAAATATATATTTAAACTGAGAAGTAATATATCCTGCAGCTTTTAATTTTCCCAGATTCACATAATGCTCCTACATATAGGCTTCATTCTCCATTCATATTACATGTAATACAAAGTAAATTAAAAATTAAACATTTAATAATTAAAAATGAAGTTTCTATCAGACCTGAGGAAAAACACTATTATTTACATCAAATGGAAAGTGTCCTTTTTAAAAACATAGAAGTTATTAAGCACCTACCAACTAACTGCAGAGTAAATAACTTAATTAGAGATTTATTGGCTACTCTGAATGATCTCTACAATAGTCTTTTAAATTAATTTAAGTAAATGCTTGTATTCAGTTATTTAATCTTTTTTTTTCCTCAAAAAAAGTAAATAAAACAAAGTCCACAAAAGACTACAGAGAGATCTGCTGTTTTCTAAATAATGCATTCAAAAAAAATTTCAGACTCAAAGAAGAATTATAAAGCACGAGACAGAGCTTGTGGACTTCTACGCATGAAAGGCATCTGTCAAGATGGAGAAAGAGGAAATTAAATCTAGCAGCATAGTACCACAAAATGCTAAAATGATAACTGCTTTTGGTTTGAAACACAGGATGTGGAATCAGGGAAAAAAAAAAAAAGACTCAGGTAAAATGTTTCAATGCCCAGTAAAAGGTAAATAGGATTTTTCTTTTCGGTAAACAGAGAAATGTTTCATCTTTCCCTTGAATATACCTGAATCCTTTCTATATTTATTTGTTTCTAATTCCACTGGTAACATTTGTATCAAGTTTTCCTTGTGTGATGGCATACTAAAGAAAAAAAATTAAAAGGACAAAAACAAAGAGGAAAAAAAAATCAATGAAAGAACACAATGTTAAGAAGCAGTAATGTTTAAGAGAGAATCAAAGGAGAGGAGAGCGGCTAAAAAGAGTGAAAAAAGATAAAGGGCAAAGGATTTAAAAATTAAACAGAAGGAAAAAGATTAAAGAAAGAATGGCAAAAGGCAATGCAAAAGGATTTAAGAAGCCAGTATAAAGAAAAGACATTTAGTTATGAAAAAGGAATAGCAACTACTAGAGGAAAAATACTTGAATATAATGAATAAAAAAATGTAACGAAAAAGTTAGAAATTAATTAAAAGCAGACAAAAAGTTAGAAAACTTTTTCTCCATGAAATACAGGAAATAAATATAGAAGATCCAGTGAAATTTTAAAAGCCTGATTCTATTATATACAACATCATTCAACAATTTTCCTGGTTTAGTCATTTTAATGATATGAAAATAAAATACAAAGCAATGCAATGCCAATTATTTCCTGTGCAGCTATTTATAAGCAGTATGTGCAAAGCTGAGAATAAAATGTGTCACTGTCTAAAATATCAAATCCCTTTACTTTTATTAATACTAGTATTAAAAAAATGAGGAATTTGTCTGTCTATGTAGGGTTTCAACTTTGTTATAAAGATCATTATCAGTAAGAGTTTCTAAAAGGTTAGTAAAGCTTACTGTTGCTTACTTTAAAGTCAGAAGTACTGTATGGCAAGCAGTTAAAGAAAAAATTATAGCAACCAACAGACCAACTGGACTTTGTAAAAGTGACAATTAAATTACTATTACTGTTAAAACTTCTAATAAATGCGCTCTTGCTCTAGTCGAAATTTTTTCTTTTTTTTCCCCCAGCAAAGACAGACAGGATCGAGAAAAGTTGAAAGAAAGACAACACATTCAGCAAATAGCAAGCACATGTACAGTTCAAGGGAGGTGTTCTCTTTTGAATACTATACATTATATGTGTTGTGATTTTTTTTTTTTTTTTTTTACATTTTTTTTATACAACTTAGGGGTTTGTTAGGTGCTCATTTCAGTACTTACTGCACATCCCCCAATTTTCT
>VZTM01012997.1:19903-41827 GCA_013400555.1 Jacana jacana
GAAAAAGGAATAGCAACTACTAGAGGAAAAATACTTGAATATAATGAATAAAAAAATGTAACGAAAAAGTTAGAAATTAATTAAAAGCAGACAAAAAGTTAGAAAACTTTTTCTCCATGAAATACAGGAAATAAATATAGAAGATCCAGTGAAATTTTAAAAGCCTGATTCTATTATATACAACATCATTCAACAATTTTCCTGGTTTAGTCATTTTAATGATATGAAAATAAAATACAAAGCAATGCAATGCCAATTATTTCCTGTGCAGCTATTTATAAGCAGTATGTGCAAAGCTGAGAATAAAATGTGTCACTGTCTAAAATATCAAATCCCTTTACTTTTATTAATACTAGTATTAAAAAAATGAGGAATTTGTCTGTCTATGTAGGGTTTCAACTTTGTTATAAAGATCATTATCAGTAAGAGTTTCTAAAAGGTTAGTAAAGCTTACTGTTGCTTACTTTAAAGTCAGAAGTACTGTATGGCAAGCAGTTAAAGAAAAAATTATAGCAACCAACAGACCAACTGGACTTTGTAAAAGTGACAATTAAATTACTATTACTGTTAAAACTTCTAATAAATGCGCTCTTGCTCTAGTGGAAATTTTTTATTTTTTTTCCCCCAGCAAAGACAGACAGGATCGAGAAAAGTTGAAAGAAAGACAACACATTCAGCAAATAGCAAGCACATGTACAGTTCAAGGGAGGTGTTCTCTTTTGAATACTATACATTATATGTGTTGNTGTTGTTTTGTTTTTTTTTTTTTTTTTTTTTATTATTTACATTTGTATTATACAACTTAGGGGATTGTTAGGTGCTCATTTCAGTACTTACTGCACATACCCCAATTTTCTCTCCAAGCCAGTAAAATCCAAATGCTGGTAAGTTTCATCACATAGACAGCCTGCATTTAAAGGTGGGTTTTTTTCCATCTCTCTTTTTCTTCATTTAATCGACTGTCCCCCTGCTCCCAGGTTTTGTTAGAAAAAAGTAAACAGATTTTCAAATTTCACCTCTCTATACTACTCACTATTTTATATACCACTTAACATGTCACTCCTCTTTTCTCTGCTCTCAATACTAATCTTTTTACTCTGTAGTCACATGAAATCATTTTCATGCCTCCAATCATTTTTGGTAGCCTTTTCCGGACCTTTTCTGTTCGTGAAATATTTTTCTGAGATGAAGTAATGAGACTGTAGAGTCTATTCAAACTGAAGGCATAGCATGGCTTTATTTAAGGCATTCTAATGCTTGTGGGAATATTCTCCAGACCCCTCACAATACCACTTTATTTTTTCTTTTTGGACATAGCAATATATATTGAACAAACATTTTATGTGCACAGAAGAAAACAACACCTATGTGTCGTTACTGGGTAGAGAAATTGAAAACATTTAATGAGAAGAAGTAGTCCAAGTTCCCTCTCAGCGTGCGCTGCCATTTTGCACCACCCATAGTTAATCGCCTACTGTGCTGAAAACTGGTCATTAATGCAGCTTTTTGTTTATGCATTCCATAGCACTCTGTAAACCAGGCAGGTAACACAACTTCTTCCCCTAATTATGAAATTCTCTTTTCAAATCCGAAGGACGCAAGATCAACGTGTGTTGTCCTTACTTCCGTGAAATGTCATGTAGCCTGAAGACTGGAGGAGAACAGTAATCATTTACAGCTAACACACTGGCTTACCTCAATCATGTTTTTTCAAGCTTTTTAATTTGAAAGAATTAATCACACTTTAAATAAATTTACGATTAAAATAAGGCTTGACTTTGTTCATTCCATGAAGTAATTTCCACTGTTTTCCTCATTTCTCTATCTCAGCACCTAAATATTAATTTTGAGGTTATTGTACATGTTACCTTGGTGAGTTCTGTCCTCTGTTACGAAAATGAGGACAAAGAAACTAATCTACATGATCAATTTAAAATAAAAAACAAACAAGCAAATAAACAAACCAAAACCTAACCACAACAAAAAAACTTCAGGCTGAAATCCACACCTCTTAATATCTGTGCCACCAGAGACTCCTCTCAATATTTTTTTGTCCCAGAACTTATTCCTCCATCTACCTTCCCCATAGACAGATGACTTGCAGTGCAGGACATTTTAGATGACTTTTCCATAAACAGCGACTTTGTCTTTAAAACTTTAGCCCTGACAGAAGAAAGCTCTGTAAAATGTGAAATTTAATCACATGAACCCATCAGAAAACAGAGATGTCCCATGCAGTGCAATAGACAGTCCTGTGTAGAACACTGTACACACACAGCTGAGCATCCAGTAACTTTGTGTTGCAATGTGCTGGGAGATTTTTTTGCAAGCCTCATGAACAGGTGGCTTTCATTTCAGGTGACTGGGGAGATTAACTCAACTATGGCACATGAATAACTTCATCAGCTATCCAGAAATTAATTCTTCATTCTTCACATAGCTCGTCTCACATGTTCCTTTACTCAGACCCCGAAATAATGCAAAGCCCAGGAAGAGATGTACTTCCAGTAAAATAATATGTAATGTGTATTCCCAATAGGATGCTTTCTGAAGAAGTAACTCTCATTTTAAGATCAATGTAACTTCATAGAATATACATAAGGTGGTCTGCCCTGGATCAGGGACCCCGCACTCAAGGTTAGTGGAATAAATAAAAAGTTTTCTATGAACTTATTTCAGCATGTTTTTGCAAACTAAGACAGCAAAGGAACTAAATAAAGCACTGATACACATGCTAAAACATTCACTGGATTACACATACTAGGACTGTGCACACTTAAAATCGATACAGCATTAGAAATTAATTTTCCATATGTATTTGGCTTTTGGTATGACCATGTTGTATCCTACCAAATATCTTTCCAATTATGGCTATATATAATTCTGGTTTTAAATTTCTGAGGTTTTATATATACATGAATCCAAAATTAGCTTTCACTAGGTGTTCAAAATGTTGCAGTAACACAAATGACACCAGATGGTCACTTTCAGGAACAAACAGGTCACAGAGAATTTGGTTTCTCACATTTTTGCAGCTCTTGTCCTATCAATGTACAATTTAAATAGACAGCATTTACTGAAAGACACTACAGAACTTTTTACACTAATTCAAAGTCATGGAGTACACATCAAAGAGATGCAAAACACACTAAAATCCTGGAAACAGTGTAAAATTTCACAAAACAAGACAGTGCAAAACTTAGGGAAGGTGCCTAGGATGAGTATCACTAGAAGCATGTGGTCCAGAGCCATCTTTTTAAAGTGCCTTAATTGCAGCTGAGAGAAAAGAAAGCAGCAAAAGCTCTGTGATAGCTCTGTAAGAAGAAAACTCAGAATAGTTGTACCCTAAGTAATGATGAGTTCAGAGGTAAAGGCAAGAAGAGAAACAAGAGAGTAACTGCAGGAGCAGGTACAGCCTGGGATGGTTTCTGTGATTGCGGGCTGCGCACGGAAGGGACTGGGGAGCAACGAGACATTAAAGGAAGATGTGAGAAAGTGGAAACATGAGACCAGAAAGCAAGCAAATATGCTCAGTGGGACAGCTGCAGGGTTCAAAGGTACTGCACAAAACCCATGGCTGTGGCAATGGGACTATCTTTAGCAAGCCCAGGCAGACAGCAATCCTTTTTTTTTTCCCTTCACATTCCACATTTCAAAGGTTTTCTGTACCTAAGGTACAGCAAGCAAAACAAATTTATTTTCTAAATGGAAAGCTCACATCCTACAAAAGCTCATGCAAATTGCCAGAAGCAAGTCAGACAAATGAGGAGCTCCAGCCCAAGGAAAGAGAGAGCAGAGTAAGGCTCGAGTTTCCAGTTGGGAGCCAGATAAAAGTAGGAGAAGGATGAAAGAGAAGAGAACTTAGTACAGCGTGTTTCTCAGGTACAGCAAACAAGAAATGAGGAGGCGGCAAGATGAACAAGCAAACAGTGAGGAGCTGAAGAAAACAACAACAAAGAAATGGACACAGAAAAGAAAGGGCAGTTAACAAAATCATTTGAAGACATGACATATAATACAGTTTATTATTATTTACCTATTTGTTTGCCCCAGGAGAAAAGCACAGCACTAGACAGGCTAGTAAAAGGAACTGATATTTGCATAAGGAAAATAAATTAGTGCTTGCACAAGGGCTGGCTTATTGTCCTGTCTTCTTATCCCAAGTTCCAGTAATATTTACATTACATGACCTCAAACAGCAATACAAGGCAAAACCCTGCTCATAACATTCATGCAAGAAGCCCTATTCAAATTCAGCTTATATGAAATGTCCTACCTGACTGCATAGAATTTGGTTTTATACACCTGTGGCAGCTACACTTTCTCACTTCAAAATGCATTTCATCAAGGACTTCACACTTGTCTTTTCCCAAAAAGAAATTTGATGAGTTTGAATTCAGAAGATGGAATATTGACAAACTCCTTTCTTTTTCAAATCATTCTTATTTTATTGGTTTTGATTACTTGATACTGAGAGATACTCATACGAGCATACTTTTGAAGAAGAAAGTAGTATTTAATACTATCATATTAGCAAAGACTAAGGGTTTTCTTAGTAATAAAATACAGATAATTTCCCTATTTAGAGATGATCAATTGTTTCACTTTTCTTCTGTAAATACAATGTCTACTTTCGACTCTATAAAGGACCTCTCATTTAGAGGAATCTTACAGAGTCATTCTTATCCTAGTGATTTCATCCCACTTTGTGATCTCACAAAACCAGGTATTTTTGCTTCTGCAGAGCTGAGGACAGACTGCTGGGATTGACAGTTATTTCCATACGGTGACAGTGCCCTACAGTGCTCTTAAGATCTCATCTGGCTGAAATCAGGGCTTCTGCTCTGGGCAGTAGGTATTCTAGGAGCTGGACCTTTTGCATCCAACTACATTTCATAAAGCAGATGGAAGCTACATCCTACTGCGTAGCAGTTCAACTACCACTAAACTGCAGTGGTCATTTCTGTTTATGATTACAACAATCTACAGATTACAGTGCTGTTAAAATAATCCAGTCCCCTCTGCTTTTCTGTTGTTTCAACTTCGGTACAAGATAGTTCTTCATGCTTCAAACTGAGCAAGAGTTGTTTGGCATTAAAACAAAATCACCTGTATCAAGAAAGTAAGTGCAAATTCACATAATAAATAAAAAATTTACTTGTAGAAAAGAATCAGAAGTTTTCAGCATAGTAATTTTACCACAAACTTGTCTGATTTTCAGTAAGATTTCTTACTACACAGAGAAAATTATATATTACTCATATAAGAAAATAACTAAATAAAAAACTTCCATGCAAAGGCAGGGGACAATATATAGAGAAATCTCATAAGTATTTTAATTTTACTCGATCTAATTTAAAGTTACCTACCTTATTTACAATATCAACTGTTTTAATTTCTTAATTATTGTCTTTCTTTTCCACATGTGTTTTATACCACTTCTTGATAATACCTGACATAAAACCATTCCAGCAAGCATTACCTCTAATGGCTATCATGACAGCAAGTGACAGCTGTAAATACAGGCTGTGCCTACATTTCTTAAAGCTAAAGCAAATTAAGAGGCTGAGGGGAGACTCCATCACTCTACAACTACTTGAAAAGACATTGTAGGGAGGTTGGTGCTGTTCTCTTTTCATGGGTAATTGGCGATAGAATGAGAGGGAATGGCTGCAAGCTGCAGCAGGGTAGGTTTAGGCTGGACATTAGGAAAAAAGTTTTCACTGAGAGAGTGGTCAGTCAGTGGAATCAGCTGCCCCAGGAGGTGACTGTGGGTGACTGCCCCAGGAGGTGACTGCCCCAGGAGGTGACTGACACCCTGACTGTGTTTAAGAGTCGATCAGATGTGGTGTTGAGGGATATGGTATAGGGGAGAACTTTGTAGAGTAGGGCAGATGGTAGGACCCAGTGATCCCAAGGGTCTCTTCCGACCTAAATGATTCTATATTCTGTGAATATTTGAAGTTTTATTTAATCATTAAAAAAATAATTGAAAAGCTATGTAGTTTCTGGTGAGGTGGGAAGGAGGCGGTCAACCCCACCACTGCTCCCATCAAGTCACAAATGGGTTCAGCTGCACTTTGTAGAGAGGAAGATGAAAGAGGTTTCAGCAATATAAACCAAGCAGCTAGCACAAATGATGGGGATTAAAAAAAACCCCTATGCTTCAGCATTACGCTTCCTAGCTTCAAACTTTTTGTGGCTGTACGTGACTAAAACCAGAAAGGCTCTGGAGTTTTGGAGTTGTACAACAATCCGCAGCCAGAGCAAGTAAAGATAATCACCTAGCAATAGGGAAAAAAAAAATTCTCTCTGAGAAATACATGGAATATTTCACCAAAAATCCTATTAGGGTACATAGCGTAAAAATATTCACATCATCTCCTGTTAGATAAGCAGAAGCTTTAGACAGACACACAATGACAGTCAACACATTTATGGAGAGTGATGGAGCTGCAAGTGTGATATAGGAGCTGGCAAGTTTTCCAAGCTTGGCATACCATATGAGAAGGTTTACCTTTTTGACCAGGTCTCTCCCACAGCGAAGCAACACAGGGTATCTTGTACAATTTGGCTAATGCAATAAGATGACAAATAAGTACATGATCTCAACATGTAAAGAGATTTCCCTTTGCTATTATCTACTTTCACCATTCCTATGTGTCTGAACAATGTCACTCCTGGTTTTTTGTTATCTTACTTTTCATATTAATCTCTACATTATTAATCATCAACAAGAAAGAACCAGAAGCAATGAAATCTGAGGTTAAATCTTTTAACTGACATTAAGGTGTGCCATATTTGTATACGGTCTATTTCCAAATAACTTTTCACACAGGTGAAATTTAAAAAGAGTGAGCTGCGAGTATACAACCAAATGGTCTGGGCATTACTCCGATGCTTTTTTTTTCCTTGAAAATTCAAATGATCCCTGCAGGCAACCGACAACTGCTAGATCTGTGGAATGTGCTCTTTGAACTGTACAAAAGCCTTCAGCCTTTCGTGCATTGCTGCAAACAAAAACTGCCAAGTGTAATTATTTCTCAAATCTAATGTTATGGAAGTGTTGTGCCATTTTTTTTACAGCCCTGAGAACAGCTGTAGAAAAATAAAATTTACAAGAGGATTTCCCTGCAAAAGTTATATACTGCATTTGTCACCTTCTGTAAACAACTGATAAAAAAGAACACCAGTCAAAATTCAGAAGAGCACCACTCTCTCTTTGGTGCTCTTATAATTATATTTCTGTGGAAAGAATCAAAGAAGCAAGTGGAAAGAGTTCTTGCAAGAAAGATTTTTTATCCTTTAGCATTTTTAAAAGAAAAAAAAAAACACCACAAATTATACCAAAAGCACAAAACAGTGCTGAGAGAATACCAGAAGCTTAAAAATTTCCTTCCCGGTTGTTTTCTGAACTCACACTTCTGTATCTAGCTTTCCTATAAACATCCACATACTAAAAGGTAACTTGGTAGATACATTACAAAATACAGGCACAGCCTAGATGGTGTTTTATGCATCTGTAGTCCTAATGAGAAATGCCTTGGTTTTGAACACAGATGTATTTACCTAGCTGAACGCAAAGCATTCAGACTTTACTCACTGAATGCAGACCTACTCACTATAATGACTTTTATTACTGGCTTCAGCTATATCTGAGATTTTTAAGCTAAAGACGACATTGAGGTGAAACCAACTGCCCTTATATAAAAGTTTCCATGTCTGAAATAAATGTTACCCAACCATGAAGACGCCCAAATTCAAAACAGTCATTTTGTTTGGATTGCAGAAGTGCCTTGCTTTAGAGAGCAAGCTATTTAGTTCCAGTGTAAACTTCATTACAATTCAGACATGAGGTGGAGCACTATCTGTGTGCCAACTAATTCCCAAAGCAGACCTAAGCTCCTAGGTCTTGTCCAGGATCCCTCGCCCACACCCACACGTTAAGTTAGCCACAATATCCTGTTTCCAAACAGGAGGAGAAGGGACCTGAAAACAGCCCTATCCAGGGAGACCAAGCTCTGCATTCTGGACTCTCCGCCTTAACCTGAGCAGATTCAGTCATAGCCCATGAAAACCCCTGAAGATTCAATCTTTGAAACAGTCCAGATGCACGTACCCTCCAACTGCAGTCCTTAACTGATACCAAATGAAGGTGAGCAACTGAATGGCATAAAAAAAAGAACAACAAATGAAATACTGGATCCAGAAAGAGATCAAAGGAAAGGGAGCCTGACTCTTTAGCTTGATCATGTGGACAGGATGGACAAGATGAAGGCATTTAATGTGCTTAGAGTTCCTTCAGCTTCAGTGAGGGCCACAAATTGGAATAAAACCCTGTGTCTAGCATCTACAGTTGGTTGCTCCATCTACAGGGAATCCTTCTCAGTCAGCAGAAGCAATTAAATTTTTTGTCAAGTGCATAACAAGGATAAATACCTGAATCACCTTGCTTGTGCCACATCTGTATCCATAGTTAAATTTCATAGACAAAACCAATGCTGAATTATATCCTCTGGCACAAAGAACAACAGATTCAGGACCAGAATAAGGCAAAGCACATCCAAGCTGCTAAGGAGTTACACGAAGCAAAGGAAATTAAAGCCAGTGGCCCACAGAGATGCTCCTACAAGACAGCAGATGAACAAAGCCATTTCATTGATGCATTAAAAAAATGAAAAGATAATACTGCAGTAGCACCAAGACCAAATTCTTACACTTTTCAAATGTATTTTGTGCCACTGCTCAAGGTGATGCAGCCCACAGCATCATGTTGTACTGCTACTTCAGTTTTTTAATAGCACTCTATTGTCATATTTTAGGCAAACATCTACATTCAGAATGACAACACGACTATCTTGCAAGATGCGGTCAAGGCAGGGGTCAGTGACAGGCAGCAGAACCCCCTGATTGAGCTGCTGCAGGTGACAGGAAACATGCTTTCCAGCTACAGCAAGATACAAGTCCTCAGCAGCAACTTGGGATAGAGCGAGATGAACGTGCTGTAAGACACCAATCCACCAAGGAAGTTGGTCAGTGGTGCACTGTGCCACATGCCATCACCAAGTTTCTATAGATGCTATAAAAGGGATGCCCAAAACTGTGACACTTTATTTTCATATAAGAACTCTAAGAGAGACAAAGAGTAGTGCTGTGGGGCAGGCAACACCCCACTGAACACCTTGCTGTCCCCTGAAGGCTATTTGCTAGTTTGCTTCAAACACGGACATGTCTGTTATTTTAAAAATAGAATGTATTTTCTTTTTTAAACTGTCTTTGTGGTAAGTGAATCTCAGTCAAGCTTCAGTGTTAACATGGCTTACACAAACACCGAAGAGCAGACCACAGAACTGCCAGTGATGAACATAATGACATTAAGAAGGATGTGGTCTCCAAGTTCATGGTAAATCAAGCCAATGCAAGCAAAATTTGTAATGGAGAAACTGCAATGAATTTGAATTAAAGAGTGCAGTGGCACTGTTTCTCCTTGTTGATCTTTTCAGCAGGACAGCAAAAAGCAAAACAGTAAGTAAGTTCATGGGTTTTTAAAAGCATTCCATGTAAAAAGCAACAAAATGTAAAGTACACTTATAACAAGAGTGAGAAGGCTGCGCCCTGGGAGGCACAAGAGCTTGGATGCTGCTGCTGCAAAAGAGGCACAGTTGATTGGTTTTAAAAGTTACAAAATAAGATGAAAAATGCAAAAACCTGGCATCAAAGCAGACATAAACACTTCAAAATAAATAAAAGCCTACTCTATTTTCTGATGCATTTCTAACATTTGGAAAAAATAAAAATAAAATAAAATCAGTAGTTTACATTTGACATTGCTAAGCTTTTTTTTCAGGTAAATTAAGTGGAATATCTCTTAGTCTTGCTACTTTTTTAGCAGTAAGGTAAGCAAATGTCAGGATTTACAAGAGGAAAATCAGTGGAAATGTTTGTTGAAAATACTTTTATAATAGGCATGACAAGTGAAATTGTTGTGAAGAAAGAAAATCACTTACTAGTGATTTGTGTAAGAGCAGTGATGCCTCATTTTCAAGACGTAACAAGCTTGTTTCAGGATTTCTCAAACATCTCACTATTACGGCCACTGTGGATACCCAAATGCCACAAAGGTAAAAGTGTTTACACCTGAAGGTGCTTCCATATATTGTTTATGTGGGAAGTGTGAGATAGATATGTGGAAAGCAAACATCCTATTCCTCATGAAGGTTTCCCTAAACTTACTAGAAATTTTCCTAATACCAGCTATTTCTCTCTTGACCCAAGAAATTTCAAACCTGTGGATCCACATGAAAGCATTAGTATAACGCTACCTTCTGTACTTTCTAAAATATTACTGATTAGAAAAAAACTGACAAAAACTCCACTCTTGAGTAGAAGGTTTTAATGCTAAACTTTAGCCTAAGGCACAATTCAAAGCCCAAATGTTATTCCCTGAGGGAGGAAAAAAGTGTTTACAACGGCTTCTCAAGTACAGCATTTGTGCTGCAAGTGTCTGTAATTTCCTAACAAAAGTAGTTTCTTTCCTCAAATTCTAGGACTCCTTTAAGTAAACAGAAGTAACCCAATGGGTAGCCCATAGCTTTGGTACTACACTGGGTAAAGGTAGTGGACATAATTCTGATGGAAGTGAGTTAACATTTAAAATGTAAAACACAATAGCCTAACAGAAAGAACTCCCACCTTTTACTACGAGTTACGATCAAGGAATTCACTAACGGTCTCTGCATTCCAGGTATCAAGTCTTGTATCATCTTTCTAATTTCTTCTTGCAGAAAAAAAAGTCAACAAAGCCCTCCAGAAGCTGGACAAATGAAACACATCTCAGCCAGAGGGCAGTTAACTATGAAATCAAAGAATAAATGAACTACCAAGACTAACAGTATCTGGAAGGGGCCCTCCACCTAGAATAAGAAAATGGAAACCAGTCACAAATTTAGAAAATGCCTAAAGATCCCCACAATTAACCATAGTTAGCTCAAAAGGAAACCTCCTCTCCACTGCTCATTTTTTATCTTATCCTACAAGTCCCTCCCAGTCCAAGCGTATTTCTCTTCTGTGGGCTGTCAAGGTTGTCAAGAAGAGGGCCATGTGTTTTGCAGGACAGATGAAGTTGAGAAGGTTCATGGATTACGAAAAACTTAAGGTTAGAAAGGACCATTAGATCATCAAGTCTGACTTCCTATATTATCACAGAAGATTTCAGGCAGTTACCATATTTTTAAGTCCAAACACTTACAGTTCATTAAAGAATAAATCTTCTCTTAGCTAAAACCATTGTTTCATGTCATGCTTTTTCTGTACTAGATTAGAAGGCTCATCAGAGCACCAGATATTTTCTCTCTGTGAAGGTATGCTGTAATTAAGTCACTTCTCAAACATCTTTTTGATAAGGTAAACAGACCAATCTCCTTAAATATTTCACTATGAGGCAATTTTCAAGCTCTTAAATCACTTTCATAATTGTTTCTGGCACCATCTCTAATCTTTCAAAAGGGTGTTTTTTTTCAGATGTGGCCACAAGAACTGTAAGCTGAAATTCAGCCTGTTTACTAATGCAGTATAAAAAGATAAATTCCCATCTTTGCTGATGTTTGGCTGCCTGTACACCCAGTACACTTCTTTCTCTGTTGCAGCATACCATGTATCCTCTCCTCAGAAAAAAAAAGATCATATGAAAGAGGTATTTTTTGTGACCAAACAGTGTAGAAACAAGTATCTATGGAACTTGGCAATAACAAAGAACCTTAGCTGCTCGGTCATTTTTTAGGGAAGGAGACAGCAGGACGCAGGCTATCCAGAAATGTGTTGGCAAGCATTTTTCAGTACAGAAACTGAGGAAAACAGGAGAAGGAAAAAACACTTTAGGTTTTACTTCAACCTTTGAGACTCATTGGAAATGTGAAAATTGAGGGCAGCTTGGTTGAAAGTAACGATAACATGAGAGAATTCACATTTCTAAGGAAGGGAGAGAGAAGAGAGAATAATAAAGTCAATGGAGTTTACAGAAGAGGACTTGGATAAATGAACTGGTAGCCAAGATCCTGTGAAAGGTAACTCGAAGGGAAGAAGAAAGAGTTCAAGAGCGCTGGCAGTTCCATAAAGGAGTAACAGTTAAGGAGTAAGAGCAAACTAAGTCGGTGTTGACAAAGGCTAAATCACAAACTCAAGGACTTGCAACTTCAGTACAAGCATACATGAGAAAAAAAACATGACAATACAGAGACGAAGCCAGAAGAGCAAAATCAGAAAGCAAATATAACAACAACAACAACAAAAAAAAAACAACAACACACAAAACCAAACAAATTAGTAGCAAGAAAGCATTTTTTCACATTCCTTCATAGTAATAGGAAAATTCCAGGAGGAGTTGATCAGGCCATTTGCAGAAGATACAAAGACAAATATGTTTTGTGTAGTCTTTGATATAAAAGACAAGTACAATCTGATAGCTAAAACTAGTGACAAAAGGGATTAAAAATTAAGAATAGAACAGGGAAAACAGATTAAGAGACACTTCAATAAGTTAGATGCTGTCAGATCTGCTGAGCCTAATAAAGCTCATCCTAAGGATAGGTAAGAACAAGATGTTGATTTGTGCCATGAAGCCAGTTGAAGAATGCCAAATTCCAATGCCTTTAATGCCTGACTGCACTTAAATTTTACTAACCTGTCAATTATAGCTACTTAAAACTCAATCAGTGAAATTATCAGAGTTTAAAATAATCTTTATTTTTTAAAATTATTTTTAACTCAAATCGACCCAGTGACTAAGGTTTCTACCCTTTACTCCCACAAACAGCCGCACTGCCTCAAAGGTAGGACAATTAACTGCACTACAAGAGACTCTAGGAGAATTAATTGAAATTCTTTCACAGCCATTAGCGATTTTGGAGAATCAATGAACTTCCAGAACAATGAGAAGGAAAAACTCCAGTGCCTGTCTTAAAAAGGTGAAGAAAGAGGAGGTAAGGAATGACAGACTTGTCCAATTAGTTTAAGTTCCTGAAATATTCTTGAAAAAAAACAAGACCAACAAGGTGGGTTTTTTTCTTTTTTACAACATGAAAATAAATACCTGCCAATATAGTTTTGTCATGTGCAAAATCTGGCAAGCCAATTAATTTCTCCTTTAATAGAAAAATATTTTGTGAATGGGAAAGAAGCTGCGGATGACATATAAAAAGAAGTGGATGACTCATAAAAAAGCAGCTCAGGAGACAAAGACTTAATTAAATTATTTTAAGGCAAATACAAGATGTGTTCAAAAACCTTGATGTAGAGTCCATAAATAAAAGAAGAGTATTAAGAACTGGGTGCAACAGGGGTCCATCCTAGTCTGGTGCACTGGATGCTTTCTTTCATAACTTGGAGAGTGAACTGGTCATACATATAGGACCTGTACTTTTAAAATTCGCAGATGATGCTAAGTTTGAGAGATGAAGATAGGAAAACATTGGGGGGTAAACCATGGGGTTTACCAAAAGCAATAGAAAATTACATTTAATTAAAGATATACATACATAAAAATGCATTTTAATAATTCTGAAGATCTGTTAAGAACCATTAATCAGTTCTGAAGCAGATAAACTTATGATTGCACCAAATCCAGTTTAAAACACATAACACTCAACTCTTGTACCTGAAGATGCCTCTCTTGTACCTCACCTGGCAAGGTAATTTTTTTGTCTAGGCAGCATGATCAGCAAGGAGCTGCTATGGAGGGGAATGTCAATGCAAGCACCTCATGTTGCACAGACAACATTTTGGCACTTATTTCACCATGGAAGAGCAAGGCAGCTCTGCTGATGCTCTCCCTGACAGAAAGCAGTATCCATGCCACAGGACCATCCCAGAGATAATTTAGTATCTTCCCCATGGGATCACCGGACACTGCCCAGATGGCTGGCATGAGTGCTGTGCAAGAGCACCCTGCAACAGCAGTATAGATACAGCTACCATGATTGTGCTATATTAACCAACCAGCAGCCACTCTCTATTAGAGGCCCATGAGGAAAATGGGATTTTGGACTGATGGACTGATGCCTGTTTATTTGAGGCAGCATAGATTAAGGTGAATTAATGGTGGTAATTAGCTTTTTATGCACTGAAAAGTCTATGTGATTGCTTAATAAATAATGAACAGAAAATATACTTTTTAGGAATACACCTACAATTACAGAGGTATAGAAACTTCAGGAATATGTCCTATAAATACACTTTAGTAAAGAATTTAGGCAAGGCATCTCAGAAGACAAAACTAAATACATAAAATTATTTAATTTAGAAAATAAGCTATTGAGTCCTAGGTACGTAATATTTGGTATTCCTTATTATTTCATGTAAAACACCTGCAATACTACATAATAAAACTAAGCAGCTTCCCATTTTCTTGCATATTGAACTAGAGACAGTCTTTACTAAGATAAACTTGTTTCCCTGCATTTCCACAATCTGATTCTATCCTTATCATCTATTTATCTTCTTTATCAGATCATACAGAACAGGCAGAAGAAACGAACCATTTCCCATCACATTGGCTGTCAAGGTATTAAAACTACTGCTGCTGGATTTCATATCCAGCCACTTCCTAGACACCCTCCATTGTTCTGTCCATTTTTGATGAACATGCATTGTGGTTCCCTAGATACCTAGATACCTTGATACCTAGAATTTTGCATCTCTCAAATGGAGCCCAAAGATTGCATTTATAGGGTTTCTTTGGCATTTAATTTCCTAGGTTCCTTTTAGGGCAAAAAAAAGGGAAAAGTCCTTAAGGCAATATAAGCACTTAATCCAACTCAAATACTAAAGAGGACATAACCTTTTAAATCATCTTAAATATTTACGATGCCATAAGCTCTTAAACTTCCTGGAATACTTAGCCTTCCTTAAAACCTCACAGCACTCAAAGTCCCTTGAGCAACATAAGCACCTAAACTGCTTCAAATCCTTCCAAAGGACACAACCTTTAAACCAACATTCAGGGTCTAATTTTTAGAAGTATTTTTGTTTCTTCAGGCATAATTCTCCCTGGTTTTGTCCACAAATCAGGTAGCTATTTAAGTACTATTCATATGCTTCCTTTGACACAATACTTTCATTTGATGGAACACACACATGGAAAAGAACTAGTGCACCCTGCCACACTGGGAAAGTCAACGCAAGTAATGGGAGGGACTCCCTTGGTGCTAAGCCTGGCCAGCATTTGGCTTCACAGCATGAGAAGCAACAGAAAACACAAGACAGTCATCACAGCCCTCACAGCACCTTGTTTGTACCTTTAAATAATGTCTGATGACAAATCAAGTTCATAATATTTCACCATCAACTTATAGTAGCAATTGAGAAATGACAAACTTTGACATCTGAACCACAACAGCAAATGTGATCTCTGGGTGGGAATCCAACAGTTTGTATTAAAAATAGAGCCAGGAGAGAAGCTACATTTAAGGAAGCATACAGAACATACAGAAGCACACACTACTTCAAGACTTTAATTCTTCAGGATGGTGTTGACCCCATTCATTTTCTAGCCTGATTTATCCTTCTAACAACTGTTTGGTGAACTTAAGTCACTTTGTTTCCTTTCTCCATAAGCCTATGAGTCAAAAGCCTTTTCCAGTAATGCAATCTTACACATGCAAACTTGAGTGGAAAAGGTCCTTCTTCTTCCAGAATTTCCTCGTTCAGGCTTTTAGTGCTTCCTATAGCTTAGGGATAGACTTGCCTTTGTTAAACTGTAAAGGATATCTCATTTTTGATTCCAAGAGTGAGTGAAGCATTAAGTGAAACATTAGTGCCATGGATGCAATTGAGAAAAACTACAAATACTTGGATTTTTTTAATCTTGAAATTCCCATGACAGGTAACTGACAGGTCAGAGTCATATTGCTCATTCTTAGGAAATAAATGAAGGTAAAGCTGTGCATCTTCAGAGAAAAGTTAAAAATTCACACTTGTGAACTTCTGCATGAGCAACAAAGTACACTGAACATATGCATCTACAATTTTAAAAATAATATTTTTACATGAATCATAAGTCATGACAATAAAAGTGCTGTATCCACCAATGAATGAAATTTATTAAATACACAGGTCAACATTAAAAAATGTATCATACCTTGATGTTTCAAGACGTTAAGAATTTGAATACCTGAGAATGTCCCTACAGTTATCTAGCAATGGATTAAAAGTTTTAAAGAGTCTGAGTTTATGGTGAGCCTCATGAGCAATTGCGACATTATGCAAAGCATTATAAAGTAAATTTTACCAGCTTTTCTAATTATTTTTTTTTTTACCTTTACCCTTTGGTCAATGAAATAAGTTGATATTCAAATATTTGATTACTTCACCCTATTGTGGCTGGTCTAATAGCACTGAATGCTAATGCGCATTTAATTTCATAGAATCATAGAATGGTTAGAGTTGAAAGGGACTTCAAGATCATTTTGTTCCAACCCCCTTGCCATGGGCAAGGACACCTCCCACTAGAGCAGGTTGCTCAAAGCTCCATTCAGCCTGGCCTTAAACACTTCCAGGAATGGGGCATCCACAGTTTCTCTGGGCACCCTGTGCCAGTGCCTCACCACCCTCACAGGAAAGCATTTCTAATGCCTTCCTGTCGTTCAACTAGTTTCCAATTGTTTTCCCTAAATTGATACCAACTCTTCCTTTACTCCTTTTGCTTGGTCTCTTTTATATATATTTACCAACTACCTATTTCTTTACATCCTGTGATACTCAGTTTCACCTATGAACACAAAAAAAAGTTAAAAAATTTTCAGCTATCTGGGCCACTATGTCTACTTAAAATATACAAAAAAAAATGTGTAAAATTTAAAGTTATTAAACAGCAAGCTTCAGCGGACACAAATGTTGGGGTTTGAGTAATTCCTAGACGTAGTACTTGGATTTTTACCTTACTTTACTTCAGAGATATCATCTTACTGTGATCTATACTGTGATACAGTATGCTACCAAAGCAACTACTTACTGGTTCCATTGAAGAGCACAGGAACGGGTAAGGCATTAACTCAGTGTCATACACAGTGTCATGGGAACAAAATATTGGCTGATGGGTCAAAAGCAAAGATTTTGATAACTAAGTGTTCATAAAAGATGGTTAAGCATTCAACAAAGAATGCCAGATACCAGCATATGGCCATCTCATCTACAAACACTGATGAGGATAGAAAAACACTGGAAATGTGCACAGGATTAGAAACCTGGTCACAAAGCAGCGAGACTCTATTCAGAAAAGCAGACTAACTGCTACACCTTAAAGCAATGAGGAAAGTAGTAAGTAATACAACTTATGCCCTGTGCAATGAACTACTTCATCACTATTGCTACTATCAGCAATACTCTTTACTATGCATTCTAAATTCAGCATAGATATATGTGTGTGTCTGCTGGCTCACACGTATGTATACATATACACACACACACACACACTATCTATCTATTACAATGTAGAAGATGACAGAAGATTACAAGGAGAAGATACTCAACTTGCGGCTTTCGGTATTAGTTTCCATTTTTTACTCTAACTATTGATAAACAAGCAATAATTTTGCTATTGCTTCATTTATCATTATAGGGAGTTGATACAGCCATACACAGGTCATTAGTTCTCTTTAAGATACCTGTTTAAAGTTTCCCTTACAAATGTGGTTAGAGGAGGCGAGATCAAAAATTCAAAACATTGTCCTTAAAATGAGTTTTAATAGAAAAAGACCAGAAAAAAAGACTCCTACTTCAGTATAGTTTTAAATATTCAAAATAAAATTAGCCATCTGGTCATATAAGTACATGTGAATATTTGAACACATTTTAATTCAGGAAGACACCTCTATAATTACAGACTATAATCTGCTAGCTGAGCAAAAAGTGGAAATATTACATTACTCAGAGATAAGAAAGGGGTTTTTTTGAGACTTTTTAATTACAAGGATCGCTGTGGTCTCCTTTAACCAACAAAACTCCTACATAAGAAAATAGTGGAGCCCAAGAAGAATTGCGTTGTGCAGCAAAAAAGATGGAGCCAAGCACTTCACATCATAACACCTGTGCTTCAGGACATTTTATTTTGTACTACTACATACTTTTAGTCCACTTTTGAAGTACTTGCCCTTGTTCAGCTTCATCATTAGGAAGGTTCAAAGGGAAGCTAGTTTATCCTGATACTTTTGAAGTGCAGTCTTGATTTGAACTAAAATACTAATGGAGATGCTACTGAATCCTATTAATACTTAGATGATAACCATTTTCTGTTCTGGGTATAAGACATTATTTTTCTTTTGTATGACAGTCTGTAAAGATTTCTTTTGCTGTGGCAGATTTATATCTTTTATATCTTCAGACAACTATTTCCACACAAATGAAGGATTTGGCTTCATAAGCCAACTCTGGTACAGGAGTAACTCATTTGCAGACAATGAAGAGCTTTGGAATTTAGCTGTAGGGATTCAAACCAAATTTCTCCAAAGACACAGGAGGTCTCAACTTCAAAATACCCAAAGGCTTCCATTTCATCACAAATTTTAGAGGACTTTTCAGTAATGTATGCATGATAGGGGATTTAGAATGATAAACTTCAACATACATGCACTAAATTATTGCAAAATCAATTAAAATTCATCTAGAAAAATTTGATCAGAGTCACTGATTTTTGCTGTTGAAAAAATAGGAAGTACATCTTTTACTAACATATGGCTGGGGATTGCTCACACAAGGCTGCACAGTTTCAGATAGTTCATCTGGAGCCCATCTCCCCCATGTTCAACATTTTCATCAGAAACAAGAACTGAGAGATAATGACCTCTTGGGGGAAGGTTGATGACCTCGATTCTGCTCTCAATAACTGTCTCAGAAATCATTTATCATATCTTGCAAAAATACAGGTATAAGATGCACCCTGAGAATCAAAATACCATTTAACTGCTCCACTGAAGAGCTCTCTCTCCCTAAAAGACCTGATGACAGACCATTTTTTCCCCTGAGCACAGATACCAGCTAAAACTGTGTTTCTTTCTCTGTCAGAGTAAAATTAGGGGAAGGGGGTGGAGAGAAAGGGGATCTCATTTTAGTTTTATTCCACTGATGCTGCTGCCTGTCACTAAAAGATGAAGGGCTGAAATCCCATCAGTCTGGATTTGCAGATCTAAGTATGAAGAATTAGTATTTTTCTGTTTTTGCAAAAAACTCCTTGATGTATGGCTCCATTATTGAATGTTAACAGCTGCAGTTTAAATTACAAATGAGGTTCTATTAGCATAACCCTTACTTGGTTTCTATTTAAAAATATGATTTTAGCCAAAATTGTGTCAGCTGAGAACCTACATGTTTTCATTTGTTGCTACAGATAAAGGAGAGAAGCGATTTGGTATTTCACTACTGCAAAATGTGAGGTCTAGAACAGCAAAAATATTAAAGAACACTTTTAAGATACTATTGATATCTCCTCCAAGAAAAGAGACAAGAGGCAAATGAATGGTCCCTAACAATGATGTTAAGAAAAAAAGGCCTTAAATAGGCAGCAGTGCTGATGGGGCAAAACCCAAGGTGTCTTTTACGTTTTCTCTCCAATTTTCCAAATAAGTTTATTTAAAAAGGAATAACTATTTAATTAGCTTTGGTTTCCATCATGGATGTTTTGATCAAAATACACTACACAACAGATGGTTTCTGCTCTTATACTTTGCAACTACAGTGTTTGTGCAACTACTGTTTTGCCCTTGAAAAGCTGTTTGTATTTAATGTATCTCATACCGATGGTTTTAACACATATAAATGTGCTGCTTTTCTGACATATATATCTATCAGCATCTCAGAACTCATGAAATTGCTACTCTAAATGGCCAGGCTCCAACTGCACTGTGTTTGCACAGTATTTTCTTCTGTAATATTACACAGCGCTTCAAACTGTACAATAGCCAGTGATGACTATCCATTCCAGGTATCTGAAGTTAACCCTTTTCATGCAAAGCAGTGAAAAACATCACTGTCATCCTGGAGCACAGTCAACTTCTGGGCACAATCCCCACACAGCTCAGAGGATGCGTCTAATTCAATGGCAGAATCTGAAAAGACCCAACAGCCCAAGCCAACTGTGGCTGCAAGCAGCCAGACGATTGAAGAAGGTTTTGGGGTTGGGATGCTTATATTGCACTGACTGTTTGCCTGTATGAAGTCAATCCATTTCGCTATGCCTTAACATATCTGTGTCAAAAATATTGATCAGGATACATGTGACTGAAGCTTCCTGAATTATCTGTGTGCAGCAAAGGCATAGTAACCAACACACGGCAAAAATGAGACAGCATTTCCGCATTCAGTCCACCCAATAATTTTTAGCAGTACTCCACAGTGGGTTAGCGTGATACTTAATTCATTAATGTTTTCTAGAAATTTCTTTGAAATCCTCAGAGGAAATGTAATGTATTATTACTCTTATTATATATGTCATGACTTATGCCCCAAAGGATCTCACCATGCTTTGTTAACAGTATACAAGTCCCTTCATTACCATTCAAATGCTTCTACATCTGAAGCATAACACTGCAGCTGTTTACCAAACAGAGAGTAATCCTATAAAAACATTTACTGATCTTATATGAAGAATATTGTGTTCCATTACAAATGCATATTTCATACCATTTCCAATTCCTGAACGGCTCAATGCCAGGGAACCGTAACTGCATGCAGGAGGGCACCAAAGTTTATAAAATTGTCATTTCAGTAAAAGCCACATGCTTAGCTGGCATTCTTATTTAGTATATGACCCATGTTTCAGTCCCTTGTACCACAGGAAAGATATCTCAAATCAAACATACTGCTCCATCTCTCACAAAGTAGAAAATGAGGAAAACTGGCAATCAGAATAGGCATAAGGTCCAATCAATCTAACCAAGTAGTTCAGGTATTTAACCATCCAAAATCCACTGGAGACTAGAGAGTTTATACAGGCTGAAGAAATGAAGACATGCTGGTAAAAGGTTTTCCTTCTTCTCTTGCCTGCTTTGCAATTTAAGACAAGATGCATAGCACATAGGTAGTTTTAAAAAATGATCTATACATATTTATACTTTCTAAAAATGTCTCCACGATTCAAAACATCTTTCCCTTTTCCCCCATTTGAAACTTCAGGTTGCCTTTAAATGTTAAGTCAGATGAACAGTGTGATGAGAATTTGATTTGCTACCTACATGAAATGGGCTTGCCTCCATGTGGAATTTTCTATTGTTAAAAAAACCCTGGTGATTTAGATGCCTGTGCTGTGGACAACATTTGTTCTGTTAATTTTGATGCAGTCATTAGCAAATTTCCTTAATGGATACTCCTCAGGTTTCTGTGCTCAGATTCATTCACTGAGCCCGTTTATTCTCAGCCTCTTGTGTCTACTCAGTTTGAACCCTTTAACAAGATCAGGACAAAATGTCAATCATAAAACAAAAAGTATAGCTCAATACAAATACTCTCAGTTCTTCACTACTCAAACATCCTCTGTTTAGTGGCACCTTGGCTGAACTGCCCTTTTCATTTTCTCAGAACTAGGGTCTTTTTGCTGGATTTTTGTGACAATGCATAAAATGCCATTCAAAACTAAACCTTCTTAAAGTAGCAGAAGGATGGGAATATTACAAATCCAACTCAAATAAAGCTAGACAATCCTGAAAATAAATCAAGACTATTAAACTTGTATCAACTATATAAAAAGCCAGCTTGTCAGCTTCAGTGCAGTTCTGCGTATACACCAGTGAGAATCATGGCCAGCACATACTGATACGGCAGGGTTTCCAAGGAAAATATTTTGTCCATGTTTAAAGCATTTTGGCTTACTGTTACTGAGACATAAACACCACTGAATGCTGCTTCATGCACATATTATATTTTTTTATATATATAACTATA
>VZTM01013000.1:15080-38864 GCA_013400555.1 Jacana jacana
TTTTAGCAGCTAATGCCATTTTGTCAGCGGTATCTTGCCAGCTACATGCTGTGACATGGACAGTGCGAGTGAGTATCTTGCATTCGTGATTTAATGACAAAAACACGTCAGCTAAACTCTTTCATGGAATAAATAGATTTCATGGGACTATTTAGAGGATGTGGAGTGTCTTTGGCTTACGTGTGTTGTTTATTTTTACTCAGTTTCTAGACTTAAGCGAATATCCAAGTAGGTGATTTTTGTCCCACGCACGTTGAGCAGTGTATATAATTATTTATCTTACTTAAGGATGGTAGGCTTGTTGATGCAGAGAGTGAGAAGCACCTTATTTCCCAGTCTGTCATTAGTCAGTTGCTTTTTACAGTGCAATATCTATCTGTTCCTGAGTGCCAGGAGGCCACAGTCGTTAACTTGCACATGGCACTGCATTTGAGTAGTTAGTGGCTTGATGCAATGGGCCAAGCTCGGAGCCTGCTTTCAGGTAGAGTGTGATGAGAACTCAGTAATGAAGATTACGATTTTACATAAGAAATTATTTTACACTTGTTATAGCACAGGTATGTTTGGTAGGTGCATTTATTGTCTTCAGAAAACACTCATACCACATGAGGAAGTTAAGACAAATATTCAATTACCAAAGTTCTGTGACAGATTTTCCAATATTAAAATTAATATTTTATATCTAATATATTATGCAAAGACAGTAAAATAATAACACACAATATAAAATATATTATAATTATTAATTAATAACATTACTATATTATAATATAGTAATAATATTCAGTGATATAGGGACTTACAGTAAATACTATGAAACAGTTTCTCAGTCTCTGTTAATTACTGCTTTACCTCCTTAAAAGGTAATTATTAATTACCTCTTAAGAATCTTAGCACTAAGGAACGTTCAGTATGTTGTCCTAGTATGTTAGCCCCTGATTTCTCCGTTTGTTTTGAACAGGAGCATGTGAAGTGGGTTCACACCGAAATGCTAGACAGAAATTCGCCACTGAAGCTGGTTTACGTGACCCCGGAGAAGATTGCAAAAAGCAAAATGTTCATGTCAAAGCTAGAGAAAGCTTATCAAGCAGGGTGTCTGGCTCGCATTGCTGTAGATGAGGTCCATTGCTGTAGTCAATGGGGCCATGACTTCAGGCCTGGTATGTTCCTTAGAAATCCAGTTTTGCAGCGTTACACAGGCATCAATAAATAATGAGGCAGGCTTCAAATAGAGCCAGGTGCCTTCTTCATGTGTTAAGTAAATACTTAGCATATGGCAAGTACCTGTGTTAGCTTAAGGGCTTTACATTTCATTCACAAATAACTATATCCTTGACCAGAAGCTAAGTTCATGCAAATGGGGGTGATTTCCGTGTGCTGTCACTATTTTGAAAAACTCCTAAATCTGTTTACTTTAATTGGAGCTTAATAAAATAAAAGCGTTTGGCTGTTATCTTTAATATTTACAATGCAGTCATCTTTAATCTACTGCTACATGAAAAAGTGTCATTCTGCACACTGCTCCCCGGGTGACAGAGGTAGAGCATCTTGTAAATTCATCAGATGTATTTTAATCACTTCTAAAGCAAATTGAAACAAATGCCCTTGACTTGCAGGAAAAGAAATAGTGCTTCAGTTTCTTTCCTGTTTTGTTAGTTGTAGAAGACTGTTGGTTACTGCTTGCAGTTTCTTTGCCTTTGAAAAGAAATCTGAATTGAAGCAATGATAACAGTAAAGTCAGCCCTTGCAGTTTTGTTAGTTTTTTGTGTCTGAGCAGAGCCCTGCCAGTTAAGCAGGCAATGTGGAATTTGGATATATATCTCTGGCTGCATTTCTGTTGTAAGGCAGCAGGTGATTGTCAGCACTGAGTCTTTGCAATCTTTCCCTAGAACGATCCATATCCCCCAGACATGTTTGTTTATTAGCAAAGCTGTGTTTGCTGAAAAGCTGTTAGTAGAAACAGACCTGCAAAATAACCTGAATGTTGGTTAATGTGATATCACTTATATTTTTCTAACTTTTTATGAACTTATATTTCAACTTGTTTTGCCTTCTGAATTGTGGCTGCTTTTTAAAAGTTTGGTTAGAAGAGAAAGCATCTATTTTCATAAAGGCAACCTTTTTATTCATTTGCATGTATAAATTAGTTCTGTAGTAAATTGATCAGTACTAACATTGGTTGCAGTATTACTCCATTGATGCTGGCTGCGTTAAGATCTTTTTAAACTTTGGATCTATGGTAAGAGAAATCTTTTTCTTTCCAATTTTTGTTTTTGTTTTTTTTTTATTTAGACTACAAGTCTCTTGGTATCTTGAAAAGACAGTTTCCCAATGCTCCCTTGATTGGATTGACAGCAACTGCTACAAATCACGTTTTAAAGGATGCTCAGAAAATTTTGCATGTTCAGAAGTGCATTACCTTTACTGCATCTTTCAACCGTCCCAATCTTTACTATGAGGTATGTGTTAGTCCCTGTTTTTCTGACTGCATCACAGTCTCATTGTCTTCTGTAAGCTAGAGGTGATGAATTTTAGAATAGATTTTCAATTATGCATTTTAATAATAAATAAGTTTTCAACTAAATGATGGTGTTCTTTCATGATTTCATCTTGCTGAACTTACTGTCATCTGCAGTGATGACATCTGAGCTGCTCTGCTTTGTGAGCACGTCTTAGTAGATAGGACTGTGTAGAGAGAAGAGGTAGGTAAGAGGCTCAGACTGCTTCCAAATTGTTGGAAAACAGGTCATATGATTGCAAAAAGTTGTGAATTTTTGTGTTTTCAGTTTGACCACAGCTTCTCTTACTGTTTTTCTCTTTTTCTTTTTTTTATTTTTTGCTGTGGACTTTTGAGATGTAATCTGACTACACAGAATCTAGTCATTTTTGTTAAATGGCAGGATAGTGTTTACTGTACTGGAAGAAGTAGAATAATAATCTTTGACAGATTGGGTGCCCGTTTGAAGAATTCTGGTATGTGTTTATTATGTTTTTCAGGTTCGACATAAGCCTTCAAATAATGAAGATTTCATTGAGGACATAGTTAAGATCATTAATGGAAGATACAAAGGTCTTTCAGGTAAAAAGATTCTTATTTTTTGAGAGGTATTATTTACAGCATTACTGGGATGTTTTCAAGCACTTCTGAAATGTGTAGAGAAATTCTGCTTTCACTGTGTATTAAGTATCCAGTATTAAAAGAAATTACCTTTAGTAAGATCCATACCTTGAGTCATTACTCCTTCAAGTAATCAGTGTTTAAATGTCTTTGCAGTTTACTCATATTTTCTGAAGTATTGAAATAGAATGCTGTGAAGTATATGGAACAGTGGTTACACAGATAAGAATAATAGCAATTGTTAAGATTGTAAAAACAAGGCTCAAAAAGATTATCTTCTTAAGTCACACATGCCATTTAGAGTCATAGAATCATTCAGGTTGGAAGAGACCCTTGGGATCACTGAGTACAACCATCAGCCCTACTCTACAAAGTTCTGCCCTACACCAGATCCCTCAACACCACATCTCATCGCCTCTTGAACACAGTCAGGGAGGGTGACTCCACCACCTCCCTGGGCAGCCGATTCCAGTGCCTGACCACTCTCTCTGTGAAGAATTTTTTCCTCATGTCCAGCCTAACCCTACCCTGCTGCAGCTTGCAGCCATTCCCTCTTGTCCTGTCGCTCATTGCCTGTGAGAAGAGACCAGCACCAACCTCTCTACAATGCCCTTTCAAGCAGTTGTAGAGAGTGATGAGGTCTCCCCTCAGCCTCCTCTTCTGCAAACTAAACAGTCCCAGCTCCCTTAATCATTCTTCATAATATTTATTCTCTAGGCCCTTTAATATCTATCTGTTGAGTTACTTACTATCTTAACATTACCTTTTTGTGTTTTATCATAAGATTAATTTTTTTCATCATAAAACTATTTCTTTATTCAGTGCCCAAAATAGGGATGTGGTGGGGTGAATCATGGTTTTGTGATGAATGCAGAACTATAAAAGTTGGACTTTGTGAATCAATAAATTATGTACTGCAAATAAAGAGGAGGGCAATATTACAAAGTCAACAGAACACGATTTTCTGGAGGAGTAGACTGTCCCTGTCTCTGCTGTGGATCTCTGTGGCTGTGCTGAGCAGCTCCCTGAGTACAAACTGTTCTAAGAGGGTCACAAATTGCATGGGTCTGTGTATAATCCTTGATTTACCACAGAGTGACTAATGATAAAAAGCAGGTTTATCTGAAACC
This sequence comes from Jacana jacana, assembly GCA_013400555.1. Taxonomy (NCBI): domain Eukaryota; kingdom Metazoa; phylum Chordata; class Aves; order Charadriiformes; family Jacanidae; genus Jacana; species Jacana jacana. The sequence continues at coordinate 19,329 of VZTM01013000.1, forward strand.
TCAGGTGAGATATCACAGATGCCATGAGGAACAGCACCCCTTTACATAAGCATTAATAACCATTGTCTTTCTTGAACATTAATAGAATGCTTCCATGATTATGTGGATTGGCACCAATTTTTTCTCTTTAGCTTCTGAGTCAAAGCTTCTAATTGAAGTTTCATTCACAGCTACCAATACTGCAGACTGAGGAGGCACAGAGATTGTTTCCTGCTTTTATTATTTATTTTAAGTTAATAAAGTTTTCAGAGTTGTTTTTAATTTTTTTTTTTTAAGGCATTACAATAAGACATTTTTCACTTTTTTTTTGCAGGAATTGTTTACTGTTTTTCTCAGAAGGATTCTGAACAAGTTACTATGAGTTTGCAGAAACTAGGAATTAAGGCAGGGACTTACCATGCAAACATGGATGCTAAACATAAGACCAAAGTTCATAAAGGGTGGGCAGCGAATCAAATCCAGGTAGAGTAGATACTTTTCATAGACTTATGTCTCATTTAAATAAACTGTGTTTTGGTGCCTTGATGGTTTCTTCATCTTATTTTAGGTTGTAGTGGCGACTGTTGCTTTTGGCATGGGAATTGATAAACCTGATGTGAGGTTTGTAATTCATCATTCTATGAGCAAATCCATGGAGAACTACTACCAAGAGAGCGGACGTGCAGGTATTGTAGGAAATGGCTCTTGCAAAGTCACCATTTACATCTGTTAAACCAATAATAGACTTTGATTTCAGCCACTTTTGCAAAGTGTCTTGTCTTTGAGACAGATTCTAAAGTGTATAATGCCACTCTGCCTCTGTAAAGAGGCTTTAAAGAAAATCATAACATTAATGATTTTAGGCCTCTTTACTGCAGCGTAGCAAAGAGTAACTCAGTACCTAGCCTTTTATGCAGTGGGTTTCTATTTGATTTTTGTGACATCTGTGACTTACCAGAATAATTTAATGACATGACATTGACTGATTTGGTTATATGTTACAGAAATGATTTATGTTTTCCTTTGCATAGCAGCTGGACACATAACTTGCTTACATTGTCTCTAGATGATGTCTAATTCCTGTGTTAATTTCAGTGGCCACAGAGATTTAAGTAGGACTGGGTGTCTGGAACAAGGAATTTTAAGGATTGATCAGTTTCTTGCAGCATTAAAGAGCAATTATGGCTTAAAAAAAACAGTTTTGTGGTGTTTTGTTTTGCTTTATGTTTTTATGACCTTGTGCATTATTCTTCAAAGACAGATTTGAATCAATCTGGAAGAAAGGAGGGAAAATTGCTTGAGATTTTAACTATGCCCAGGTGATAGATATTGGTCTTAATGCTTGCCTAAAAAATACAATAGTCACCAAAGTTTGTGGGAGTTTGCATCTACTTATGCTGGAGACAGGGGACATGTAGGTGCTGAAATTAGTTGTTTCATAATGTTTATCAACTTGAGGTGATGAGAGCAAGTGTACCATTAATACCTAGTAAGGTATTTGAAGCTCACAAAGCCTTTAAATCAAATAAGAATTAGGCTTCAAGATGTATTTGGCTCAGATTTTCTGCAAGGTGTTTGGGTAAGAAGATTGTGACTTTCTCTAGGACACTAATATTTTTTGAGTTGTTAAAAAGTCAGCATCTTCATTGTGTAGTATTTTCTGTTTCCTTGATTCTGTAGTTGTAGAAGGCTGTTCTATTTTATTTCTAGTCTGTATCATGCTATGTTCTCTTGGCTAATACATTTAGCTTGATAATGTTACAGTTGTGCACTCTCTATAGAGGGGCTGCAAGAAGCCCATGCAGATATGAGTGGAATTTGTACCAGAAGATGCTATGCTCAAAGTAAATCACTGCTAAAGTTTAAAGTCTAAATTTATTTTTTTTTTTAATTTTAATGCATTGCAGGTAGAGATGACCAAAAAGCTGACTGCATTTTGTATTATGGTTTTGGAGATATATTCAGAATCAGCTCAATGGTTGTGATGGAAAATGTAGGCCAAGAGAAGCTGTATGATATGGTGTCCTACTGCCAGAATACGAACAAGTAAGTTACTGTGGTGTCTTGGCTGCTTAGTTTTTTTAAAAAACTAGTTAGGCTAATTTTTGGGGGGTGGTTTAGAGGGTGTTTTTTAAAAAAAAAAAAAGGCACTAAAATATCAAATAACAAATAAACAGAAAAGCAACAGCAAAACAAATAAAAAAAACCCACTATGCTACACTACCATTGGAACAGTCTGGAGTTTGTGTTTTGTGGTGGCTGCTTAGTATGTGTCCTCTTGCACACAACTAAATGGTGGTTTGTTGCTTAAGGATGACGTTCTGGAAGCACTTCTGTTGAGATAAAGTGTTTGTATTTCAAATCCCATTCCGAGGAAATACTGCAGTGTTTTGGTTTTTTACTCTAAAGTACTGGTGTTTCATGGCCCATAGTGTGATCTGCATCCACTGCACTGGGCTGTACTGAGTGCCTCATGGAAAACACTTGTTTCTACAGTGTGGACAACTCGTGTCTTCAGTATAGCCTTTGCTGGCCACAGTATAAGAATTAGCTGGTATTCTTAAAATTTTTCTTTCTATTGGAATTGCAGGTTAAACTTATTTTGATTTAACCCAACTATTGCTACAGCAGTGTTCAGTATTGCTGAAAGCTACTAGTTACTCCTATTAGCATAACCGACAGGGAATACTGTATTGCAGTGTTTGTTTTCTGATTTCTCCTGAGATAATTCTTCACACTATGAGATGCATTCAGATATGAGCTGACCTAGAGGAGCTTCTCTCATGATTTGACACAGGTGTATACATTTGTGTTCTACAGTTCCCTCTCTGCTCTCTATTCTTTCAGGTGTCGCCGGGTCCTCATAGCCCGTCATTTTGATGAAGTATGGGATTCTGCAAACTGCAACAAAATGTGTGATAACTGCTGTAGAGAGAACTGTAAGTAAATTGGGTTTTTTAACCAAGGACAGAGAACACAAAGACGGTTGGTTTAAAGAAATATCTAGTTTAGTCAAACTGTGAACACCTTCTGTGAAGTGTGCTGCCTGTTTCCAAGGTTCTTTTGTTATGAACATTAGGTTTTGGTGGCTTAATTTTGCCAAATTCAGGGTGTTTAGTGGGACTCTTCCTGGTCTGGCTTCTTGCCTGAGGCCAAACACCTCAATATGTTTCAGGCTCTGCCAATGAAGCTCTGGGGCAAGGGGAAGATTGGCTTGTCCTGCTGTTAAAAAGAATCTGGTACATGTTAGGTTTTGTTTCAGGATTTTCTTTTGGGGTGTGAAAGCTTTATTTTGAGAAGGAACCTTTTGCTTTCTGCATGGCAAACTGTTCTCACTGAGTCTCTGAGCAGGCACAGTTTGCACAGTTTGTCCTTTCACAACTTGCCTGGGGAAGTCTCTGAGGATTTCGGTGCTGTGTGCTCATGAGACCTGCCCGTGGCAGGACTGTGCCTGACAGTTTGTGCAGAACAACTGAGCACGCTAATTCAGGGCTTTGCTGGGTGTTACCCAAACAGCAGGATGTCTGTCTAGTGCGTGCTCTTCCTTTGGAAGAACCTTATATCCCCCTTTGGGGATATAAGAGGGAAGGCATGTGGGAGAGACATAGAGGGAATCTGGGAGATGAGCTGAAACAGGGCCTGCCGCATGGTAAAGGAGGATGGTAGGATGCAGTAGAATGCAATTCTGGGACATCAATTCTTTTGCTGTTTTGCCCACAAACTTCTTTGGCAGTCTTGAGTACCTAGCTTAGACTATACTTTTGTGAGTGATCATTGTCTGCTTTAACTATCATTTTGGTACTCATCCAGAAAGCTGTAATCCTCTGAAGATCCCCAAAATATCAGTTCCATCTAAGTGAGCATTCTGGTTTAGCTATAGGAAGTCCCATACAAAGCTAAAAGCTCTGAAAAGAGTGCCAAGAAACAGTTGCTCTTGAGCATCTCTAACAGGACAGGCAAAACCAACTTAAATTTCTTCGAGGACCAGGTGAATTGTAATACATGGTAAATATCATCTCATACCTCCTTTTTGTTGTGAAGCATTTGGATAATGTAGTGGTCAGTACTTAAAAATCTTGGGAAAAATTCTGTATTCAAAACTGTTCTCATGGCTGGACTTAACCCCCCAAGAAATATACAAGGAAATAAAGTAGGCAAAACAGAGATACTTGACTTTGTTTTTTTCTTTACAGTTAGCTATATCAATATCATAAAGCTGGTTTACAAAATCATGCAAGTAACAATATCTTATCTTCTAGTTGGAAATGGGGCTTAGTTGATATTTATACTGGGATCAGAGGTTAAGGATGGAGCTGGCTTGTACCCAAGACTTACCAAAGTCCTGTTTACCACTGCTTTACCCCCAGGGCCTGCTGATATACAAGCAAGGTCTGAAGAAATCTAGCAGTAGTAGTAGCTTTTCAGTACTTAATTCTTAGTATTGGAGGAGGCACTTGGGGTAATTCTATGCCATGATCTGATCGTGCAGTAGAAGCATGATCATTCTGGGCTACATGGATGTGTTAGTGCTGGGAATAATTATTCATGATGAAGTTAATTTGTATAATGAAATTAATACTTTTGTTTCTGGCTCATTTTTGTCTGTAAGCTTCTTGAGACAAGAAATGTCTTGCCTATATTCTTCAATTCCTCTTTACTCTTTAATCTTTCCATAATAAATATCATGGGTGAGGAAAAGGAATCCAGTTGCAGAGTAACACAGTAGCTACTTTACAAATTTTATGCTTTGTAAATGCTTCTTTGAAATAATTTTGGTGATTTGATTTTGGTGCAAATATATGCTAATTTGATGGAGGGAAACTTACAGCTGTATTTTTTAAGTTGTAGTGTAAAAACAAACAAGCGTGGATATTATATGGCACATAAATATATATTTATAGACAAACCTATAAATATATAGAAGTGCATATATATGTATACACCTATGTATATATGGTTATTATCTAAACAACTGTAAGTAACTTGTTGTTTAAATGTTACTTCACTTTTATTTGTAGCATGTGAGAAAATGGATATAACAGGATACTGCAGGGATCTAATCAAGATACTTGAGCAAGCTGAAAACATGAGTGAGAAACTCACCCCACTGAAATTAATCGATGCGTGGTCTGGGAAAGGTGTATCAAAACTCAGGGTGGCTGAAGTTACCCCACCAAAGCACCCTCGAGAGGAGCTGGAGAGAATTATTGCCCATTTACTGCTGCAGCAGTATCTGAAGTATGTAAGATGGCTACTTTTTCATTTATTTATTTATTTATTTTACACCTAGTAGTCATTTTTCTGTACTCTCATATTACTCCTGTATAGTATGAATGGATAGGATATGTTCCATAGTCTCATTTTTAGCCTTTATTTCAGATGCATGTAATGTATTTAAAAAACACCTCCCTCAAAAGATTACTGTGCTTGTACTTCAAAATGTAAAAACAGAAGTTGGAGGAACATTTGAAATGCTGTATCTCTTGCAGTTCTCAAAGGCTGGGGTCTTCTATATTCAGGCTGAATCTCTAAATCTGCAGCAGGCAGTAGGCTTCAGTGTGGAGAAATTAGAATGTAGTAATCCAGAGTCCATTTACATTCCGTGGTCAGTGAAGCAAACGGGGTTGCCGGTTATGAAGTCTGAGTCAGGGTGGGCTGGCTAATGTGGAAAGGGGTACTCAGAAAATTTAGGGAAGCACAGAGAAAATAACAACAGTGCTTCTCCCATACCTTGGCTGGCTGTATGGTATGTGCTTTGTCTTTTCGTACAGTTTGAGGAGTTCCAATCATATGTACAAATCAAGTACTTAATCCTTTTATTTTTGTCTTAATGTTATTTTTGGCACCAAATTTGTACAGCTGGCTTTTTACACTGTATGAGGGTGAGCAAGTGACTCTTTTCACATCTTTTAGGTTACATCTGTTTTTTCATTTTCCTCCATGGATTCCAACAGATTGATATGTGTGTGAATGTCAAGGTCCACCAACTTAACTAAGATAGGTGTTGGCCAGACTCGCCCTAAATTAAGTGGCTCTCCACTTGAATAGATAAAGCAGAATTAAGCTGCTATTTGGCACGTCCATCAGAAGGGTTAATGTTCCCCTGCATGGTTGAGCCTGTCTGTTTCCAGCCTTCTATTGTAACACTGATTTAAATTATGCAGGGAAGACTTCAGCTTCACGGCTTTTGCTACAATATCCTACCTGAAGATAGGACCAAAAGCAAGTCTGCTGAAAAATGAGGCACATGTCATCACTATACAAGGGATAACAAGCAAGAAAAGTGTTTACAAGGTATTTATATCTGTACTGACTTGCAATGTAGATACCTTTTCAATTATACTTTAAGTTACCTAACAGGTACCTGCTGAATAGTAATGCAATCAGCGGGATTTAAAATAGATCTCATGATCTCCTCTCTTGTGTGGGAACACTGAAAAAGAAGCAAAACAGTATTAGGATTTTAATATAATTGTTTATAACCTACAGGACAGACCATCTCAATCTTCAAATTCAAAAGGAAGCAGAGAAAATGCCCAGACTATTTCAAAGACTGTCCAAGATTCAACAGCAAAAAAGTCACAGGATCGTAAGCGGCTGAACTCTGGTTCTGACTTAAAAGCGAAGAAGCTTAAGCTGCAGGCAGGTGGAGATGACCAACCAGTAGTTCTTGACTGAGTTTCACAGACTACTTTTAGGATCCAATCATGTTTGCTTCTCCATGGACAATGCAGTTGTGTAAGTTCTGTTTATGTTTTAGTAACTGTATTTTTTGTGCATTTTTTAAAATTAAAACAGAAACCCACAACAAAAAGAACAACAGGGAAACAAGTATCTTGAAAAAAGTCTGTTAGTCAAGGGGGGAAAATGCTTTGCATCAAAATAACTGGTGCATTTCTTACAATACAACAATGACTACAGAATGTACATCATGACTGTGTTGCCTTTTAAACTCTTTTGGGAGCGTAATGTATGGTACCACTATTGCAGGTTCATGGGACTTCCAGAGACCATCTAGTCCAACCTCTTGCTCAAAGCACGTCCAGTTGGAACAGAGTGTTCAGGGCTGCATCCAGTTAAGTTTTGACCATACCCAAGGATAGAGATTCCAAAATCCCTCTCAGCATCTGCTCCAGTGTTTGACCACCTTCATGACCAAAAAAAGAAAAAAAATGATTTCTTAGAGCTAACTGTTATCTCCCGTGTTGCAACTTCTTTGTTGCCTCTTGTCCTACTGCTGCTCTTCTGAGAAGAGTCTGGCCCTATTGCTGCTACGCTCTTCCATTAAGTAGTTGAAGTCAATGGCGGGATCACAACAATCACTGCCTCCCCCTGGCTTTCTTCTTCTTTAATCTGGAAAAAAGTTCAGTTTTTAATCTGGAAAAACAGTTCTCTGTTTCTCCTCTCTGAGTGCCTAGGTGGCTTGGTAGCTCTCTACTAGACTCCATACAGTGTTTCAGTCTGTTGCTCTTACTGGGAAGTGCAAAATTTAACCCAGCACTTGATCTGTAATCTCACAAGTGCTGAATACCCAGAAAGAGTTATTTCCCCCAAACTGTTGGTTACATTCTTGTTAATACTCTCTACTCTACTATGCTGCTGGCATCTTTGCTCTAGAGGCACACTGCCAGTTCATGTTAGGCCTGTTATTTACTGGGAACCTGGGTCCTTTTCTGCAAAGCTACTTTTGAACCAGTTCAGCCCCAGCCTGTACTGTTGCATGGTGTTACTCCATCCCAGGTGCAGGACTTTGCTTTTGCCTTTAACTTAGAGGTTCCTGTGTTAGCCCATGCATCTACCCTCTTTAGGCCTCTGAATAGCAGCCCTGCTCTCCAGTGTATCAACAGCTCTCCCACCCTTGGTATTGTCTGCAGACTGGCTGGAGCACGCTCAATCCCTGTATCCAGATTGTCATTAAAGACTCTAAATTGTGTTGGCCCCAGTATCGACCTGTGAGTATTGCCACTAGTAAACGGCCACCCACTGGACTCTGTACCACAGATCCCAGTTCTTTGTACCAGGTGATCCAGACACCTTTCAGCCTACCTTGTATATTTATCTGGCCTATAGCTCTCTGATGTTCTTAGCTGTAAGCAGGTTATAGGAGGTCATGTTGAAAGCCTTCCTAAAGTCAAGGTATGCAACATCCATTGCTACCCCCTTATTCACACGGGCAGTTGTCTCAGTGTGGTTGATCAGGTACACTTTGTTTCTGGTAGATCTTGCTGGCTGTTCCCAATCACCTTCATGTGTCTGAAAATGTCTTCTGGGAGTATTTGCTCCTTAAGTTTTCTTGGGGCTGAGGTGAAGCTGACTGGTATGTAACTCCTTAGACCCTCTTTTTTGCAGGTGGGTGAGATACTTGCCTTTTCCCAGTCATCAGGAACCTCCCCCCATCTTCAAGTCCTTTCAGAAGCAACCTTCCTCAGTGCAGCCCACCTACTCCTGTGGATCTGTGTACAACCAATTGGCTTAGGTGATCTGTTGTAACTCCACCTTCCCTTACTGCTTTATTCCCAGAGATAGCAAATAGGCCTGGGGCCCTGAGAAGTCTTGAGGGCAAACCTTACCAGTGAAAGCAAGGCAAAAAATATGACTACTGCAGTTTGTTCCATGTCCTGTGTCACTAGCTTCTCTGCTTCTCTTAGGAGTGGGACCATACTTGCCTTACCCTTCCTTTTGCTGCTAAGGTACTTAGAGAAGCATTTTGTACTGCCTTTCACATCCTTTGCTAGTGTCACCTCCAGCTGAGCACTGACTTTTCTAACTCTCTCCCTGTGTGCTGAAGCAATGTCTCTCTTTATTCTGGTTATCTTGTACCTTCTCCCTCCTTTTTGTTTGAGCTAGCTGAGGAGTTCTCTGTTCGCTTGTGCTGGCCTTCAGCCATGCTTGCTTTACGTTCTGCACATAAGAGTAGCCTGTATGTGCTTTGAGGAGGTTGTGGTTTGGAAATCAAGCAGGTCTCCTTGAGCCCCTTTGCCTTCCAGGGCAGTTTCCCTGGGATCCTGACAAGCAGATCTCTGAACAGGCTGAAATCTGCTCGGGACACCTCGGGTCCAAGGTCTAACTATGTCTTCCTCACATCTGTGTTGAGTTCTGAATGAACTTTTTGAAGGAGGTTCTACAGCAACATCTGGAATCTGGGCATCTAGTAAGAAACAAACCTGTTGATGTCTCCAAGTCCATTAATGAGAGACTCTGTCCCATACAGGAGGGATTCTTTGGTAACTTTCACTTTCCTATTCTTCACTGTGTGAACACCTGGCTGAGGTTCAGCTGGCATAATCAATGCATTCCTTGGTGGAGTCGTCATCATTTTTCTCAGTACCTACTCTGCAATGGTGGAGCTGGACGTGGAAAAGGAGCCCTTTTGTGTTGCTGGAGAAGCAGGAGGTTTCCAGCCTTCCCTCCTGTGGGAGTCTGAATCCACTGCTCCTGTGAGGAGGTTTTTCCTCCTTTGCAGCACAGGGCTTGGGTGGTCCTTAGCTCTGCAGAGTCTCTCTGAAAGCCCTGCCATGTTCTGTTCCTCCTCCTGGCTGCTACACAGGCTGATCACCTCCTCCTGGAGCTCCTTCACCTAGCAACTTGGCACTGCAACCAGAACCCAACTCCCACTGGTGAGCCTGCTGTCCCTAGCCCCAGGGAAGGGACATCAGAGGCCTTAAGGCCTGGGTTGCTGCAGCACCCTTCGTTTGGAGCCACCGTGGGGCAAAGCTTCTGCTGTGCCAGGGGCAGATGTTCCAGCCCATGCAGGCATCGCCATCGCTGCAGTGCTGAGCAGAGATGTGGCCTCCTTCTGCAATACTTACAGCTACTACAGCATGTTTTGGGTAGAGAGTACTCGAGAGAAGAATTTCCACAGGGTGTTGTGACAACATGGCACTACTCACTTGTAGAGATTTTTGTGAAATATTGAATGTATTTATTCCTTTCAATTATGTCTGTTGCTCTCAGAGCTGGATGTCTCTAGCTTGTTACTCAAATTCAAAATTACTTCTTCTGTGCTTTTCAGAAGTACCTAAATTTATATTTAAAAACAGGACAGCTTTTCTTGACCTCAGCCGTTCCCCTTTACAAAAGTTATACTCTACATGGGAAATACAGAAAAAAAGGCCACTCAATAAATACTTTTTTCTTTGTTTTTTCCCCTTCTTCCCCTGTTGAATGGGCTTATATTCCAACTACATATCTGTATTCTAATTAGAAGTGACTCTGGTTGACCTAAGAAATACTCTTCTGCTCTATAAGCACTAGAACATGACTGTATTGAGAGTTGCATAGTTGCTCCATTATCTTTGGGAGGTTTCTGATTTCCAGTCTTGTAACTTTGCTACCCAACCTGTTTGCTAAGCTTGCTATGGCTTAAAGTAGTGTCTACACCATTCTGAAGAGCAACCTGTCTCTCTGGACTCACCTAAGGCAGTGTGTCTCCACCATTCTGAAGAGCAACCTGTCTCTCTGGACTCACCCACGGGTCCTTTCACTTAACACCTCAGCTCTATTGAGGCAAGAGAACGTGAGGGCTTAGTGCTGCCAATGTGCTTAAGGTTACCTCCTCCCCCAAAGCCGAGTGGCTGATGGCAGTTAAGTACCTGTCTGGGTGAGCGCTGCCCGTGTTTGTGCAGGCTTACTCAATATGGTCATAGTTGAAAGATGATAAAAATCACTGGGGATTACAGATTAAGAGTAGAACAAAAGGCAGTTGTTGTTGTTTTTAAGATGCTTTCAGAGGTAGTGGGAATTTGGTAATTCAGGAATTATGGTTGAATTTTAAGCTTTGGAACTAGGTTGAAACTGATACATTTTGGGCTTTTTTTTTTTCTAGAAGGCCATCAATATGTTTTTCAGTCTCTCAGTCCTACCTTCTGCAGTCTGTAGCTAAGCAGGTGCCCCAAAGTCATCTTCCTTCCACCCGTAACCCAGCCTGTACTGCAGGGCACACATCCTGCTGGCTGAACTGCGGCCGTACTACACGAAGGGTCACAGTCTCCCTCCTCAGCGCTCTCCAAGGACTGAAGAAATCCTTCCGCTATGGAATTCTTTTGCCTCCCACTTCAGCAGGGAGAATACTTACCCGTATGGAAAGTAGAAACAGGGACTTGTTGACATCCTTTGATTACCAGTTCCAGGAACAAGTAGCTGTGCTGCCGGACTGGTAAAGATCCAACAGTTACTGCGACAGCAAGCGTGGCTGAGGTACTCCTGAGGCTGAATGCTAGAGCAGGTTTCTTTATTGGCTTGGGTTTTTTAAGATCTTAGCAGGCAACGATCAGTAAGGCAAGGTTAAGCTGGGACTGTTTAGTTTGCAGAAGAGGAGGCTGAGGGGAGACCTCATCACTCTCTACAACTGCTTGAAAGGACACTGTGGAGAGGTTGGTGCTGGTCTCTTCTCAAGGGCAATTAGCAATAGAACAAGAGGGAATGGCTGCAAGCTGCAGCAGGGTAGGGTTAGGATCAACATTAGGAAAAAATTCTTCACAGAAAGAGTGGTCAGTCACTGGAATGGGCTGCCCAGGGAGGGGGTGGAGTCACCCTCCCTGACTGTGTTTAAGAGTAAATTGGATGTGGTGTTGGGGGATATGGTGTAGGGCAGAACTTTGTAGAGTAGGGCTGATGGTTGGACTCGATGATCCCAAGGGTCTCTTCCCACCTGAATTTCTATGATTATAAACTTAAGTTCTGGTAGGTTTCATTTTGGCTTCACACACACATTCAGATGTGTACCAAATGAAATATAAACCAAATATGATTAAGAACATGTTCTTCATCTTTATTTTGCTGGTAGAATCTTGTCAGTGACTGACGCTTATATTGCACCCAACATTTAACTGAAAGCTTTGCCAAAAGGGGAATTGATTTAACTAAACAGTCATTCTCTTAAAAAAATAGTGATTTTCCAACTTGGCATTAGCAGAGTACAGAAAACTGTTCCCAGTTTGACCCTAAACAAACAGCAACTCCCAAGCAGCAATTGCAGAATCAGCCCAAAAGCCACTGTGAAACAAACGATGTCCATTATTGGTACTATGGAATACAGAGAGGACATTATGTAAGACCTGGGAGTTCTGGTGCACAACAGGACGAGCCAGCGATGTGCCCTTGTGGCCAACAAGGCCAATGGGGTGCATCAGGAAGAGTGTGAGCAGCAGGTTGAGGGAGGTTATCCTGCCCCTCCACTCTGCCCTGGTGAGGCCCCATGTGGAGTACTGTGTCCAGTTCTGGGCTCCCCAGTTCAAGAAGGACAGGAAACTGCTAGAGAGGGTACAGCACAGGACCACAAAGATGATTAGGGGGCCTAGAGCATCTCTCCTATGAGGAAAGGCTGAAGGACTTGGGTCTTTTTAGTCTGGAGAAGAGAAGGCTGAGGGGGGATCTGATCAACACCTATAGATGCTTAAAAGGTGGTTGTCAAGAGAAAGGGGACAGTCTTTTTTCAGTGGTGTCCAGGGACAGGATAAGAGGAAACGGACACAAACTCAAACATAATAAGTTCCATGTCAACATGAGGAGAAACTTCTTTCCTTTGAGGGTGGTAGAGCACTGGAATGGATAGGTGGTGGATTCTCTATCTTGGGAGACATTCAAAACCTGCCTGACAAGTTCTGTGCAACCTGCTCTAGGAGGACCTGCTTTGGTTAGTGGGGGTTGAACTAGATGATCTCTGGAGCTCCCTTCCAACCCCATGTTCTGTACTTAACTGAATAGCAAATACGGGTTTTTCTTCAGAAATAAACTTAGCAAAACAATACAATACAATATAAAACATTCATCTTGCCACATTTTTGCAATGTTCCAGGCAGAGCTCTGAGCACCCTGTGCCCTAAAGATGTTCCCTGTTGATCTGAGCCAGCTGGACAGAGATGGTACCAGTAGCTGGACCACAGGTCTTGCAATCTGTGACACATACCCAGAGGCGTCAGCAGCAGAGGGGAGCTAGTGAGATGATAATGTGCTGCCTGACTGCTTTGTAACTGTTCACATGGGCTTTAGGAAGCGGTGGGTTTCCCACCCTAGCCAATACTCACACACCCCCAAGCCCAGAGGTAACATTTGGTAGATAAGGCAGCACCAGCACTTCTGGCTTCCTGGTTGAGATGAGGAACATGCATGACAGTAAGCCCTGGGGAAACTGGGCTCCGGTAACCATGGCAGGTGAATTACACGTAGTCTGGGGAAGAAGGGAGCTACGAGGCAGGCACTGGATTGTACCTTTTTAAGTTTACTTTTAAAAGTGAAGGCCACCTTGTGTCCAAATGAGTGCAGGGCTATCTTAACAACCTGTGAAACCCACTTTTTCAGACTGTTACAGCCCTGTCTCTCATATGGTCATCTAAATCTCAACAAAAATTCTTTGAAAATGCTAATCCACTTGTTTTTGTTGCTGCATTTCTACAGAGATTAATTTAATTTGCTGGGCAGTATTTTAATCAACACAAGATCTTCGTAAGGAATTACATTTGTCCCTCATTTCTCCTAATCCTGAGGAAAGAGTTCTATAAGACATACTCGGTGTCAAAACTTTATACAAAATGGAAATGGGGTTTCGTTCAATCAAAATAATCTTCTATATCAATATCTGGATTCAGGAGATCTTCACCATAGGCTGAAAGATCCATCTGATTTAAAATTAAGTTTTCAAAGGTTTCTTCCAAGTCGGTTTCACCGATCAGCACAGCTCCCATCATTCGGCCATTCTGCATCACGACTTTGACGTACTCTTGTCCTTTGGTGCATCTCAGCATCAGTTCGTGGTCTAAACCCAAGCCCTGAGCATTGTATTTTCCCAGAACCACCACCTACAGAAAGAAAAAGAAAAACACACTGGTAAGTATTAGTTGGTACTTCTGCTGATGACATTCCTAAGCTTCAAAAGACTGATGTACACAGGAAAATCTTTGTCCTTAGGGACCATCACCCCCCATCATCAGCTTTCAAACCCACAACGGAATTAATAATCTTCACCTTGAAATACTATGCACAAAACCCAATATCGAACCAGTTACCATGCTGAACTGTATTGAATCCATCTGAACAGAGCCTTAGTGAAATGCAACATGTAGAGAGATGCAAAGTAGGTTAGATGAGTGCCATTCACCAACTAACGGTGGTAACGTATCTGTAAAGATCTTTGCCCTCCTCAGTTTCAGCATTCAGTTAGTATGAATGCAAAAGCTAAACTAATACTAATTATTTTTGTAGAGAAAACTGTTTCATCAATATCAAAGCATCAAATACAGGCCAGCAAGGTGTTCAGTGGCTGAAGACTATTAAACTGCATTTACTTTACCTTGTAATTGAAAAATTTTGTAACGTGAGCAAATAGTTCAAAGCTGAAATCCAGCTCAATAGATTCCCCTAAGGTATCTGCTGCCATGCATTTTGCTGCATACCATCCCATCTGCCTAGCTTGAGTCCACAGTCTCATCTAAAAAAAACAGAAAACAAAAGGTTTAAAAGCAGAGATAGATGTCACTGTGCAATGACCAACACCCACTCTCTCATCAATGCCCCCTACATCTTTCATTATACTCAGAAAGGCTGAACAGCTTGGCTTGCAGCCACCAACATAAAATTCTCTGCCATCAACACAGCCAGGATTATCTACTCGTTGGCTGGTTCCCACTTCAGTTGAACTTCACTCTCTCCCACGTGTGCACCAGTGTGTGATGCACTTTGTAGGCTAGTCTGCTGCTGAGCGCGCAACCGGGCGATCCGGTTTACCTGATGCCACACCGGGCTGGGTTCCCAGGACGCCGTGCAGATATCTCCAGCTGCATATATATCTGGCAGGGATGTGTGCATGTGCTTGTCTACTTTCAGACCTCCATCTTCACCTACAGCAAACTGAAGTATTTGCACAGATCAGCAATAAGACAAACACTTCCTTACTTTGCTCTGCTCACACGCGCAGCTTTTGCTTTGACTAAAGTTATCTCAACCTGGGAGTTTTCTCACTTTTAACCCTTCTGACTCTTCCCCCATCCCACCTGGGGGGGAACGAGCAAGCTGCTGTGTGGGGCTGAGCTGGGGATAACCCACGACACCTGGCCTGGTGACAGGATGACTTCAAGGCCTGAAAATTGACATGGCAGCTGTGAACTCCCCAATTATCATCCACGTTTGGATGCCAATTCAAAGTGTGACTTCTCCCAATGAACATGAGCATCTTTATAGCTCAATTTTCCTGGAGGTAAAATATTAGAAATAACTGCTTCCTTCCCAGGAGAAAATGTTAGATTTGTAAGATAAGAAGATGGTGCAGAATTAGCACCAAAACTATTCTAAATTTTTACCACATTATTCAATGCTACAAATGTTTTTCTCTCATTGTACAGGCTTAACCTTAACAGTGTATAGTCTATCAGCACGTATCACGAGGAGCAATACAGTAAGCTAAGAACACTAAGGAAGTTAAGTTTTATCACGTTGGGTGTTTCCAGTATTAACAATTCTGAAGTGCTGCACAATGGTCAGAACCTTCACTGATCAATGCTTCGTGTCAGAAGCATAAAGCAACAGAAAGAGCTTACTTCACTCTACTTAAAAAACCAGGATTGCTCCAGGAGCAGTCCAGCATACTTACGTTGTTGCCGTCGAGAAATGGTTCAACATTTGGCACAACTCCAGTTGCACTGACAAGGAAATCACACCCATAAATTTTCCCATTTGTTAATTCCACATAGACAGGCCAGAGCACTGAAAAAGGGGAAAATTTTGCCCTGAGAATGTAACCAACAGAAATTATTTTATTAATGATATCTTATAAAAAGACATGAAATTAAAAAAAAAAAAAAAGAAGAAAAAAACCCAATCTTTTGAAATACCTAATTCATTAGGTAGGGGAAAAAAAAAAAAACATAATCAATTTTAAATCTCCCCAAAACAGAGATTACCTACAACATTTCTTACCTTCACTCAGGACTAAAAAAAGTGACATTTTGGAGCTTAGCTCCAAGTCCTATTATTAACTTTCTCTAGGATTTTCCTAACTCAAAGCCCTCACTTGTAGGGGAAAAACAGTGTGTCCTGCCACTGCTTCAGGCCCACGGGATGATCTCTGACCTACACAATTGCCAAATATTCTTTTACACAGAAATTTACAGACGCAGAGGAAATACCTCAAAAGCAAAAAGAATGTCAGTGATTTGATTTCCCAGAACCTTATGCTGGAAGTAACTGGCTACTAAAATAATATTTTAAATATTCACTTTCATCCAGTGGAATTTATAGATAGAATTATTCACAAAACAATGATATTTTCTTCAAAGGATTACAGCAGTTTTGACACTGAATGCTTTTTTGGTTTGGTTGGTTTTTCTTCTCTTTTACCTCCACTATTAATGTATAGTTTTACTGGACAGAAGGAGGGAATGTTTTGCACACAGGATACAGGTGACACTGTGGAAAAATGGCCTGACCCATGACATTTTACAATTCAACTGAAGCCCATAAATCAAATTCTCAACTACTATCAATTGCTAGAGCTCCATTTAATATCTAGAAATAAAGGATTTTATTTTTTCCAAATCAGTATTTGCTCTGAAGGAGCAAACAAGCTCAAACAAGCTCCAGCACTGCTTTATCTCCAATGTGTTATTCTCATCAGCACTGGCACCTACCCTCATCTGCTTCTACTTTTTTCTCATCCTTAGGAAAAGTCAAAGAAGTCCGGTGCAGTTGTATAAATTCTTGCTGTAAGTGTATTTTCTTTACTTCACATAGTATTTCAATATGTACTTTATGAGAAAACTAAAGAAAGATTGACAAAATTGTAAACATAAATGAGAAGCAATAATGGTATTTTTAATAGCAAGTAATCATCACCTGAATTGAGTTGTTACTAAACTGGAAAAAAAAGGAACCAAACCCCAATCCAAAGACTTATCCCATCCTAAAGTGTGACAGGTCGGCCGAGTTCTCACACTTTCTCCTTTTTCTGGTGCAGATCTAATCACAGCAAATGGCTTTTCAGCCATTTTTTTCAGCAAATCTCTGATGTTCCTGGAAATTTCATGACAGCTTATTTTTTTTCTGGCATGCCAGAAAACATGTTCAAGTTCCCCTGAGTTTACAGGAAGAGGATTCAGAACTTATCAGAGCAGAGGAAAATAAACTCCTCTTCTCTGTCTTTAAGGATTTTAAACCCCTCATTTTTCTATGAGGAATTAAGTTCTGATGACAGTGGATTTATGTTCTAAATGCTGTAAAAAGAAAATACATCCAGTTCCATCAACACATATTTCAACCACTTACTCCTATTCTGAGCTCGAAACAGAAGTTGGGAAGTCTGTTTCTCCAAAGTATTTTGTGGATTCAGGCCTAGAACTGTTTTATTCTCCACTGCACAAATGCATTTCCACAGCCTTCAACAGCCAAACCGCCACCAATTAATCTGCTGAATATCCTAAACACCCTTTAGTTGGCATTGCAAAGCCTTTTCTGGTAGAATCTGAATGAGCACCTCCGAAAGGTGGGGTTTTTTTTAAAATGTAACAGATGTAAGACTGAAAAGCTAAGAAAAAAATAAATAGAAACTTGATTAAAAATATGAAATATAAGGATTCATCCACTACTGATTTCACATTTCATTATCTGCTGTGCTGGGAGACAATGTCCCCTGTAGCTCTGTACACATCCCACTGTCATGTTTTTTTATGGAGGAGAATGTACTTATGGCAGCTAAAATCAGGACAATCGAGGTACTGCTGCTTCTGGTTAAAGCTAGGCTCAACACCAGTCCTACAGAAAGATGCAAACCAACATTTATACTTAAATCTGAAGAGCCAATTGCTAAAACCATGCTGATGGACCTTCTTCAAGCAGAAAATTGCTTTAACTTATTTCCCTATTAAATTCTAACAGGAGAATCAGTTCATACACACTTCATTTTAATATTTCCAAGAATACTGCACGTGACATTTCCTGTTCTGTCATCCTTAACTACTTTAAAGCAACAGTTAAGCAAATGTGAGGAAGACTGGGGCCGTACCTCTTTAGTCCCTTTAAGATGTAAGCCCTCGTGCCAATCGGGGCCTAAGGCACTGCCCATTTTGTCAGATGCCGCTGCAGGTCTTTCTTTTTCCTCACTTCCTGATGGAAAGAGATGAAGAATATCAGATTTAGTCTGCATACTTCAGTGCCTGCAGAACTCTTCTGGAGGATTCTCAATTAAGAGAAATGTGATCTGGTTTGCCAAAAGGGAAAACAAAAATATGTAATGTTCCAAAACCCATTCATTTGCAGATGAATCAGACTCCAAGCCAATATTTTTCACACCTTTCAACTTGATGCCTTTCATTATTATATATTTATATTTTTATGTATATTATAATAAATGCCTTTCATTATTTCACTCATCTTCAAAACAACCATGCCACTGTTAGGTGCCTGGTCTGGACCCGTAACAGCCAGACTCCAACAGCACCAGGGTTCTGGACCCCACTGTAGGTCTATTTGCTTAATATCACTGCTAATATCAAATTTAATTAAATATTTAAAGTCCATCTGCTAGTGTGCACTGTCCCTGCCCCCTACCACTGCACAAAAGTGCAAATTCTAAAATACCATGAAAAATTTGAAGAACAGCGGGTGATGTTTTGGTTGTTTTGATTTTGTGCTGTTTAGGCCGACTCTTTTACAACGTATTCTTCCATCCTGTACTCTAGAACCATCCTCTTCTTTTTGTTATTATTTTAGTTGCATATATGTGTTTGTGTATTGGTTGTTCATGCCCTTTTACTTAACACTTGTTATTCAATCTGCAGTTTCACTGCCCCTGTAAATGTTCTGTGAGGTGTCATCTCCAGTAAGTTGATCAGAGGAGCACACCTTCCCAACTTGACGCTGACGTAGTTGAGAAAGACATTAGAAATGACAGGAGAGGTTCTGCAGCAGATGGAATACAGGAAATGAAATGTAAACTTGTAAATCAGTTGTAAAGTATGTAAAATAAGGACATAAGACTGAAACACCACACCTTCCATCATATACTTGGTTCTTTTACATTCAATTGGAGCCTCCCGTTTCTCAGCTGTTAGTTTTGGAATGAGAAATTCAGCTGCTCCTGCATCAAAAAAGGTGTTCCCAATGGCTTTGTCTTTGATAGCCCAGATGACTTCACAGCCTTGAATTTCATACCTGTGGACATTTAAACAATGCATAAAATGACCAAAAAGGATCTGCTTCTTAGCAACACAACTAGAAGCAGGCCAGCTTTCACTCCAGAAGCTAGGAATGAGGCATCCAAGACTTTTAGACCTATCAAATCCACTATGGCTTCTAAATATTTACATAAAGAACATGTTAAAAAACCCACCCCAAACTCTTCAAGTTGACAAGTCATACTTTCTCACCAGCACAACCTCAGGTGAACTGGGGAAGGGTGTGAGGGGAGGCAGATCAAACTTGAAATAATACCACTTAGTATTCCCTGCTCCCTGCTTTTCCAGCATGCTGGACGCTTCAAAAACTCCATCAACTTAAATTAGGAGGGGTGCAACATAAGCTCTCTCTCTATTCCTCTTCCCTGTTTGGTTTCCAGAAGTCTCACAAGTTTTG
>VZTM01013000.1:38964-64196 GCA_013400555.1 Jacana jacana
CTTGTAATCAATTTTGCTACTGAATGCTTTAGGAGTTACAATCTTATAAGTTAACCTTCTCCCAAACTCATGTACACTAGATTTAACACGGAAGTGTTAAAGATTGTATTTGCACATTTATCTTCAAAAGGCAGTAATTTACTTACACCAATTCAAGTGCAATGCCACCGTTTCCTACCACTACTATTCTCTCAGCTTGAGCCAATTTCTTCTGGAAAGCCTGCAGTTAAGAAAGAAAAAGTCACTTACAGCTGGCATCATATTTCTTCACCCTGGTTAACTACATCCTTTTCTATGTTTTCTTGCTCTCTTAGTCTTCTTATTTTGATTTTCTCAGACTTGCAAAACACATTTATTTAATGAAACCCATGAAGTTCTATCACATTAAGGGATGAAGTTGAGACAGGAAAAGTCAAATAACTGCGTTTAAGCCAATTTGACAGAACCCTTTATAGAATCAAGGAGATCTTCTGTCCTAGGGACCATTATCATTGTGAGACCTAGTAATCCCGTTTTATCATGAATTGCACAACTTTCACGGTAATTTGCCTAACATTAAAAAGACAAAGAGACCGAATTTTAGGAATTTGAAAATTCCTGATCAAAAATTCAGGAATTTAAAGGCATACTTTGCAGCACATCAAATAACTACTTTTATTTATGCAAAAAACTTTCGGAAGACACAAGTCTCTGAATCCATTCTTGTGTCAAGAAAAATTAAAAAATATACAGCCCAGACATTATTTTTTTAGTTTATAATATTACCACTTTAACTATTTTCTTTCAAACAAATCAAGAATTGTGACTATCACAACAACTATTGCACCTTCACAGCAGCCTGTTGCTCCAAGCTTCCGCTTTACCCGACAAATTCTACCAGAGAACCTGAACTGTACAAAACTGCAGTTCTTTAATCCCTTCAGAGAAGGACATGGAAGTTGTATCGGAGTAGTGAATGCAACCAGTTACCATTAAAAAAAGCAACCCCCAAACCCAGAAACAAGTCAAAGTTCAATATCAGTTTCGACAAATGACAGCCCAGTGTACTCTTTCCCACAGTAGTATGCACAGGGAAGACCCTCAGAAGAAAACAAGCACATGACAATGCTATCCTGGAACACTGTCACAGGTTCCAGGCATTGATTGTGCCACTCAGGGGGTATCTTTCTCTTCAATTTAGACAAGATGCATTTATAAGCAGCTGTCGTTTTTTGTGTGATTTTTCTTCCCTCTTCTTATCTTTCCCTTTTTTTCCCCCTTTTTTAAAACACAGGTAAAGTTTTAATATTCAAACCAAACAACAACAGTTCACTTCAGTTTGCTTTAAAAATAACTCCTTTTGTATTCTCAACACCAACTTCATTAGATGAATTACAGTTCTTATGTTATGGAGAAGCAGTATTCACTTTCACCTCGCCTCCTCTAATTTTAAAGAGCCACTGCAGTGAAACCTCACTTTCTACTTCCAAGCTGAAGTTTTAAACTATTATTTCCTCATGTGAAAATTTTTCCACTTCTTTAATGGTAACTGTTCTGTACCATGAAGAGAAGTGACAGTAGAACTAGAAACAAAAGTGTCCTTCCATAGCTTTTCGCTTTAAGAAGCAGCTCTTGGTACCCTGTACCAGATACAACTTCTCAGGGAAGTTTCTACAGTCACCTGTTTATGTTTTCAGATTGGCTTCTGCCTGGAGGGTAAGAAGAATACCACTTATTCTAGATTATCACGTTAGAAATATTGTCTATGAGTTATCTATAAACTTAATAAATTTACTGGCTAATTAGTTTATTTAATGGTACTTCAAGGCTACCTCTCTGCTACCAGAACCACAAACATCATATTATGTTTCTCCACTTTATTCCACGATCATTTTTAGTATTTTGTGTCAGAAGCAGGACTATATTATACATTGCTAAGTCCAAACCACGTTTACCTGTGCACTGTCAGTATCCCGGATTCCCAACACATACGGGCTTCCTTCAAAAATTAATTTTGGTTTTGCTCCAGCACACAGGCAAAGTTTTTCATATATATATTCTTTCCCATCTTCAGTGAAAATTTTCTGTAACAATTAAGAGAAAAGAAAAAAACAACTAAAGATATCTAAGAGAACCTAAGATTATTTTTTTCCTTAATGCTATCATATTTTACACATATGGAAAGCTGTAACTGGCTTCTTAAAGAGCAAGCCCTCATACTGGCATTGACCGTGTGTGATTTACTTCCATTACCCTCACCACAGACTTACAAACCGAAATACAGGACGTTATCTTATGGATAGGATGGGAAGCGTACACAGTGCACTCAAAGAAAGATGAAACACAAAGATCGCCACTTGGTGGCACCCTGTGCTCACTGTCTGTGCTAAAGGAACAGACTTCCCATGTGACCTCCCCCCACCCCAGCAGCAGATGCAGACCTAGGCAGCAGTAAGTGTAGTAGCAATAAAGGATCTCATTCCAAACATCTCAACGACAGCAGACCTGTATTCATTTGACTACGCATAGGCTGGAGTATAATCACAATTCTGATCACAAATTCTGTTCTTTGCTAAAGAAAAAGGGCAGTCACCAAAGAAGCTGTATCACTCTGCAGTAACCAATACTTAAAATACAGCACTTTATGACCCTATTTGTTGTTTTCCAAACTCTAAGCTAAATAGTTTACAGTGAGTTTGCACAAAGAGAGTTTTTAAAGGATTTTGGAAAACAGAGGCAAAAGATCCTCCAAATCCATAACCATGTTCACAGAGACTTACCAGAACTAAACCAACATAATAATAATGATCACAGAATCACAGAATATCAAGGATTAGNTCCCTTCAGAGAAGGACATGGAAGTTGTATCGGAGTAGTGAATGCAACCAGTTACCATTAAAAAAAGCAACCCCCAAACCCAGAAACAAGTCAAAGTTCAATATCAGTTTCGACAAATGACAGCCCAGTGTACTCTTTCCCACAGTAGTATGCACAGGGAAGACCCTCAGAAGAAAACAAGCACATGACAATGCTATCCTGGAACACTGTCACAGGTTCCAGGCATTGATTGTGCCACTCAGGGGGTATCTTTCTCTTCAATTTAGACAAGATGCATTTATAAGCAGCTGTCGTTTTTTGTGTGATTTTTCTTCCCTCTTCTTATCTTTCCCTTTTTTTCCCCCTTTTTTNTTATCTTTCCCTTTTTTCCCTTTTTTAAAACACAGGTAAAGTTTTAATATTCAAACCAAACAACAACAGTTCACTTCAGTTTGCTTTAAAAATAACTCCTTTTGTATTCTCAACACCAACTTCATTAGATGAATTACAGTTCTTATGTTATGGAGAAGCAGTGTTCACTTTCACCTCGCCTCCTCTAATTTTAAAGAGCCACTGCAGTGAAACCTCACTTTCTACTTCCAAGCTGAAGTTTTAAACTATTATTTCCTCATGTGAAAATTTTTCCACTTCTTTCATGGTAACTGTTCTGTACCATGAAGAGAAGTGACAGTAGAACTAGAAACAAAAGTGTCCTTCCATAGCTTTTCGCTTTAAGAAGCAGCTCTTGGTACCCTGTACCAGATACAACTTCTCAGGGAAGTTTCTACAGTCACCTGTTTATGTTTTCAGATTGGCTTCTGCCTGGAGGGTAAGAAGAATACCACTTATTCTAGATTATCACGTTAGAAATATTGTCTATGAGTTATCTATAAACTTAATAAATTTACTGGCTAATTAGTTTATTTAATGGTACTTCAAGGCTACCTCTCTGCTACCAGAACCACAAACATCATATTATGTTTCTCCACTTTATTCCACGATCATTTTTAGTATTTTGTGTCAGAAGCAGGACTATATTATACACTGCTAAGTCCAAACCACATTTACCTGTGCACTGTCAGTATCCCGGATTCCCAACACATACGGGCTTCCTTCAAAAATTAATTTTGGTTTTGCTCCAGCACACAGGCAAAGTTTTTCATATATATATTCTTTCCCATCTTCAGTGAAAATTTTCTGTAACAATTAAGAGAAAAGAAAAAAACAACTAAAGATATCTAAGAGAACCTAAGATTATTTTTTTCCTTAATGCTATCATATTTTACACATATGGAAAGCTGTAACTGGCTTCTTAAAGAGCAAGCCCTCATACTGGCATTGACCGTGTGTGATTTACTTCCATTACCCTCACCACAGACTTACAAACCGAAATACAGGACGTTATCTTATGGATAGGATGGGAAGCGTACACAGTGCACTCAAAGAAAGATGAAACACAAAGATCGCCACTTGGTGGCACCCTGTGCTCACTGTCTGTGCTAAAGGAACAGACTTCCCATGTGACGTCCCCCCACCCCAGCAGCAGATGCAGACCTAGGCAGCAGTAAGTGTAGTAGCAATAAAGGATCTCATTCCAAACATCTCAACGACAGCAGACCTGTATTCATTTGACTACGCATAGGCTGGAGTATAATCACAATTCTGATCACAAATTCTGTTCTTTGCTAAAGAAAAAGGGCAGTCACCAAAGAAGCTGTATCACTCTGCAGTAACCAATACTTAAAATACAGCACTTTATGACCCTATTTGTTGTTTTCCAAACTCTAAGCTAAATAGTTTCCAGTGAGTTTGCACAAAGAGAGTTTTTAAAGGATTTTGGAAAACTGAGGCAAAAGATCCTCCAAATCCATAACCATGTTCACAGAGACTTACCAGAACTAAACCAACATTATAATAATGATCACAGAATCATAAAATGGTTTAGGTTGGAAGGGACCTTGAAGATCATCGAGTTCCAACCCCGATACAAAACAGAAGAATATAATTCAATTCAGAATATTAGCAAATTTTAATCTACCTGGAATCATAGCTCTGTAACTGAAAATGAGCAAAGCCAATCTCGGATCTGAATGTGAATTTCTGATAAATGCTGAAGTGCAAAATAACGTGTTGAGTTGAGGCAGACTCTAAAAAGGACCTGTATGTGCTTTACATTGCTCATGATTGCAACATATTTCCCACTAAAAAGAAAAAACGAAAAGGTGGAAATGTTGGTTCTTTCAAGACTTTTTGAGGGTTTTTTATCATAAATTGTTAATGTTCTGGTCTCTGTAGCAACAAGCAGCAGTTCAGGAATCCAAGAGATCTCCAGTCAAGGGTTACAGAAATTTTGACGCCCGTATTGATGTACAGTATTGGTTTCATCGATGGGCTTCCCTGCTATTCTAGTCAGGTATTCAGTCATATATCCCTTAGGTGTCAAAGATTGAAATCTAAAAGATATGGCTTCTTAATTAAGAAGTAATTTTTGATCAAGAAGTATGCCACCTGCATATATTTCTACTGGTGAGAGAAAAGTTAGGAAGTATTTTCTTGAAATTTTGGTAACTTAACACTTTAATAATCAGAACATTCTTCAGCAGAATTTCATGTCCAAAATACACACTTGTTTCCTAGCTTATTATTATTTTTTTAATAATTTGAAAAGCCACAGGAGAGTGAAAGAGACAAACTTTAGCTTACATGTTCATCACTTTTTAATTGCTTTACTCCAGACTGTATAACTTTAATATTGGGATATCGTTTCTCTAGTAGAGAACTTGGCTGCTCTTCTACATCAAATTCCTCAAGTGTCTTGGAGACCTGTAGGAAGACAAGTATTTAAAAATATATTTAAATTAATTTATCCATCTCTTTTTCTAAAGCTTGTAAGAAAATGTGTTATGTTCATCTCCAGTAAAGAAGTCACAACAAAAAGCCCATCTTGTTTCAAAACATGTTACCACCAAAAGTTCCTACAGACTCTTTTCATGGCCTATTCCTGGTAAAGAGTCAGAGTAGCATAGAGAATTTTAATTCTGAAGCGAGAAATTAAGCAAAAATGGAGAACCATGATGGCTGCTCTAACTGCTATAATGCTTCATTCCATAAATAGCCTATATTATTACAGTTGTTACCACTGCTTTATAACTTACCAGATGCAGTGTTAATACCCTGTTTTTCTGTTTAACACTGATAAAATAACTCAATGATGTTCTCTCGTTCACACAACTTCTCCTTGGCATTAGGGTAAAAAATTAGGTAAAAGTATCTTAAAGAATTATAGAAACACTTTTGTCTGGAATAAATATTTTTATTTAATTAAAAAAAACCCAAAACAATCTGGTGACATTTTCTTCAAAAGCCTAATGATTCAAATACCTCTTGTTGCAGGTACTTGGCACTTATAGTCAGGAAAAGTGTTTACTGTTCAGCTTGCAAGCAGGATGTATAAGACTCATGCTAAGGCAAAACAGATTCAAGACCACCTTAAAGTATTTACTCAGTTAGCATCTGTCTCATCCATAGTCACCATTGGATATTCCAGAAACTGGTGGGGCAAAAAACCCCACACCACCACCACCACCAAACAGACAAAAAAAAAGGCAAATAAGAACTTGGAAAACATTCAAGTAAGTTATGTTGAATATTCAAAGAGTCTGGAACACACCTAGGAACCAGAAGCCCTACCAAGGTTGCAACTTTAGAAAAGCCTTCAGATGCTCACATCCAAAACCTAGATGATGCTGCCTTCAAATAGCACACATAGAATACCCTTATTCTTCAGATACTAAAACTTCCGCTGATGCAAATTACAGCCTTGACATCTCTGCAATGTGTGAATGTCTTTCCTGGATACTCATGACCCTACTGTCAGCACTCTCAAGCTCAGAAGATAGACTTTAGTTGGGTGTTACTCTACTAGTCTCACATAGAGCTCTCAAGGTCTCATCTATGTTCTAAGCATCCCGTTAGCCCTAGACAAGAAACTGTGTGGAAAAAAAACAGAGAAGCTGATAACCAATTACAGACACAAAATGTGAAGAAAAGCTATTCAAATCTCTCTGTGCTCTATTTCTCCCCTTGTAGTGACTGATGAATGTAGGCATTCATACGCCAGGAAGAATTACGTGAAAACTGGGCTGTCAGATGAACTGCAGAGTGGTCTGTCTTAACCTGTCAGGAGATACGCCTCACCTGTTAGATACCATGTTTCAGAGAGTCATGAATATAGATGTCAGGTGGAAGCCCAGCTCTAGGTGCCTTAACTTTCTCTAAGAGGTAAAAACTAACTTCATATTGGCTGGCAGCTTTGCATCCTACGTTCTGCAGAATCTGGTCTCCAACTCTTTCCCATGTCCTGTGTTTAAAGTAAGGAAAAAGAGCAGTGATTTCCAAGTTCCGAGTAACTCTGCAAAACTAGCTTAATGAACCTCCAGCCAGAAACTGGAACTCATGCATGGGTTTTATTTTCTTTTTCAAACCAGCAGGAAAGGCCACTGAATAACCAGCAGCTGGAGATGTAGATAAAGCTGAAGGCAATTGCACAGTAGGCTATCCCTTTTACATAATTCTATAATCCCTTCTATATAATTCTATATATTCCTTCTATATTCCTTTTTGTAATTCTCTATTTTAATTCTATAATTTAGAACCAAAATTAGGTTCTAAATGATCTGTAGATATACAAACCTCTAAAAAGGTCTTACTATACTAAAAAATAAGTCTCTCTTACCTGTTTGAAATTTGTTACAGCTTTTATAACTGGAGAAGCTGTCATTAAAAAAATATCTTCTGATGGGAATTCCACAGCCAGCTTGTAAAGAAACAGAAATCATGATGAGCAAATACAGTCATCAACAGACTGACTTTAAGACAATAAAATTATTGGTAAAAAGTAATACATTGCTAGATGTACAATTTTTTACTGCAGAGCAGTGACTCATTTTTCATTTTGACAGGGGAAACACTGATTCCTATCGGTTATTTTAAATGTTAGTTACTAAACTGATAAATGGATTATCATCTTCAGAGTGCTACTAACCAATACAAGACTTCTACAGGCCCCAAGTCAAAAGGAAGAGTTCTCATTTTAAATGTGCATCATTCTGCTACAGAAAATAAATCAGCTCTATTGAGTACAAACCACTCATCTCTGAGGAAAAGACAAAACCCAGAGCTCCTTGTCACCAGCATTCTAGAGATGGGCAGGACAGTTGGAATAATCCACCGAGAAGCACATTTCATGTCATAGAGTTGGATGGGACCTTAAAGATCATCAAGTTCCAAACCCCTGCTATGTGCAGGGACACCTCCCACTAGAGCAGGCTGATCAAAGCCCCATCCAGCCTGGCCTTGAACACTTCCAGGGATGGGTTACCCACAGCTTCCCTGGGCAACCTGTTCCAGTGCTTCACCACCCTCACAGGAAAGAGGCATTATTTCTGGTATCGAATCTAATTCTCCCCTCTTCCAATGTAAAACTGTTACCCCTTGTCCTGTCACTACACTTCCTGACAAAGAGCCCCTCTCCATCTCTCCTGTAGGCTCCCTTCTGATAGTAGAAGGCTGCTGTAAGGTATCCCTGGAGCCTTCTCTTCTCCAGGCTGAACAACCCCAGCTCTCTCAGGTAGGAGCAATCTTACATAGTAATCTGAAGGTGAAAGTGGTGAAACCTTGGTGCCAGTTTAAGGGAGGTTCACATGGTCATACCGTTGGAAACTACAAATGAATTCAATGATGCTGTGTAAAACTTAATGTAATCCACACTTCATAGCACGAATGACTACGTGTTTCACACATGTTGTAGCTGTAGGCATTGTACTGACAGACACCAGGGAGAAAGGTTGATGTAACACACTGTACTGCCTCAGAAAAACTACAGAATGCTACAAAAAGCACACGATTGCATTCAGTGTCTTTATTAACAACAGATAGTGGGATAGCCTCAGCAAGCTTACAGATAATACCAAGCTGACTGGTGTGATTAAAGGGAAGGGGTGCCATCCAGAGTGACCTGGACAGGCTTGAAGAGTGGGCCCATGTGAACCTCATGGAGTTCAACAAGGCCACGTGAAAGGTCCTGCACCTGGATCATGGCAATTAACAGTGTTAGTACAGACTAGAGGATGAAGGGATTAAGACGTGGACCTGTTAGAGCAGGTTCAGAGTAAGGCTACAGTCAATAGTCAGAAGGCTGGAGTACCTCTCCTATGAGAGCAGGCTGAGAGAGTTGGGGTTGTTCAGCCTAGAGAAGAGAAGGTTCCCAGAAGAGCTTACTGTGGCCTTTCAACATATAAAACAGGCTTACAAGAAAGATGGAGAGAAACTTTATACCAGGGCCTGTGGTAACAGGACAAGGGGTTATAGTTTTAAAGTGAAAGAATCGTAGGTTTAGACTAGGTTTAAGTAAGAAATTCTTTACTGTGAGGGTGGAGAGGCACGAGAACAGGTTGCCCAGCGAAGCTGTGGATGCCCCATCACCGAAATTGTTCAAGGCCAGGTTGGATGGGGCTTTGAGCAACCTGATGTACTGGAAGATGTCCCTGCCCATCACAGGGGGGTTGGAACTAGGGGATCTTTAAAGGTCCCTTCAACTCAAACCATTCCGTGGTTCTAATGACCAACAGATATGCACTGTAAACCAAATTTTAAGACTGACATCATGTACTATGTTACTTACAGATGCTCAAATGCTTAACCCTGACCTCTTTTTTAATGTTTTTTTATTTAATTTAATTTTTATTTTGCTATTAAGATTACTGCATTTACCTTTTGAAATCCTAAAATTCGAACTCTGCCAGATAGAATACTAGATTAATCCATGCATGTGGGAATGTGTAAATCATTACAATCCAGAAAGAAATGCTGCAATATAATCATGAAAGGTAGAAATTACAAGACATGCAACATTTTGTAACAGAGAAAATAATTCTAACTCAAGCTTTTAAGGAGAACTCAGCTTTTAAGACATTTTTTCAGGTATTTCAAAATGTCCTCAAAAAGTAACTAGTGCTCTGAGAATTTTTTTGAGACAGACCTGATACAAGGGTTGTTCTCAGACAGCTGCCTGAGAGGTCTGCACTACAAGGTATCATATAATGCATACCCAAAATGCAATATGATAGACAAGTTGTTTATTGTCCCTGTGTTCCAGGGAACTGTACTTGCTGAAAATCAGGACTGAGAAAAATTGTCTTCAATCTTCCTCTTTGATTTAAAGCACACCCCCAGCCTTGGATGTACAACGCAAAAATCCTCCTAGAACACAAAGTGCTGCTCTAATGGTGTCGGTGCATTAAAACATGTTCTAGAAGATCACTAATACTCACTGCTAACTGTGCTTCCTGCAGCACTAAGACATGAGAAAAAGAAGCAATTCTCTGTCATCCCATAACAATCTGATTTGGGTTTTCCAGGAAAAAAAAATGGTGAGGGAAAGGATAGAGCATAAGAAAAGAGGTGTGAATTACAGCAGTTAAGTGGCACTCTCTGTGAGCTTTGGAAGAAAACAAAGCCCAAACTCTGTGGCACTAACACAGCAGAAAGGATCCTCGAGAAAACAATACATTTTAGTTCCTTTTATAGCAATCTTAAAGACTACAGACATCCAACCTATATTGAAAATAACTGTATTGTAGAACAGGATCATAGCGATTGGATGCAACTCTAAATTATTTTCAGGAAAACATAAAGTCTCTGGGAATGTTAAATACTTACCCAAATCTTCTTGCAAGCACACAGGGATTCACAAGAGCCCTAATTATGTGAAGTTTAATCAACTTTTAAGGGATTACTCATATTAACATAGCATTTAAGGGTCTGTAGTACCAGAGCCCACATATTACGTTAGCCATGAATAAATGAAAAAGACCCTCAAACTAATAATGGTAGAAAGAAACCAATTCCATAAAGAGAACAGTGTCAATATTTTTTGTAATTTAGTCTGCAAGTGGTTTATACAATGTCAGAAATTAAATAATAGCACTTAATCACCAGAGAACTAAAGGATCTAAAACGTGGTCTTTATAGTGCTTTGCAGCTTAAACAGCCAAAATATTCTTCACTGAACTAATAATTCTATTCTGTGCTACAGATACAAAACTATCTCCAGTTACTGTCACTTTAAAAACACCAAATGCCTTGAAACCACGAAAAAACAAACTTGGAGCTTAAGCTATGGAAAACTGAAGAGACTGACGGTCTCCCCAGGGGTACGGCCCTAGCGGGGGCCCACCTGATAAAAGTAGAGCAGTATCTCTATAAAAAGGAGCACATCGTGGCAGTTACGGCACAACCCTTTATGGCTACGAGGGATTCAGGTTTCTGCCCTCTTGGCTAGCATACAGAAGACCAGCTCTCTTGAGTTTTAATCCACTTTTTATGAAGCAGTTGTAAACTCTTATCAGGTTGGTAGCAGGGCAGTTATAACCTCTTGAATCATTTGTGTCTTCCCTAGGACTGCGTTTGGGGTTTATCTGTGTGGGGTTTGGTTTGTNTTACAAGAAAGATGGAGAGAAACTTTATACCAGGGCCTGTGGTGACAGGACAAGGGGTTATAGTTTTAAACTGAAAGAATGGTAGGTTTAGACTAGGTTTAAGTATAAAATTCTTTACTGTGAGGGTGGTGAGGCACCAGAACAGGTTGCCCAGCAAAGCTGTGGATGCCCCATCACCGAAATTGTTCAAGGCCAGGTTGGATGGGGCTTTGAGCAACCTGATGTACTGGAAGATGTCCCTGCCCATCACAGGGGGGTTGGAACTAGGGGATCTTTAAAGGTCCCTTCAACTCAAACCATTCCGTGGTTCTATCTAATGACCAACAGATATGCACTGTAAACCAAATTTTAAGACTGACATCATGTACTACGTTACTTACAGATGCTCAAATGCTTAACCCTGACCTCTTTTGTAATGTTTTTTTATTTAATTTAATTTTTATTTTGCTATTAAGATTACTGCATTTACCTTTTGAAATCCTAAAATTCGAACTCTGCCAGATAGAATACTAGATTAATCCATGCATGTGGGAATGTGTAAATCATTACAATCCAGAAAGAAATGCTGCAATATAATCATGAAAGGTAGAAATTACAAGACATGCAACATTTTGTAACAGAGAAAATAATTCTAACTCAAGCTTTTAAGGAGAACTCAGCTTTTAAGACATTTTTTCAGGTATTTCAAAATGTCCTCAAAAAGTAACTAGTGCTCTGAGAATTTTTTTGAGACAGACCTGATACAAGGGTTGTTCTCAGACAGCTGCCTGAGAGGTCTGCACTACAAGGTATCATATAATGCATACCCAAAATGCAATATGATAGACAAGTTGTTTATTGTCCCTGTGTTCCAGGGAACTGTACTTGCTGAAAATCAGGACTGAGAAAAATTGTCTTCAATCTTCCTCTTTGATTTAAAGCACACCCCCAGCCTTGGATGTACAACGCAAAAATCCTCCTAGAACACAAAGTGCTGCTCTAATGGTGTCGGTGCATTAAAACATGTTCTAGAAGATCACTAATACTCACTGCTAACTGTGCTTCCTGCAGCACTAAGACATGAGAAAAAGAAGCAATTCTCTGTCATCCCATAACAATCTGATTTGGGTTTTCCAGGAAAAAAAAATGGTGAGGGAAAGGATAGAGCATAAGAAAAGAGGTGTGAATTACAGCAGTAAGTGGCACTCTCTGTGAGCTTTGGAAGAAAACAAAGCCCAAACTCTGTGGCACTAACACAGCAGAAAGGATCCTCGAGAAAACAATACATTTTAGTTCCTTTTATAGCAATCTTAAAGACTACAGACATCCAACCTATATTGAAAATAACTGTATTGTAGAACAGGATCATAGCGATTGGATGCAACTCTAAATTATTTTCAGGAAAACATAAAGTCTCTGGGAATGTTAAATACTTACCCAAATCTTCTTGCAAGCACACAGGGATTCACAAGAGCCCTAATTATGTGAAGTTTAATCAACTTTTAAGGGATTACTCATATTAACATAGCATTTAAGGGTCTGTAGTACCAGAGCCCACATATTACGTTAGCCATGAATAAATGAAAAAGACCCTCAAACTAATAATGGTAGAAAGAAACCAATTCCATAAAGAGAACAGTGTCAATATTTTTTGTAATTTAGTCTGCAAGTGGTTTATACAATGTCAGAAATTAAATAATAGCACTTAATCACCAGAGAACTAAAGGATCTAAAACGTGGTCTTTATAGTGCTTTGCAGCTTAAACAGCCAAAATATTCTTCACTGAACTAATAATTCTATTCTGTGCTACAGATACAAAACTATCTCCAGTTACTGTCACTTTAAAAACACCAAATGCCTTGAAACCACGAAAAAACAAACTTGGAGCTTAAGCTATGGAAAACTGAAGAGACTGACGGTCTCCCCAGGGGTACGGCCCTAGCGGGGGCCCACCTGATAAAAGTAGAGCAGTATCTCTATAAAAAGGAGCACATCGTGGCAGTTATGGCACAACCCTTTATGGCTACGAGGGATTCAGGTTTCTGCCCTCTTGGCTAGCATACAGAAGACCAGCTCTCTTGAGTTTTAATCCACTTTTTATGAAGCAGTTGTAAACTCTTATCAGGTTGGTAGCAGGGCAGTTATAACCTCTTGAATCATTTGTGTCTTCCCTAGGACTGCGTTTGGGGTTTATCTGTGTGGGGTTTGGTTTGTTGTTGGTTGGGGGGTTTATTGTGGCTTTGTTATTAAGGGTTTTTTTTGGTCTTTTTTTGTGGGATGAAATGTGAAATGTTTGTAAAAAATTGAGGGGAGGGGCTAGGGCAGAATAAGCAATTCCTATATAAATGGTAACACGTAATTGCTATATAAATCTAATAAACCTTTTCTACAGGAATTCATAGGCTGGCCCTGAAAACATTTATGTCTCCAAGTACAACGTTTATGTACACCTGAGGCGCCCCTACCGCCCTGCAGGACAGTGTCCTGTCCCGTCCCCACCGGCCCCGCACGGCTGCCCGCGCTGAACGTCCACACAGGCCCCACCGGTGACCGGTAACGCCATGGGACGGCAGAGCCTCCTCCGGCAGCCTGGAGGGGCCGGCCTCATGACCCCCGGCTGAAATGACACTCACCATCCCCCCCCCCCGCCCCAGAGAAGGGAAGGCCGAGACTGCCGTTCGGGGCCAACACAGCGCCCCGGCCTCGGAGCCCTCCTGGGACGGGTGGGGGGCAGAAGGGAGGCAGCCCTTACCTTCTCCGCGCAGGTAACCCCTGCGATCCCTCCGCCCACCACCACGAACCGGCTCCGCGAAAGGCCAGGGGCGGCTGCCATTTTCCGGCCCGCTCCCGATCCACTGCCGGGTCTGGGCTGGTGCGCGGAAGGAGGCGGCGGAAGCGCCGCTACTCCGCCTACGGTGCCCGGTAGTGCCCAAAGCTCCTCCGCTGGCGGCAGCCCCCTCCCGCGGCGCCAGGGCAGGACCTGGACGGGGCAGGAGTGAGTCCTCCCGCGCTGACCCGCCCCGACACAATTTCCTCCCTAAACTTATTTATTTATTTATTTACTTGTATTTGGCGTTTAATTTCTATTCTTGCTGGTGCCCAAACGCTGGGAAGAAGGGGAGTGGACTTTGTCAAGGGACCAAAGAGACCAAGCAGCGAATGTTAAGCTAAAAATCTATCTATCTATCTATCTATCTATCTATTTATTTATTTATTTATTTATTTATTTATTTATGTCTTAATTTGTTACTCATTCCTTACCACGAAAAAGAAGACTGTTTTCTCGGGGTCTCCTCCCCCCCAACCACATCAGTTGATAGGCACAATACTGAAAGTATGACTTAGGCCATGGTGTGAAGATGAAGTTCGAGCTGATGTTCCTGGGATGCTGCTCTGCCTGCCTGTAACCCTCCCCTCACCAGATGTTGCCCTCTGGAGCCACCTGAGTCTTCCTGGTCAGGACACAGCCAGCAGCACCCGGCCTGTGGTGGGGAATCCTCTTCAGTCTTCTCAGTCATGGGAGAAGACTTTCTTTGCTTTTGAAGCTTGGATAAAAAGTGGTACCTTGTCCTATCCTATCCTATCCTATCCTATCCTATCCTATCCTATCCTATCCTACAGAGGGGGCCACTGGAAAGGTGGAGAGGAACTCTTTGGCATGAAGCCTAATGATAGGATGAAGGGTAATGTTTTATAACTGGAAGAGGGTAGATTTAGATTAGATAGTAGGAAGAAATTCTTTACTGTGAGGGTGGTGAAGCACTGGAGCAGGTTGTCCAGGGAAGCTGTGGATGTCCCATCCCTGGAGGTATTCAAGGCCAGGCTGGATGGGGCTTTGAGCAATGTGCTCCAGTGGGAGGTGTCCCTGCCCATAGCGGGGGGGGGTTGGAACTTGATGATCTTTAAGGAT
The DNA here is from genome assembly GCA_013400555.1 of Jacana jacana. Lineage (NCBI taxonomy): Eukaryota > Metazoa > Chordata > Aves > Charadriiformes > Jacanidae > Jacana > Jacana jacana. Next base: position 54,149 of record VZTM01013000.1, read on the forward strand.
CCTTCCAACCTGAACAATTCTATGATTGTGCTGTAACATGAGAAGTGTGTTGAAGTAAGGAAATAAAGTGATGTGATAAACTGCTCAGTAATGCATGTAGTCTGAGATGAGCTGCTTAAAATGAGTTGAAGATTTTGCAGTCTGGTTTGCCTTAGAGTTTTCAGTATATTAGTATGTGTCCTTTTCATTCCAACACTGACCTTCAATGCTTTTTTAACTCATGGAGGAAGGGATAAGCTGTAAAAGATAAAATTACTAATTGTGCACCACAGAAAATGACACTATTTGATGGCCAATGCCTGTTCTAACACTCCTATAGCTATCAGGAAATCAATCAGCCTTCAAAACAGTCACCTCCTAATGGCAGTTAGGTATAAATGCTTTCATTTTGTCTTTTTTTTAAAGAAGTAACGTGTTTTTTTTTTCCCCAGCATTGAAGGTAATTTCACAGTCCAGACAATTGCTGGCCATCTTGGTCATAAACTAAATTCTGTTCTCTGGACACATCCCATTCCACTGTAAATTACCTGAGTAAATGACCTGACCTAAACAGCACAAGAAATTGGTAGACTTGCGTCATCAAGTACAAGAATACCTTTCAAGGATTTTATTCCATAGTATACAATAAATGATGGGAGAAATTCTCATTTTACTTAGAGCACTTGCTTTGGGCAAACCAACAAAAGTTGTTACTGCCTCCATTCACAAAACATGTAAAAAGCAATTTCAGATACACTGGGGCAAGTTAAGACTTTGAAAATTGTTGCTTGCAATTACAGCACACTTCTTTAGTTCCTGACTGACAGCAAGGGGATGAGAAGTGCAGGGCTGTAAATTTTTTTCCAGATTATTAATGTTTCATTTGTGTAGGGGATGTAATGAACTCAGCTTTAAGTATCAGTAACCCATTGCAAATTCATTCCTGACACTTCTTTCCAAGCTTAGTGCATATGCATCATAAAGGAGTAGCAGAGGATGTGACACCACGGCAGTAAATGGCAGTCATTAGGTAGATTTTATTCTTTATTGAACATGCACTCTAAAAGTTCTCTGAGGAACTCTGAAAATCACTGTGTGCCCATCATGGTTCCCACGTCACTCCTATCAGTGTGGGGTCACATAACCTTTAACATGTGGCTTTGCTTATCTAACATTCTCATTCTAAATGTAAATGTGTTGTTCATAATCACTCCAAACTCCAGTAGCCAAATCCTTGCTGCTGGACACAGATGGATTAGGTATTGATCTGGGGGACTCCTTGCTGAAACACTGGAAGAAATTTACTTGTATGTAAAGCAAAGTCTTTTTTCTATATCTCTATTTTCTATTAAGGAAAAAATGGCATGTACAGCTACATGTTGACTGGGTCTCCACTGCCCTGTGTCCTCTGCTGACTGGCCAGTGTTTTTTGGCACAGAGCAAGACCTGCAGATCGTGGCCCTGCTGCAAAAAGCCAGCCATGCTGCCTGCCAGTGGTAAAATGCACTTTGTATTCCCTTAACCCTTTCTTTTCTGACAGTGTGTTTGGGCGCTTCACATATCTCTGTAGGCCTTTGTTGATTTGGGCTGAGATGGTAAGTTTTGTCCAGGAATATAAGTAATATATCACTCATGAATAATGAATTAATGTACAGAGTATGACCTTATGTTTATCTTATCTATAACTATAAAGAATTCTTTTTCTGTCCCTGTCTTCTATTCTTCAAGCAGGTGGAAAAATTGTTCATGAAGTGAGAGCAGAGCAAGGCAAGAGATGCCCAGTCCACTGACTGAGTGATAAAAATGAACTGAAAATTATATACTATTTGATTTGCCTTTGGAAAGGGATCGGAGAAGTGATAATGTCTTCAAAGAGCACAAAACATTTTACAGCCTGACTGATATTAAAGATTCCAAGATTTTTTGTCAGTTAGTACTTGGTTCACATAGAAGCAGAATATTTAATATTATTGTGGTTAATCTGAATGATTTTTAAAATGACAAACTTGCTTCTGGGAAAACACCTGAGCGTTTTGGCACTGGGAGGTGCTGGTTCAGTATGATTCCATAGAGAACACTCAAGACTCTAAAATATTGCTTAAAAGGACATTTATTGGCACTAACACTGTAATGAAAAGAGGACAGGATAGATAATCTCACTCCCCTCCAGCTGCTGGGAGCACCGAGTTGTGCAGTGTTGGACAGGTCTGCAACAAGGGCACACCGTACAGGTCCCATCAGTGGAAAGGTTACCCGACACTGTGGTCTTTGGAGCTCTTGTAGGATTGCCCTATAAGAAAACATTTCTATTCATCTTTTCCACTGTCAAACAAAAAGGATGTTCACATGAGAACCCGTTGCTGCACTGTCAGATAAGGGCAAGGCCAAGCAGGTGGTGTAATCGCTCGTGCTGAGTGGGAGCTGACAACATGCTCCTTGATTGCAATTAGCTGGCTAAAGTCATCCTGTGGCCAAGGGATGCGTGCAGCCCAGCCCAGCCTGAAGGCAAGCAGGGCTGTATGTGCAGTGGTGTCCAGCACAGCAAAGGCTTGGGCCAACTCAGGTCAGCTGTGTTGTGGATCACTAACTCCTCGATGTACAATGATCTTCCGGACAGCATGACTAACTTCCACCCCTTGATCCACACACAGTTGACTTTTCCTACGGACACTCTTAAGCTGCAGATTAAACCAGTAATTTTTTTGGCTACTAGAAGGATTATTTTACAAAAAAACACCAATTATTAAAATTAATAATACATGAGTAATAAAACAACTATTGATTGTGAGAGGAAGTGTTGGGGTAGCAGTCACCCCAGATCTAGGACCATCAGAGATGTCTTGCCATCAGGTTACACTCCTAGTCCTACATACCCTAACACACGGTGGTGTACATTTCACCAAGCAGTCCAGTTATGTGATGCAGGAGATGAAGAGGAGCTTTGGTGCTGCTGGAGGGAAGAGATGTTTGGCACTTCACAGTCACTGGTATACAGCATGCAGAGATCCAAAGCAATACTCTGAGGCTCCACATAGCAGTTCTGTGTGAGATAAAACAAAGACAATTTTTTACATGCAGCGTAAGTTCAAACATCTAATGAGGGATTTCAGCTTGCTCCTGTAGGGTTAAGTATGTGGCTCCTGATCCACGTGTCCCACCTGCAGGGGTGAGTTCCCCTTGAAAGGTCTGGTGTCCGCACTTGCCTTTGATTATCAAGGGGTCATTGGGCTCTGTCAACATCCTGGACTGTACCTCATGGTGCAGATATCCCAGCAGAAGCTTGGATAGGAGGTAGAGCCTCGGAAGTATGATTTACTATTCAAATTCTTTACAACCTATAATACTACCGTTGGCCAGTTATGGACAGTGTGAGAGGGAAGCCGTGCAGGCATCTGCTCTTTTAATAAGGCATTGGTCCGTTCCATTAGATCACCTCCTCTGTGGTGATATACCCTGTGTCCTTCATGCTCTGCTGCCCACTGTTGGACTATTTGATTCCATTCCAACTCCTCCTGTTTGTTGCCTATGCTGCATGCATTCGTGTAGAGGCACTTCAACTGGGCTGTTGGCTGTGCCACCCCTTGAGGCATCTTACAGGTGTTTCTTTGTTGACTTCAGCTACCTCAGGAGCTGCTGGTTCATAGAATCATAGAATTACAGAATTATTTAGGTTGGAAGAGAACCTTGGGATCATCAACCCTACTCTACAAAATTCTCCCCTACACCATATCCCTCAACAGCACATCCAGTTTACTTTTAAACACATTCAGGGACAGTGACTCCACCACTTCCCTGGGCAGCTGATTCCAGTGCATGACCACTCTTTCTGTGAAGAATTTTTTCTTAAGGTCCAGCCTAACCCTACCCTGCTGCAGCTTGCAGCCGTTCCCTCTCATTCTATCACTAATTAACTGTGAGAAGAGACCAGCACCCACCCCTCTACAATGTCCTTTCAAGTAGTTGTAGAGAGTGATGAGGTCTCCCCTCAAACTGCTCTTCCTCAAACTAAACAATCCCAACTCCCTCAATCGTTCCTCGTAAGACTTATTCTCCAGGCCTCTCACCAGTTTCGTTGCCCTCCTCTGTACTCGCTCCAGCACTTCGATATCTCTCTTGTGCTGAGGTGCCCAGAACTGGACAGAATACTCAAGGTACTCTACCCTGCCACAAAAAGGCCCTTAGAAGAAAATCAGGGATTAGTCACATGAGTCACAAGGTCACTGAGTCACAAAAGTCACAGAGTACTTACCAGTGCTGAGTACAGGGGCACAATCACCTCCCTACTTCTGCTGGTCACATTATTCTTTATGCAAGCCAGGATGCCATTGGCCTTCTTGGCCACTTGGGCACACTGCTGGCTCATGTTCAGCCGCCTGTCGACCAGCACCCCCAGGTCCTTTTCCACCAGCCATCTCTCCAGCCACACTTCCCCAAGCCTGTAGCGATGCATGGGGTTGTTGTGGCCCAAGTGCAGGACCTGGCACTTGGCCTCGTTGAAGGCCATGCCATTAACATTGGCCCATCTATCTAGTCTGTCCAAGACCCTCTGTCGAGCATCCCTGTCCTCAAGCAGATCAACACTCCCACCCAACTTAGTGTCATCTGCAAACTTACTAATAGTGTTTTCTATGTCCTTATCTACATCGTCAATGAAGATATTAAAAAGGAAAGGCCCCAATACTGAGCCCTGAGGAACACTACTTGTGACCGGCTGCCAGCTGGATTTAACTCCACTGAGCACCACCCTTTGGGATCGTCCTTCCAGCCAGTGCTTGATCCAGCAGATGGTANATGTCCAGCCTTCCTGGACGCCTGTGTCCTTCAGGGCAGCCTCCCAAGGAATACTGTCAAGCAGCCTTCTGAGCAGGTCAAAGTTTGCCCTCTGGAAGTCTAAGGTGGCAGTTTTACTGGCCCGTCTCCTTGTTTCTCCAAGGATCAAGAACTCAATCATCTCATGATCACTAAGTCCCAGACGGCCTCCAACTTTTACTTCTGCCACAAGTTCTTCCCTGTTCACAAGGAGCAGGTCCAGAAGGGCACCTTCCCTGGTCGGCTCACTTACCAGCTGCATGAGGAAGTTATCCTCCACACACTCCAGGAACCTCCTGGATTGTTCCCTCTCTGCTGTGTTGTATTCCCAGCAGATATCCGGGAGGTTAAAATCCCCCATGAGAACAATGGCAAGCGACTGCGAGACTTCCCTCAGCTGCTGATAGACAGCTTGTGGTCCTTGTGGGTGCAGTGGTGATCTGGAGTATACGCTTTTTTGACTGAGGAGGCATATGTGGTCTAGAGTGCCCATCGTCTACTTCCTTACTCAACTGGCCTTCCTCAACCACTAACTCATACCTGTTCTTCAGCAGCACCATACTGGGAGAGATGCCACTCTGGGTTATGCCCACTTGCTGCTTGTTTGCTCAGTTCCCAGCGACATGGTCGCTGTGCTCCCGAGAGGTCTCTTCTATGGGGGAAGAGGGTGGGGGGGGTGGCCCCAGCACATCTAAGCCTCGTCTAAATCTGCCACCATGGCTGCTGACTGTCCCATGCTGCCTCAGTAGCCCACCCCACAAACTATCACCTTCTGGCACATACTACCCAAAAAGAGGTTGTAGCAAGGTGGGGGTATTGGTCTCTCCTTCCAAGTAACAGGTGACGAGACAAAATGAAATGGCCTCAAGTTATCCCAGGGGAGATTTAGATTGGGTATTAGGAAAAATGGTTGTCAAGCATTGGAACAGGCTGCCCAGGGAAGTGGTTGAGTCACTATCCCCAGGGGTTGGGGATGCATAGAAGTAGTGCTTAGGGTTTAGTGATAACTTGGCAGTGTATGTTAATGGTTGGACTTGATAATCTTAAAGGTCTCTTCCAACCAAAACAATTCTATGATTGTATGACCATTAGGGTTTTGGAGCCAGGTATATCGAGGATCAGAAACCCACAGGAACCCAGCTGAAAAGGAGATACTAGCAGTGTATGAAGGGGTTCTAGCTGCTTCAGAAGTTCTGTTGGTACAGAAGCATATCTCTTGGCACCATGATTGCCCATGCTACACTCTGTGTTCAAAGGAAACATCCACTCTACACATAGTGCAACCAATGCTACATGGAGTAAGTGGGTAGCATTGATCGTGCAATGAGCTACACTGGGGAAACCCAGTTGCCCAGGTATTGTGGAAGAGATCATGGAGCAGCCAGGAGATTTTTGGAGAATTGCCGAAGAGGCACCACCATAAAATGAGTTATCAGAAGGTAAAAGGCAGTATGCTTTGTTTAATGATGGGCCTTGTCATTAGGTAGGAAACCATCGGAAGTGGAAAGCTGCTGTGTGGAGTCCCACCCAGCAAGTCACTGAACTCACTAAAGGAGAAGGTGAGTGTGGGAAAATAATGGAAGATTGGTGAGGAGGATTGTAAACACACTCAAGTGTCTTGCAGTTGAGGTGTAGGAAAATGCACATATCATACTAAACATTGTTTAGTCTTGTGTGCTTGACAAGTAGAACATTGGCGTTTAGAGAATATATAGGCCTGTGATAGACTCAGAGGCACCCTATTGAACATGCTTGATATTCCTGCCCTGCTGTGGGAAAGATCAAAGCACAGTAGTAAAATATACCTGCATGAATCCCTGATATACAGGTGAAAGCAGCAGATTTGAAAACATTTCAGCAAGGACCAAACTCTGTGGTGCCTGCTTTCCTGCTTGTGTGCCTCTGCCCAGGTGCTCTTTTGGATGTCCCCTCAGTTCACGAGGTAATAAAAATAAATTTATTTGTTGTTCTTGTGTCCTGCCTGTGTTGGCTCACACAGTGAGTCAGGTCAGTTTGCAGAAGTGAAAGCCATCCAACTAGCCCCAGAGGTTGCTGAACAAGAAAAATCACCAGTAGTCTATACTGACTCCTGAATGGTGGCTAATGCCCTATGGGGTGGCTACAGCAGTGGAAGAAGACCAACTGGCAGTGCAGAAGTAAACCCATCTGGGCTGCTGCATTGTATGAGGACATCACTGCTGGGATAGAAAACATGACTCTAAAGGTACGTCATATAGATGCTCACGTGTCCAAAAGCCGCACCACTCAAGAACATTGAAACAATGAACATGTAGACAAGGCTGTGAAAATCAAAGTAGCTCCAGTGGACCTGGACCGGGTGAGCTATTTGCAGCTCAATAGGCCTGTGAAACATCAGAACATCTAGGGTGAGATGCAACATACAGATGGGCTTGTGAAGAAGGGGTGTACCTGACCATGGAGGCTACCACACAGGTCACTCATGAATGTGAAATGTGCTGCAGTCAAGTGAGCCACAAGAGTAAAACCTCCCTGGAACACAGAGTGTGGTGGCTGGGTTTTTGATGTGGCGAGGCCTGGAAAATTTACTATATTGGACCACTGCCATGAATAGACTAAGGCAAGTGCTACATACTTCCACCATGGTGGAAGCAACTACTGGTTGGCTAGAAAAATACCCTGTGAATCATGCCACTGCCCAAAACACCATCTTAGGCTTTGAAAGACAAATTTTGTAGTGACATGGTGTCCTGGTTTTGGCTGGGACAGAGTTAATTTTCTTACTAGCAGCTGGTATAGTGTTATGTTTTGGATTTAGGATGAGAATAACTTTGATAACACACTAACATTTTTAGTTATTGCTAAGCAGTCAAGAACTTTATCAGCTTCCCATATAAGTTGAGAGGGAGCGTAGACAGGACAACTGACACAAGCTGGCCGAAGGCATATTACATACCCTAGACATCATGCTCAGTGTATAAATGGAGATGAGCAAGGGATTGGGAGAGGACATAGCCAGGACAGCTGACTGAAACTGACCAAACGGATATTCACAGAATCACAGAATGGTTGAGGTTGGAAAGGACTTCCAGAGGTCATCTGGTCCTACATCTGCCCTCAAGCAAGGCCAGCTAAAGCTGGTTGCCCAGGACTGCGTCCAGATGACTTTTCAGCTTCTCCAAAGATGGAGACTCCACAACCTCTCTGAACAATCTGTGCCAGCGCTTGGTCACCTTCACAGATAAAAAGTGTGTCCTGATGTTCAGGCTGAACCTCTTTTGTTTCAGCTTATGCCCATGGCTTCTTGTCCTATCCCTGGGCACCACTGNCTGACCAAACGGATATTCACAGAATCACAGAATGGTTGAGGTTGGAAAGGACTTCCAGAGGTCATCTGGTCCTACATCTGCCCTCAAGCAAGGCCAGCTAAAGCTGGTTGCCCAGGACTGCATCCAGATGACTTTTCAGCTTCTCCAAAGATGGAGACTCCACAACCTCTCTGAACAATCTGTGCCAGCGCTTGGTCACCTTCACAGATAAAAAGTGTGTCCTGATGTTCAGGCTGAACCTCTTTTGTTTCAGCTTATGCCCATGGCTTCTTGTCCTATCCCTGGGCACCACTGAAAAGAGCCTGGCTCCATCCTCTTTGCACCCTCCCTTCAGGTATTTATATGCATTAGTAAGGCTAAACAGTCCCAGCTCTTTCAGTCTTTCCTTATTGAAAAAATATTCCAGACACTTAACCATTTTCATGATGATGTTAGACTCTATCCAGCATGTCTGTGTTTCTCTTGTACTCAGGAGCTGTGACTGTTCACTCAGCTCCAGGAGCCAAGTAAAGTAAATTTGACATTAAACATTACACCGTCCATGCATGGAATTTCTAAAAAAAAACGGTCAAAGAGTATTGGACTCTGCCCTCCTTGAACCTGCTTTTCACTTCTATTCAATTTCTTTCTATTGAAATTTAGATGTCAACTATTCATTTAGCTCTTATTCAAGGATGCTTTATAAATTTTCTACCTATGCTTTTATGGATATGTGCATTTTGAACATATATATATTTTCATATATATACTGTATGTACACACATATAAATATATACATATAAAGTGTATCTAGGTGTAAATTATATACCACATTGTTTAAGCTCCTGTATATGTATTTTCTCTGCATATATAAAATAGATCAATATATAACCATGTCTATACCTATACAATGCTCTATCTATATACATAAAATAAAAAATTATTTTTTGCCTATAGAGCAAATGAAATGTGCAGCCAATCTGCCCCAGGGAACTCTGAGATCCTATGGGCTTGACAGTGTCAAAAATCACAAAGCAGTATGAAAATACACAGGAAATGATGTTGCCAAAGAAGGCAACCTCCATGTGAAGGGGCTTCCTTTTCTGACACTTCTGAATAAGCTCCCTGGGGCAGCTGGTCCTTTCGGACCATTGCAGGGCAATATGAGAACACATGGGCCATAACATTATGAAAAGTGCACATGGATTAATAAGACATTAATTGCATGTTGGTGAAACGGACATTGATGAAAGGACATCTGTTAGGGGTAAGCAGCAGTCACACACAGTTCACGACCCAGAGACATAGGACTGCATTAACAACCAGATAGAGGGTTGAACACTCCTCCACGCCAGGTGGGGCCCATCTGGAGGCTGGGCATGGCTCAGCAGGGTGCTTGCCAGAGGATGCTTAAAAGCTTTACTTCAGCTGCCAGCCCTCATACTGTCTGCAGGTTTGCTCCCAGACTTTGCTCTTACACACCAGGATACAGCCAGTTTCTCATGGGTCCAGCAGGGCTGTGACGGGGGAAAGGTGCCCATCAGCTGTTCTGCTTAACAACCTGTGTAATGATCCAGGAGGGACCGGTGTGCTAGCAGCCATGTACGTTCAGCTGAGAAGCACACTGCAGCACCCATAGGTATCCAACTACCAGCACTTGGGCTGGGGTGGGCCAGACCCTGAAGGAGCATTTTCCCCATTAGGCATTAAATTAGGCATTTCTCACCAGTGGTACTACAGGCCTTTCCTGTCTGACCACCCAGGATAAATTGGAGCACTCCTGTACTCCGCATCATACTGACAGGGCAGGGATAATAGAATCTCACCAGTGCTGCAATAAAGAATACCGCTTAATGGTCACATTGGCTATTGAGTCTGGTTTCTTTGTTTCAGCCTGTGCAATCCTCTGGCTGCGGTAAACTTCTTGACCCAATTTATCTTCTCCCTCCTACACCCCTCTTCCCCCCTCCCCC
>VZTM01013003.1:0-21873 GCA_013400555.1 Jacana jacana
CCTTCTTCCACTGTAGCAAATTAGCTGCTACTGGCAGTAGATCACAGACTGCTTTTGGCAGTAATTTACTGTTTATACACCTTTGCTCTAAAGGTCAGGCTATGCTAGTGTCTCATGTTGATCCAGCCCTATCTAATCCATTCATTTTGCATTCTCACACCTGTTATGTTACATTATTGCAATTCTTTTACGTTTCCCTAACCTTGCTGAGAATTATTTCTTTCTGGTTTTGTTGTTGTTGTGCCTTGAGGTTGTTACAGTACATACATTGCCTTTCTTTTTCTTTGTTTTCTCTGCAGGCTGAGAGTAGTAAACTTTCATCTAGGCAGGAGAGATTTCTATGAAAAAAATTTCAGTACCTTGACATTTTCTTAAAGGCCCCTGAGAAACCTTTTGTTCACAGCCCTGAAAATTAAGCATCAACAACATTTTTGTTTCATATCCCTTTAAATACATGACATTTTCCAAGACCTAAGAGTGAGCCTTCCTTTAGGACTGAAGACTTGGGTGGATTTAGCTGCTGCAGTTTAAGGTCTTACATCGAATCGTAGAATCATTCAGATTGGAAGAGACTCTTGGGATCATTGAGTCCTACTACTCTACAAAGTTCTCCCCTATACCACATCCCTCAAAACCACATTGAAACGAGGCTTAAACACATTCAGGGATGGTGACTCTACCACCTCCCTGGGCAGCTGATTCCAGTGACTGACCACTCTTTCTGGGAAGAATTTTTTCCTAATGTCAAGCCTAACCCTATCCTGATGCAGCTTGCAGCCATTCCCTCTTGTTCTATCACTAATTACTCATGAGAAGAGACCAGCACCAACCTCTCTACAATGTCCTTTGAAGGAGTTGTAGAGAGCTTTTCTCTTACCTTTTTTCTTTACCTTTTCCCTTCTGTAAGGATTTAAGGTCTGGGCAAGGAGATGCAGCTTCTCTGCTGCTACAGCGTCTGGCTGAAACCACTTCACCTGGTTTCCAGACCAGAATGACCTGTTAGGTACTGAAAGAGATGAAAAAGCTGATTGATGATTGTCCTGGTTTGAGGTAAAACAAACGAATTTTGTGTTCAGTAGCTTTACTTTTTTAGCTGGGCCTCTTCTAACTAACTAAAGTCTGAAATTAATGAATTAACTGTGACACTGATATAAGCAAAAATGCCTTAAGGCTTCTAGGGAGGTCTTTCTGCACACATCTGTGCAGATATGCCAGAAGATAACTGTATAATTAGTGTGATTTCAAAAGCACACTAAACAGAAGCAACCTCTATTAAAAATAACAGAAGGAAAAATACAGTAGGAAGTAGCTGGTGCTTTTCAAAAACTATAGACAATACAGAAGCCAGATTTGAAAGATTAAATACCTGTGAAGACTAGACATTTTTCAGATGCTTTGAAATGCTTTGGGGGATGAATATGAGCCGATGGGGTCATTTGGAGGGAGAAAAATGTTATCTGGCATGGCAGGTCTAATGAGGATCACTATTCAAAAAAATAGAAAAAGAAGCACAATTCAGAAAAAAAAAAGTGCCTCATAAAAACAATCTCAAGTTATGTGAGGTTGAACATAAGAATGGACGCACCTAAGGTGTTCCTGCAGTGCTCAGTAGCAGATTTGTGGAGGGGGAGGAATAATAAAGCCAAGGTGAACGCGTATCAATATTTCCCCTGAATGCTCCCCAGGCCTTCAGAAACAGTGCAGCTCAGAGATATTGTGCTTTAGAAGTGGCATCTCTGTGACAGGCTCTACCACCCTTTGCAGGCAGGATCAAACCTAGGCANCTTTGCAGGCAGGATCAAACCTAGGCAGTTCAGTTTAGGACCACAATGCTACTTCCCCTCATCTGTTTATAGTTCATGGTGCTCAGGGCATGGCAAGAAGGAGCTATTCTTGTATTCTTTTTGTCCTTTTCTGCCTACGTAAAGGATGGATTTAATTTAGCCCTTAACACATTTCCTTTTGTGGTCTGCTAGAATTCCATGGGGAGCTTTGCTGCTGCTGAGGGTCTGCCTTGTCTTTGGAGCTGGCTTGGAAAAATGCCATTATTTCAATAGATTAAATCCAATTTAAAAAAAAAAAAAAAGAAATATATATGCAACATTGTAATCAGACCTAATACCTGACTGCGGTGTTTAGGACAAGCTCTTGGTCACTGAGAGGCAATATCTGCCAGTTCACAGTATCTCAAGTCGTCTTCTGTGAACAGAAATCTAAACAGATTAAAGTGTGTACTCTGCAAAATGATGCTGATCACAGTGTTCAAACAAATAAAATAAATTTCCTTATTATGAATAATGGCCTGAAAGGTGGAATAAATGTCTTGGCAAGATGGCAAATGCCATATAAAAGAGCAAGCTGTGGAGACTGCAAACATGATCTCATATGTTGTGTCAGCCTCACGTTCTTCCAACTGTTTTGAATAAATGTTCTGTGAGGGTGTGTGGTATTTCTGAGGGGGCTGCAATTCCCAAAGAGGTTTTCCAGGATGTTCTTGGTGGGAAACAGTTCAGGCTTCTTGCTTTTGATGTCAAGCAAAACAAATATTTAAGAAAGTGCCGGTTGTCAGTGTGTAGCTTTATAATGATAAATATTTATTATAATTGATAATAATAGAAATAATATATGCCATATTTTCAATATTAATAAGCTGATAATTGAATTATAATTAATATATTAATATTTTTTTCTCACGCCATTATTACCTTTTTTGCAAAATAAAGTTTTGCTGGTGTGACATACGAGAGCAGCTTCTGACTTTCTATACTGAGCTAAATTATCTGCAGCATAACATGAGTTGCACAACAACATGAGTTTGGGATGCCTGTGTATTTGGACTGTTCTTCAATGTTAACCAGGACACTAGGCACCTGGAAGACAAACAAAAATCAACAAAAACCAGACTCAATAGACTAATTTTGTCAATGTACAGTGTCAATGTACAATCCATCTGATGTTTGGGAGTTGATTTTCAGCTTGTCTCAGCAGGTCTCTCTTTCAGAGTATTGAAAGAGAGTAGAAAGGGTCTGTATCATTTTTTCCCTTCAGATCCAAAGCTATTTGAGACTGTCTGAAGAAAGGCTGCCATTTCTGAAAGCCCACAGACTTGTGTGCTCAGGTCATGGGAAGTACGATATCTGTAACATTCAACAGATGGCAGTGACAAAACAAGGTTAGTGCTGATCTCTAGTTCACTGCTTACCACAAGATGCACCAGAGCTGTAAGCCCAAACTGAGAGTACTTCTCAAATACCCTCTTCGAATACCATGTTTAGAAAAAGTAACTGTCAGTGTTCAAAACCATGTTAACTTTTTGAGTGGAGATATGTGCCTGCCAGCTCCACAGAAACTCAATATTTTCAGAGTTTTATTTTATTTAGAGCAGATGGAGTTTCCAACAGTGAGGGTTAGCAGGGACCAGGCAAGGTGTCTTGTGTTCTACTTCTGGAAATGAGATTTTCTGCAAAAATTTTGTTATTGTGATTATTTGTGTTGCTGTTACTTCAGTATGAAACAAGTAACGACACATTGCTTGAGGCTAAGCTCTGAAATTAGAAATTGAAGTCAGGACAGAATCCAGCTGTTGGCTTAATAAGCATTGCACTGTGCTGCTAGCTCTCTGCTTCACATGGGACCTTTGTGTTTCTGGGACAGTGAAAAGTTGTGGTTTGAAATGATAAAACCTCTAGCATTTTTCAGTAATCGTATGCAGAGGTGTTGCACTGAGTAAGCGCTTTACAGCGCTTGCCTGGAGCTTCCAGTGGTTGCAGCAGGAAGGAGCTGTTGGCAGAGTTCATCAGAAATCCCTCTCCTCTCTTCAGCCTGTCTTAAGGATTCCTACCTCACTATGCTTGCTAATCTCTGAGTATATAGCAAACTCATTCACCACTTTTTCTGTGTATTTGGGAAGTGGATGTACAAATATAATTGTTCCAAAGTGCCCAATTGCCATAATTAGTTGCTAGTGCATTGCTTATTTGTGAGATCACCAGAAAATTTCCAACAGAGTGGATTTTCCTTTGGGAAATCTTCCTGATGTGTAGTTCTAAAGGAACTTATACTTACAAGGACTCAAGAGCATCAGTATTGAAGTGCTGCTAAGTGGTACTTCCAAAGATGTGTTTAAGACCACAGAGTTGAGAGAAATATAAAACTCTATCACTACTTACCTTACTAAAACGTCCGTCTTTCTGGAGTAGATCTACAAACAGCAGCTGCAAATTAAGACTTCAGCTAGACTGCATAAAATGCTGCTGTTTCTCCTACTTCTGTTGGCCAGGCTTAGTGTAAAAGAGACCAAAAGTTTATTTGAGCTTGGCTTATTGCAGCTTGATTTGCAGGAGTCCAGTTTAGCACTGCTGGGACTGAGAAGTGACAAAACCCAATCATGCAACTTGTTATGTGCAAATCACTTGTGGGACCAAGGGTGAGCGCTCCAGAGAAAGAGGAAAAATATTAAATACTATGTACATATATACAATAAGGATGCAACATAGTAACTGTTTTCTCTTGGTCATATGATCTTGGTAGTTTTCCTGAAATGTGCCAGGTTAGTTCAGGGTGGATGGGACTCTGGGTCAGATGTGCTTCACCTTTCCTATGAGCTAACAGAAAGTGAATTTCTCTTTCCCCTTGCTCACTCTAACCCTTCTTACAGTGCATTGCAATACTATTCAAGCTTCAGCTTGAAACAGGAAAAGGAAGTGCTGTTTTTAGGTTGTTTAGGAAGCCATCTTGGGTTCACTCTTGCATTTATATGGTTGCACGCCTCTAGAGGAGGCCAGGTTTGTGTCTGCTGAGGATGGAACTGTCTGTTTTTGACATGTTACTTGGTTAAATAATTCTATGTAGACCTCATAACTGTATCTTGAAGGGAAACTCCTGAAGGACATGTAACATTGATCAAAAAGAGCATAATTTTGCATTTCTTTTTCCTTTGTTTTGCATTCTTTTAGCTGTTTGTTAATGTTGTGAGACTGTAAACTCTAATGACTCTTGATGATGTAAATGGTGATCATGGATCTAACCTTTCTATACAAATAAACTTTCTGAAATTTTAGGGCCAAATCTGAAAGAACCAGTAAATCTGAATAACCTGAGTTTGAGTTCCCCCTATGCACAGTTAGATCTTCATTTTCAGAAAAATCTCCAGGATTCTAGGCTGGTCTGGAAAAGCAAACCTCCCCTACATTAAGGACCAGATTGGAAAATGTTGATTTCAATCTCTCTGTATTTCATTTCCCTTGACTAGTAGAGTAGAGCAAATTCATTGAAGAGACTAGACAATATAAGTTGAGAAGACCTCAGGGATAGTATGAAATTACTTAATTGTAAAGAGAAAATACTCTCTTGCTAAAGCCACATCACTGTTCAGGAAGTCACATTAAAATGAGATTAAATTTCAGTTTATGCATGAGTCTCACTAAGCATGTGCTGAACAGCCTTCCTGGAGACAAAAGCTTCTGAACAGAAGCCTTAATTAACACGTTGCAATCCTAGGATAAAAATGCTATAGAAACAAAACAAAGAACAGCAGTAATCATAATACCATCCTCAACACATTTAAATCCTCTTATTTTCTATGATTTTAACTGAAGCATGTACATTCAGCCTTCAAAATATATATATAAATGGCCAAATTTAAATATAGAACAGGTCTTTAATTAGTATTATGTTTCATGAAACATGTGTTCTAAATAACACAAAATAATTGCAGATGTGTTGCCAGACTACGTGAAAACTCAAATAACTTCTCCCAATGAATGATCAAAATAGTTATGCAAGTACTTTTGCTTATAGATTAAAATCTGTAAGAGCAAAGTTGCAATCCCAAAAGTCATACTATTTTTAAACCCTTTATAGTACACAAGGGACAGGAAAACTATCTTGTATATTTATTTCAATGACCATTTAAATTGTAGCTCTAGCTTGATTCCACAAATTAATAGCAGTTCTCCTATATAATTTATTTTACATATGTGTTACTAGTTTCCCCTTTCCTTATGTGGAGTTTTTAATATGCCCTCCTTTTGTATGGACATAAATTCCTTACTTAATACCCTCTTGTTACTTAAATAAGTGTGTGATTTACATGCACAAACAGAACCTTGGTGTATATATGGTTTTGGTGATGCTTTTTCTGGATTTACATTAGTAAGTAAGACCTGGCCTTATTCCCGTTAATATAAAAAGCTTTGATGAGGTAAGTTTATGATGAAGTAAAAGCTGCAGTAGTAGTTAAATGCAACATCAGTTTAGAGCTTTACTGGCAGGGTCTCCCTGCACTTTGAGGAAAGAGTATGGAAAACATATGCTTGTCTCAGTAAGCTCGGCTGACTGTGCTGCAAGATTTTTTGTGTTTGCTTCAAAAGAAACATTTCCCCTGTTCTTCTCTAAATCCCAATGATTACTGTTCCCTTACTTTCCTCTCATAGCACTTCTTGCTCGTTGGCTAAATGGTGTCCTGTAGAGTAGGACTGCAGAATCAATATTAATCATACAACCCTTTGGAAACACAGAAAAGCTAGCAATGGTCTCCATCTGGAGCAATCAGTGAACAGGCAGTGAGAGGTCTAGGGACACTTACAGCATTTGGAGGGACTAAACTTCACCTTCTGCCAGTGGATCTGCCCCCATGTCTTTTTGGAGGAAGAGAAGCACAGATAAGATGTTAGCGTTGCTGCTTATGACAGTAGATATCCCAAAGAGTTCCCATGCTTTGTAGGGCCCTGCTGGGCTGTGTTGCTCCTGGCTAGCAAGGTTACCTATGGGAAGAGCACTAAACCAGGCAGCAAACTGGAAGAGTGACCCTTCTGAGCACGCACCATCTGATGCTGCAAAGGGAAACCCCATTGGGCCTTTCATCTCAAGGTCACCCTGGGCAGCACACTTAGCAGCCAGTGAACTTTATTGGGCAGACACTCAGCTGTCTGTGTTTTTCAGATGGTCTGTGTTATTGTTTTGGATCAGGAGAGTTACTACCCTCTCAGTTTGGTTTAACGTTCAGTCTGTGGTGAGGTTTAGTTTTTACAGGTGCACTTGGGCATGGTATACTTGTTCTTGTCTCGAAGACAGAATTGTTCGCTAGTATGGGCATAAGGTATTTTACCATTGGCCTCCATCAGAGGAGTGGGGCCTGACAGTGTGGAGAAGCAGATAAGTGATTATCTAAAATGACTTTCAAAATTGGTTGTACTGCTATATAAAGTTTGGACATTTAGAAAAGTCAGTGGGTGTGGGAAGCATTTACTTGAGTGGTTTATTCTCTGGCTCTCACAGGCTGCAGAAGTCAGGAAGTTCATAAAAGGTTTATAAGAAGCTAAAGGCTTTCCAAAGAAGTTGCTTGTATTCACATTTTAATGTTATTTTCTTAGTATATTTAACTGCACCCTAAATGTTAAGGTTTACTTGTGTCTGAAAAGGGTTCTTTTCTCCTTTGTGTACACCTTACATGTGCAAGTGATGACTTTACCCAACAAGGACTGAGGCTGGTAGTGGGAATATACAGCTGTAAGTAAATTTTAGCAGAACCTTTTAAATATGATATGGGAAGTAATTGCTGTAGTTCTGAAACTGTTACTTTGCAATTGCAGAATAGTCATTAACATTGATTATCAGAGTGTCCGTACTCTGAGGAGAAGCTCTATTCTCTTCAGTAGTTAGAAATTACGACACTGATCTGCATATTTGGCTTTCATGACTAGAGTAACAAAAATGTTCTGTGTCTCTGTATAATTATGATATTTACTTCTTCCCCTGCTTGTTTATTCTCTTTTATCATTTGACAATTTTAAATGAGGTAGTAAAATTCTTCTGCTATGTCTTTGCAGAAATAGGTTCAATACAAGCCAATTCTGGGGTCATAAGTCATACTGTCATCACAACTACTTTTTTTTTTTTTTTTTACTTCTTCCCCTCTTTGACCCTTGCAATCGGTGTGTCTCTGTCTTGTGTTTTACACACTCCTTAGGAATGTCTTGCTGCTCATACTGCTCTGGCTTAGGTACTGTAATGATACAAATTTATAAAAGTTGTTAGGAGAGATTCACTTGTTTGAAGACGTTAGAAGAGATGCATTGAAAAGATTGTATTTGTTAAAAACCTTGTATTTAAAATCATTACCAGTCATCTGATGTTTTAGATGGTGATGTGGTTTAACCCTGGTAGGGACCTAAGCCCCACACAGTCACTCTCTCACTCTCCCCTACGTAAGCAGAATGGGGTAGAGAATGGGAAGTGCAAAAGGGAAGAAAAGCCATGAGTTGAGATAAAGACAGTTCAACAGGCAAAACAAAAGCTATGTGTGCAATCAGAGCAAAACGAGGAATTAATACCCGGTTTCCCATTGGCAGACAAGTATTTAGGCGTTAGTTGGGAAATCAGACTCCATAACAACAAATGTCCCTGACTTCTACTCTTCCCCTCCCACCTCCCAGCTTTTACTGCTTAGTACTACATTGTATGGTCTGAGATATCCCTTTGGTCACTTGGGGTCAGCTGTCCTGGCTGTGTCCCCTCCCAGATTCTTGTGCATTCCCACCCAAATGCTGGTGGGGCAGCATGAGAAGGAGAAAGGCCTTGACACGCTGCAAGCACTGCTCAGCAATAAGTGAAACATCAGTGTGTTGTCAACACTACTTTGTTACAAATCCAACACACAGAACCATAAGCCCTGCTATGAAGAAAATCAATTCTGTCCTAGCCAAAACTAGTACAGATGATTAGCTCTTGGGAACTGCCTACCTTGCATGACTATCGATGGTACCTTGCTCAGTATTTGCAGATGATGCTTTCCTTTGAGTAACTTGCAGTTTGGAGAACTCTCATAAAACCATCAGTGGAGTTGCAGCTTCCTTTTCTGCATGTCATGTTACAGGCTGATTATTTGGTTTTGATTATGATTTAGACAAAGATGTAGTAGTCAAGGCTGTACTTACCTGGTAAAAGCTCCTTATTCTCTTCTTGTATGAAAAAGCACTGTCTTAATAGCTGCCATGGAGATGTCCTCTTCTCTACTCAAACACACAAATGTTGTTTCAAGGATATAATCTTGCTAAAAGAATATTAAGAGAATGAGCAGACGTGCCGGAAATATTCACTGTGATTATGTTACTAGCAAATTTGAAAGGCTGGCTTTTTTCTTTTTTACCTCTCTTTTTCATCATCCAAACCGCTCATTCTTTCCTGAATGAGCTACATTTTAGCACATCTAAAAATAATGTGGAGAATTTATGTTTTAGGAGGATGAATACTTAATGGAAGGTAATCTTTCACGGAAACACTTGCATATCTCAATACATGACTCAGAATGGGGTTCACACAAACTTCTATAAACAAGATTTATTTTACCATTTAACTGTAATGAAGTTTTGCCTTGAATTGTACTGTCTGTAAGTCATGTACAAAGCAAAGGGATACACATTAATCTTTGATACTACACCCCTGTTATTCACTTAGTATAAGCAACTTCTCACTTATTTTTGAAATGCTACATTTATTCAATTTCCAAATAGATTATTTTTCACTGGTAAAGAGAAATGTGAATCTTGTTTAATCCATTTTTTCTACATTTTCTGCAACCATCATCTCCTAAAAAAGTAAGAACTTCCACTATCTGTGTTCCCTTAACCTGAGCAATTTAGAGTTGAACTGAGCATTCAAGGGTATGTGAAGTGACTTTTGTTCAGCCTTGTGGTAAACGATAAAAATGCCATTTTTACTGTATTGAAGTGTTTGAACTTATACTGTACTCTGTGAGAATATTCATAAGAAGAAATACTTCCAAAGAATCCCAATATGAACTCAAATTCTTTCTCTTTTTCAACTATTTCATCTTTTAAATTTTATTTTTGGGCAATTTTAGCAATTCCTCTTTTGTGTAAACTTGATTTTGATCTTCTCAAGCCTTTGTGGCCTCCTGGGTATTATATACTTCCCAAGCTTTAATTAAGAAATTTTATTGAAGCTATACCACAATATTTGATCTCTGCTTCGAAATGGAAAGCAGCTGAGGCCTCTTCAAGTTTTGCTAGCTATCAGGTAGAGACCAGAGCATAGTCTGTATGTTGCAACTGCTGGATAAGCCCTCTGGAACTGAGCTTCTCTAGAATGAAGGGTGAGACTAATTAAGCCAGACAAATTCTTCTGAGAAAATACTTGCTGGGGAGAAGGGAATGTGGGCAATGAGTTTAAGTAAATCCTCTTTAAATGCTATGCCATGCAAATGCAAAGAGACCTGGGAAGTTTTCCTGCTTTGGAGGACGGGTTTACTTACCTCTGCAGGAGGTGATTTACAAGAGCTGGTTATATATAGAAAAAGAATACTAAAATTTATGAGTGAAACCCAAAGAAGAAAAGTAATAAATGTTTTCCCTGATGCTTAAATGATACCAATATTGGAATATAGTTAGTTCTTAAAGTGATTTACTTGGTGGCAGAATGGTGGTTATGTTGCACTACTTCTGTACGTAAATGCTAAGGACATGTTGTTCCTTGAAATCCTCTCATCTGTCCTACTTTGCATATAAAGGATATATAAAGTCCTTCCTATGCTTCTTCCTCTAGCTCTCCAATCTGAACAATATTTCAGGGATCTTTAATATATTCAATAAGCTTTTTTTTTTTTTTTTTCAGATACATAATGCAGATATTTATTCCAGCAGAGTAGTGCAGCTTTATACAGGTTTGTTACTTGCTCATTGATATAATACATATGGAGAATCATAGCAAATGGAAAGGTGCTCCATACTTTCGTCATGCATAATGAGCTTATAAACACACCTGAAGGTCAGTATTGTTTTCCTCCTGAGCAAAGCTACTTACTGGACAAAGACAATATTTTAGTTTTGGAAATAAAAACCTTTGAAAGTTTCACCATTGACAGTATTTTCCTCATCATACCTTGTGCTGGTGTTCTTTACTTCTAAATGCAATTAAAGCCCACCTAAGGATCTTGAGATTCTTACCTTTATGTCACTGCAGTCATACAGCAAGAAAGCCCAGGCTGTAAAGGCATATCAGGAAAAAGAGTCGGCCAAGTTGCTTTTTAGTTTAGAACTAGTATTTTTCAAGCATAACACTTTGTGTCTTGCTATTTTCCTCTCAGAAAATTCAGTATTTTGCAAGGAAAGACTGCAACAGATTTGAGAGAGGCAGGAATTATTTTCACCAAAGAAGTTCAGTGAGTGATGCAATGGGGATTGTGGAGGACTGACAAACCCTTTTTTCTGTGTAGTGAGTCACAAATGCTCCCTTCCAGCTACAAAAGGAGCATTTGCTTTCCCGTCAAGATTTCTTTGTGCGCTACTGTGACCACAGATGGTTTTTTCACTGGGACTCCTAATGTTGTTCTAGTCATGACTGGTTCCTTCAACTTTTGTTGGGCAATTCATGTCTCAATTGCAGGTATAAGTTAATGAGATATAAATGAAAGCAAGATTGTTCCCTGCTGAGAATTAGCTGAAATTGGCATCTTTCTCAATTTAATTATTGCTTGATGTTGTAAATGTAGTTACAGTGAACCTGTATGGTGGAAGTGAACAAAAGTCACTGAAATCTGTGATTACATTTATAATTTATCCTTTTGGAGTCTTTTCTAACTCTGTACTCTTGCTCTGTACATGCTTCTTTCTCTTTAGGCCTATTCTCATTTCTTCTATTGTTGCAAGTGCTGAAAACAGCTGACTTCCAATCCTAAACTGCAGCATCTTATTTAGCGGACAGTGTTACCTACTGTTTGCTCACAAACTCCCTGTATCCAGCTCCCCTTCCCTCTGCTGTCATTTAACACCTTTTATCACATTGGGAATCTCTTAGTAATGATTAATTAATTAGAAGGATGAGCAGGGAGGTGTGGAGATGCCTCTGGCATGAGGCCAAAGCTGCCGC
This sequence comes from Jacana jacana, assembly GCA_013400555.1. Lineage (NCBI taxonomy): Eukaryota > Metazoa > Chordata > Aves > Charadriiformes > Jacanidae > Jacana > Jacana jacana. The sequence continues at coordinate 11,887 of VZTM01013003.1, forward strand.
CTCCCAGCCGATGAGAAAAGCCTGCTGGAGTCCAGTCTGCCAGCAGTCCATTGTGCCTCCGTAGGGAGAGGCCTGCCAATAAAGGCAACATATAAACTCTGCTCTAAGCCTAGAGCATGACTTCAAAAAAATCCTGTTTCCTGCTCCGTGTGTGCATTTCAGATGAGAGTCCATTAAATCACAACCACTCCTTTGCAGTGTCTGCATCTTTCATGACAGAGGTGCCTAAATACCATGGTTCTACTACCAGAGAGTGAAAGGTGTGAATTGTTAGCTGAAAAATGTTATGTGTCCTTTTATTTGATTAAGCAATGAAGGTATTTCTGAGTTGACTTAGAGGGGAATTCATGTGAGAGAGTCTTTCATTTCCTTTGCAATAATACTTTGAAGCAGAATATCCTTTGCTCATAGATTTTCCTTTTAAAGAAGAACTCCATGCTTCTTGAACTTGCATTCATTTTGTGCTTTTGACCACTGTGAGGTTTTAAATCTATTTGTGCCCTACAGGAAGAAAATGTTTTGGTTCTATTCAAGAAAGCTTATCAATAACAAAGTATCAACAGAGTTGTTTATGCTTTCAATGATAGATACTTTTTTTTTTTTTTTTAACTTCAGTATCTGTGCTCATCCAGTTTAAAATGTAAAGCTGCTTATCATGCAAGTCATGGAATTATTTAGGATTTAAAAAAAGGGAAATGTGTCAAATAACAGAGCAACACTTCCCAAGTGCTTATCTGGCAGACTAGAGAACCCTGATATTTCACTTGAATCAACCGTTTAAATGAGCAGTTTAATGACAGTCATTATTTGTGCAAGATTTGCTTATGTGGCAACTTGAGTATTTATACAAAGAATAGAAGCTTGATGAAACGGAGTTAAGAAATGCATGCAAGCAAAATTAGATCTGTGCCAAACCATCTTGTTTCACATTTTTTTTACATTAGAAGATGAACTCTTCTTCCATAAATGGAGAAGTTTGTATCGCTTAATAGGGGAGAAGTTAAAAAGAGTCCCTCTGAATTTTAATTGGGTTGATTACACTCTAGGAAAAATCTGAAGTCTTCTTCCTGTTTAGTCCATCTGAATATGTTACAAGAATCTACTTTTCTGTGGCATGCAGGATGCTATTTGCAGGCAAAATATACCTAACCCCTTAAAGTGATCCGGGAAATGCTCTACTTGCTGAAGAGTACTTAGTAGCAGTGCTTTAACAGTGACAACTTTCCTTATTAACATGGGATAAGATTCATCTTATCTACAATGGGTAATCTATATGCTTATATCTAATGGGCATAAATCATCTGACTTGTTTTAGATGCATCTCACTTTATGGTGAAATGTGTAGTCCACTGAAGTGCCTACTAATCTCCATGGAGTACGAGGAGATTCTAGAGAGAGCATCTCAGATCTGTACTCTTGCAGTGTAGATGTCTATTTCTGATCTGACAAATCCTCCCATATGAGTCCCATTTACAGGAAAAATATGTAATGATTTTTATGCATTTTTAGACTAAAAATTATTTATAGACTTTCAGTCATACTTTTACATAACTAATATTCTTTTAGGAATTTGGTCCTTGTTAGATGCATGACTTATTCTAGCTCATGCTTTTTTGGAAATCGCTGCCGCTTTGAGGGCAGAAGGAAAGATTAGGCACAGAGTGAATACTGTGTAAACTCTTGCCCCTACATATTATCCCGAAGAGTGACTCCGAACTGTTCTATTCATAGAACCACTTACATTTGTTGAAAACATTGGTGGTTGTTTTCTGCACTCATTAAGGGTGACAGTATGCATAAATAAATTTTTCCATTCAACATAAATTGATTTTTGAGCAATCTCTTGAGAGGCTCGTTCCTGTGTCGTGATTGTCCCTTTGTCCTAAAGTTGTGATGGTGTGTAGCATATGAAAAAAAAAAAAGAATTGAATGTGCAGTGTTTTCTCAATAGAATTGGTAAATATATGTGCCTTTAGGATAATATTTTCTAAAAAGTTAGTGTTTGATTATTCCTGTGCTCACTTCACATGTATTCTGAAAAGTCCATTTATCCAGAAAAAGGCTTGCAGAACTGCTGGATTGGTTATGCAAAATAGCTACAGAAAGATATCCAGAAGTAATGCCATGTGATCTGTATATAATTCTGGCCTGTAGAATATGAGCTGTCTGCAGTGAAGTGCTTAGAAACATATTTATAGACCAAGAATTATGTACTAACATTTTTTCAGCAATGATTTTTAATACAAAATAAATTCAGTGATGAGTGTGGTGTATTCATGGGCAACTGAAGAATTACACTGAACAAATTGCTTTCCATAAACTGTTTCCCTACTCTAGCTATAAACAAGACAAATATTAAAATATCTTTTACAGAATACAAATAGACATTTAAATTAAAGTCAACAGTCTAATCAGGAAGAGCATGCAGGCCATACAGTAAACTATCATTAATGCTAATTACTCTGATGTTTGCAGAAGTCTTGCAATCCTATTTTATCCTATTAAAAATAATATTTTAATATTTATTTTACATGCAATCCTATTTTAGTAAAGAACAGTGAAGAATATTTAATTCCTGGGAAACATAATATAGATAGATGTAGATATTTGCACATAGGAGTTATTTTATTGCAAGGAAATAGGTAATGTAGATATATCTGCATCATACAATGTAGCCACTCTATTGGAACTCATGCTCACGCCTCCTCTTGCAGATACAGCTCTTAGCTGTAGACATTTCTGCATTAGCTACTTCTCTCCTTCTTGTCACTCACCCATGAGAGTTTTGCTGGATGTCATTCTTTACAAATTTTTTATAGAAAGAACAGTGTAGAGTAACTTAAAAGTGAACCAGTGTGCTTTACAGATCCAGCTTTGATTGAAGGGACACCATCAACAAGACGGAGTGACATGATACTGGGACTGCTTCAGGGGTCGTGGGTTTATCAATCACATCCAGGAGGGGACGTGCACTCCAGCCCTGGCACAGCTCCAGCACCTGGGGTTATACATCTGGGTTCACATAGTGCCAGTGAGACCGTAACTCCTTTGGGGATGCAGGGCTGATTGTTCCTGTATGCAATGCTATGCTAATGTCATCATTTTCTGTGGCCCTGTTTAACACTCAATGCACCACACTGTGCTGTGCATCACAAAGCTGCTGAGGAATGGCGTGGGGATTGCCACAAGGTGCCATGTTGCACTGTGTAGATATAGGGGTTGACTTGTGAAAGAGAATGAGACAGAAACAGTCAAAGCACAAAATACTGCAGTGCGTCTTTAGCCCGTGTGCCTTTTCCTACATAGGTCTAAGCAGGACGGAGAATCTTATTCCAAGCAGGCAGAACTACTTCGTATTGACAAGTAAAAGCATAATTGTATTATTGATGAAGAGTCATAGCAACTTTTGGAGAGCTGTTTCATTGTTAGAATTCTGTTGGAAATTATGGTATAAAGCAGTGAACGAATGCAAGTTTACACACTTGGGGGTTTTATGACAACTATTCACACTTTGGTTTTCGAGTATTATTAACATCATCTACCATCGATTTATGTTCATTTTACAGAATAAACATGTGAATTTGCAACAGTATGAATCTCTGCCATGAAGATGCCTGTGGTGTTCTCCAGAATCTTTGTTACAAATTGTGATTTGGTTGAAAATCAAATTAGGCAATGAGCTTGCATGGAATCCTGTTGCTCTGGTTTGTAAGCCTACAAAGAAAATAGATCAATGGCATTCCGGTTTATTTTCACAGCCAGATCAATTATGAATATGTTGCTATGTCAGTGAAGCTGCTTTGACTCAAGGCCACATTCTTATCCTCCCACACTAGTAAGTCTGATGCAGATGATGAACACAAATAAAGGATCTCTAGTTTCGGGGGGCTGCTATGCTTAAAGATTGTTTCTGTCTTAGCCATCAAAGTGTTTGAATCTCAGGTTATTTTGAGAGATTATTTTTGTGTGAGAGCTAGCATCTAAGTTTTTCTTTTAAAATATGTTCACATTTTCAGAGAAAACCCTTCCCATGATCTAATTCTAAAGAAACCCCCATATAAGAATTGCATTAAGACACATGCCCAGAGATTTCCATAACCAAGAAGTGCAATTTGCCACAGCTCTGATATTATGACAATATTTCTGTCTATGGAAAATCCTAATTTCTAAGGTATAAAAACAGAATAAAAAGTGTTGGGTGAAAAGATGAATTTACCCAGCCTGGTTTGAGACACCAGCTGTAATAGGTAACTCTGCTCCCTTTTTGTTATACCTCTTCCTTCAGTATAACAACAGACAGTTTTGCAGCTTGTCTCTTTCTTAGAGAAAAGTGAAGTATGGCTTCTTCAGAGCTCTATTGCTCTGATATTATTGGATAGAATCAGGCAATTGGGATATAGGAAATTCACCATGTGACATAAGTGATATTTTATAGCGTCCTCTCCTCAGTTCTGAACAACAGCCTAATAAATCACAGTGGTATCTGGAGAGAACAAAGTAGCCTCAAAAGACAATTCACTAGATAAAAGTAGAACTTAATAAATATATGCTGGCTTAGACTAAAGCTGATTTAAGTCTTTTCACTGAAATGATCGCCTAGTTCAAGACAGTTCTGCTGGTATAAAAAACAACTCCAAAAAAAGCTTTTTATGAAAAATGAACTGCAGTGAACAAAACAGTATATTCTGAAAGTAATCTCTGTGTTTTCTGTCTGCCAAAAATCTGTTTAAATCCTTTGAAAATATGAAAAGACTATCTAAGGATATTCCCTGATGGCTTTAGTAGTGGCTGACCTCTTCAAACTCATGGTGAGCTGGAGAAATTGAGAAGCTGAATCCATAGGATTAGTATGTCTGGAAAAAGAGCCAAAAAAAAAGGTAGAACAATGGAAGTTCATTAAAGTTAAAAGGTAGTTTTGTTTTCTGGATTCTGTCTGAGCTTGAAAGGAGCTTGTGAGCTTCAAAATCCTGTAGAGATTTGACAGCTCAGAATGCAGTAAGCTAAATTTGTTGTAAAAATTATTTCTTTTGGCAGTAACACTGATCTATGAATATTAATGATTCAACTTAGCATATATTAGAATTCTGTGGATGGCATCCACTGGAGCTCTGTAGAGGCTCTTCTCTATCTCACCATCCATGAAACGTAATTGTGTTTCAAGGGAGGAAAAACATAACAAAGCCTCTTTTACTTGTCTATGAATCACTTGACTCACAGTTGGCTTTCAGCTGCATAATGTTCCTCCTAACCTGTTGGGAGCTGAGACGCATTTCCATGTAAGCCTCATAGCTGGCATTCACAATCAATAGGCCTGGTATGTGCTGTTGTTTTGTCTTCTTGAGTGGACGCAAGAGGAAAAACTGCTCACTGCCAAACACCTGCTTTCTCTACATTCACACCGAAAGAATTTCTGCTGCTAACATACGCAAGGGCCATAGTATCAACAACTTTGTTAAACTTTTAATACTATGAGGATCCAGGAATAAAATTAAGATTCTGGTTATGCTCCAAAACATGTAATAATCTTCAATCTTCCCAAGGACAAGCAATAAGTAGAGTGCGAGCAGAGCAAGTGAGAGGTAGGGATGTTCTCAAATAGACACACTCATTTGGCAACTAATTGTGGGGTTGTCCAGTGTGCCATTGCTGCTGGCAATGGTAATACAGAGCTCTGCCTGGTAAGGATCCTGGATGGATTCAAGGAGCAGCTGCTATTTAAAAGAAACAAAGTTGATGGCAGAATAAGTAGTGTGTGGGAGCAATGACAGCTGGCAGTTCCACAAGGACAGGTTAGTTGGATGCTGAGGGCAACAGACAGGCAGGTGAGAGGCAAGGACGACATTGACAAGGGGCCAGAAGTTGTCAGCACTGTCAGGGTCGTAATCAGGCCCAGAAACAGTCATTGGGATCAGCCTCAGCTCAACAATTGCACAGCAAGTCTGTGGTCTTGGGACAGATCCCAGGTGAAGTCAGAAAGTCAGTCATTGGGTGAGGATCATGGTTAAGGAGGTGTGAGACCAGGCACCAGCAGGGGTGAAGGGCAAACCCTTCATCTTTACAACTGCTCCCAAGGGGAGGAGAGGGGAGCCTTTGCAGAGGCTCCTTCCAGCTCCTCCTTCACACCAGATCTTAGCAGGGAGCTGGCGCTTAGTGTAGGGAGCTAAGCTCCTGCAGAGGCAGTAGGACCTGGTATCACAATGGTTAAAGCAACATGAAAGATATTATTCTCATTAAGGTTGGATGCCTAAAAAATAATATTCCAGATTGTGCCAACTTGTTGATATAGAAGAAAACAATCTTTACCTCATCTCACAACATAACTGGCTTTGATTCTCAATGTGTGTGTACATATATATATAAACAATGCACATATGGGATACACAGAAAAGTGTACTTGTTTGGATAGATATTTATATTGTTTGTGGCCATATGTTAAAATGTGTTACTAATCTTCAGGCTAAATACCAAACCATATGTTTTCTGATTTTTTAAATTTTGTTTTATTTTGGTAGATCCAAAAAGTGTGAGGAGGACTCTACAAGAAATAGCCAAAGTGAGAGTAAAGACCAGTAATGTAGGAAAAAAAGAAATCTAATATCACAGTGCAGGTGGTTACAGCAATATCTGTTGTAAATCATATCTAGCTAATGATCTGATCCTGTTCCCTTATTTAGACAGGTGTCATTCCAGACCTCTTATTGCCCTGAAGTGTCTGCCTGTCTCTCTGTCTGCTCTTAATCAATATTCAGTAATGAGTCATATGCATTAGTTGTGTCGGTATGCATTAAGTATGGTTACCAACAGTTTGTATGAAATACAAGGATGAATGTATGGATAGGCAGAACTTTGATGTTGGAGCAAATCCTTGCCTTGGAAAAGGGACATTGTTCCCTGTAATGAGTTACCAACCTGTTAAAGGCTTAGGCAGTCCTGGGAACAGTCATTAGCAATCTGTCTGGGCAGGGTGACAGTTTGGAGGAGGCCCAGGAAATATTAGCATATCCAAAGCAAGCAACAGTGCACTGCTGCTCAAGGGGAAGGGAGGCTCCAACCCTTCCTAACTGGATTACTCTGTGCTGGAGTGAAGGTGGGAACGCATCTGGCGTTTGCACCTGAGGAGTCTCAAAGCAGGGTATATGTGGTCAATAAAAGACAAAAGGTCTGTCTACCTCTGAACCTCTGTCTGTGAAGGTTTTATGACAAAGCTGAGAGTTGTATGCCAGCTTATTAGAGCTAATTATTGTGCAAGGTGGACAGGGATGACTGTCATCAGAGGACAGTCATCTACCTTCTCTGAAAATTCAGAGGATGGGAGGGTTTTTTTGGCAGGGTGCAGGGGCACAGGTCCAAAGGACGAACTGAGACCCAAAAGATAACAACATTTAAATTGCAAGGCTGGTTTAAGAACTGGTAATGCAGGAATCTGGAATGTAAAAGTGACTTTGCTTGGTGTGTGAAGTGAGATATGTAGGGAAGTGCCTGAACCTCAGGAATCCAGGGAGTCTGGGGCAGCAATAGTAGAGGGCAAAAAGCAATTTGAAATAAGTAAAACTTTTGTATTTATCTGGTCTCATAGTGGTTTTACTCTGCCAGTCTCAGTTATAAAATCAAGGAGTAAGGACGATATTTGAGCTGAGAACATCCTGTTATGAAATTTAATAAGTACTGCTAGTACTATTTCATCCAGAAATGCTTCCACTTACTGTGAAGGAATTACATTCTCTGCTCTCTCTCTCTCTCTGTCTCTCTTTCCAACAAACATCAGAGCAGTCTGCCCACATTTCTGTTAAGGCATCTTAATGTGTGAGTTGCAGCTGGGAATTGCACCTTAATATGATTTTAATTTGTGTTAACATAACTGAAAGGGTTTGGCAACCCTCAGCAACTGAGCATCATGAGAACGAAAGGGGTACATTATGGGATTATTCCAATGCCTCTATTTTATTTACATTTTTCTCCATTTCCTGTTTTCTTAAGCAATATCCAAAACTCTCATGAAAGTTTGAAGATAGTAACTATTTGGATGCCAAGAAGAAAAATTTAATCCCTTTTTGTCACAAGGATATAAAGCATAATGTTTTAATTGCAGGCAAGAGAGCATAGCTGGAAGCACTAGCCAGTGTAGTGCTGTCAGAACTATTTCTGTCTCTAAACGGTTGGCTCGGAGCAGAACACCAGAGATGACAAAACTCAGGAATCATTTTAGGGAGCTGCACATTCTGAAAGTAAGATACCAAACATCTGTTTCTGGCTCGTTAGCTTACAAGTTACCTTGATGTGGGGAGAAAGATGTTTGCTTGTTATGTTTTTCCCTACAGCTTTCGCACAAGTTTATATTGAGTCTCCTTTTTCATGCCTGGTACCTCTTCATACACAAAGCTGTCTTGCAAATCTGATGTTACCTATCTAGATCTGCTATTTGAGAGTATAGTCCAATATCTAAGTGATGTTTTTACCCACTCATCACCCTGCAGCGAAGGAGGATGCTCCTCCAGTACTATTTTGCCTTTCCCAAAATTCATGGGCAAAGAGTCATAGGTCAGTTTATTGCAGGACATAGAACCACAATATATGTGCTCCAAAGTCCAAGTAACATACCCTAGCTGAGAAAGATTGTCCTTGAGAAGTAACTCAGTGAAGACACCTAGGCTCTGTCTGGTTTGTAAGCCTCCAATGGTTCCCCCAGACTCCTCATGGTAGGTCCATGCTGCACACCAGACAGCAGCTTTATGCCAAACCCAGTTCACAGAGCTTTGCAGAGTTGTCCTGGGAGTCTTTCCTAACACTTCTGTGTCACACTTGGCTGTTAGGAGGGGAACCTAATCACCTTCCAAGCTGCCTGATGCAGACACATGAACTGTGGAGGTGCTGCCATCTCCACATCCTTTTCATTGTAGTTTGCTGTAACAGAATAAGAAAAAACCCAGGAGATTCTAATAAACACGTATGGGAAAAAAATTAAATCAACTCTGTAAGACCAGCTACCTAAATTATCACTACCCAATGTCCACTGGACATGAATGAATTATGAGGGGTGTCACTCTTAGGCTTCAAGGCTTTATCAGTCGTGAGGGGTCCAGCTGCTGCAGCCAAATTACCTAGTAATGTTTTGAACTCCTGTGTCCTTCTAGCACAACAAATCACCTTCTCCTTCCAGTGTACCCAAAGTACAACTGGAGGGTGCTGTCCTCATGCTTCCCAAGTTTTGTTCCCTCATCCCATTCAACTAAGCCCCATTGCCCTTCTGTTTCTGCTCGACCTTCTCTCAGCATGCTCAAGGGATGACCTTTCTCTCATTAGAGGGGCCATTCCCCCAGAACGTAGGATGTGGTAGGAACGTTTTCTTACTCAAATAACGAGAGGGAGAAAATAATAGTCTTCTGTCAGAGCTCAGACTGGGGTGCTTCCTATTAGACTAAATCTCCTAGACATCCTTACAAATACACAAGCTACTGAATATCTAACACAAGTGCCTGTGTCCTTAATCTCTAAATGTGGTTCACAGTTTTAGAAAAGTCTCCATTTGCTTACTGTCAAAAGAGTAAACCACCTTTTGCTCCTGAACAGGAAATGTGATCAGAATAAAGAAAATGGTGTTACTGGAAGCAAAACTTGCTCTTTCTTCATGGAACAACTTTCTCTTGCTTCTGCCTGTTTGAATGCCTGTAACTCATTTAAAGGAGCAAGAAACACCAGTCCTCCACTAACAAAATGAAGCCTTATGTAAGGGTAAGTTTTTCAGCTTACTTCAAAGGATGTGCACTAAATTTGTGGAGGTTGCTTATTTTCTGTGGGGGACGATATTGTTCCTTAATTAGGTTTTTCAAACGTAAATTCCCAGCAATGAGACATTTTGAGGATAAAAGTGTTTGTGGCATAGTGCCTCAAAGTGTCAACAAATCTGAGTCTGTAATCTCCATATGTTTTGATTACTTGCTATCAGAAGAAACTTCTTGCAAAGCAAGACTTTTTTTCTTTTTTTTTTTT
>VZTM01013003.1:33454-48002 GCA_013400555.1 Jacana jacana
TGGGTATTCTTATAGTATATTGTCTTTGTGTTCCTGAAAGATTTTTTTTTTTCTTTTTTAAATTTGTTTAACATACTGTACTTACAGTCATGTTGGAAATACAGATTCATGGGAAGCTACCAGCTGTATCACAGCTAGAATACTTTGTGCAAAGAATGTTCCCACAATATGCCTTTGGGGATGTGTCTGGGGCACAGCCAACAATGCGGAGATATTTCATATTGATTCATGACTCTCCAAATGTTATTTTAGTCTTCTAGATCATAGAATATAGCACACTCAAGATTTATTTCTTTTCCATATTTTAACAGTTGTTTGTCAAAGGTCTTTGTCCTATTTTTAAGATGACTTTTGCAGCTTCCTTTTTTGCCTTTTATTTATTCACATGATTCTGGAGTACTTTGGGAATATTTTGACTCTTGGTCTTTCCCTTAGTATGAACACATTTCTGTATCTTGAAAGGGATTACAAATTTTGTGCTGATTTTGAATGCCAGGTTTGGTTTTTATTTGTTGCTTGAAGTCATTGTGTGGATGGTAGTGAATCCAAGCTAGGGACAGGTTTGTTCATCTCCTTTCACATTCCTTGATGTGATTAAATCTACCAAGATATTCCTTGGTGTTTTGCAGCCCTTAAAAATGTGTCTTTTTACTGAAGGACAGAGAAATAGTGGGTAAAAGTAACAATCTGTTGGGGCCTAAACGATTCCTATTTTGTCATAGCACAATATCATACCTCTGCTCTACTGAATGTCATCCCACACAGAAACCCTGACACCCATTCAGGAGAAAGTGCATAGAGTGAAATTACAGACACACAAATACACCAAAGTTGAATATTTTTACATTCGCTATCATATCCCCTTCAAACAATCATGGCTGCTTTATTGTGAAAAGGCTGTGTTCTGCTGCCATAGATGTTTTCTAAACTAGCATTTTTGTGTAACCTTGGTAATTCTATGTAGTCTGCATGTTATTACAGCTTTAGAACTGGAACTTTACAACTAGTTGTTAAAAAACAAAAATAAAATAGCAAGCTGTCCATTCTGAGGTCCAGATGCCTGTTAAACTAACTATATAAATTACTTTTAATTATTTTAGTGGGCATGTTTATGTTGAGAATGTTCTTGCTACCCATATCTTACACCTAAAGAAATTATATAGGAAAAACAGCACTTCTAAACAGAAACAAAAGCCTTTCATATAGTTTTTGTATGCCATAATAAAGCCAGAAAGAACACAAATCCTTTGTTTTTTCTCTTCCTTTCTAGGTCACCTTTAGCTATCTTCATGCTGCTTTACTCACTGACCTCTGAAGTAGAGCAGTCATCCAATGACAGCCTGCTTCAGGCTAAAGCTCTTTCCCTCTCTTTTCAAACTGCAACGTTTTCCATTTATAAACTCTTTAAGGTCACACATTAGTAACTGAAATATATGCATGTTTGTAGTAATCAGCAGTGCTGCAGAAGTGCTTTAGAAAAGCACATAGTATTAGCACATTGGGGTGGTGGCAGCACTGGTACATGGAACTACAGCCTGCCAGAAACAGCAGGAGGTGATGATGTGTTTGTGAATATTGGCTTAGAATTAACATTTCCGGTGTACATCTAGTTTAGGTGAGCACTGTTTTTGGGAGCATGCTTGACTTTGCTCTGAGCACCCACGTTCAGTATGTTGTCCCAAGGCAGCCCAAGCTCAAGCTGCCTATAAAACCTAACTGTCTTTGCAGCAGATGCTTGGGAGATCACAGGTGACCAGTAACATCATTTGCTCCTTTCTTTCCCCTCCTCAGTTTTTCTCTGCCTGTGTAAAATTTTTTGACTTGGCATGTTAGGTCTGTGTCCACCCAGCATGGAAAACAAGGTGGTGTGCAAGTTGATGTTGGGGCCAATGAATAATTCTTAACTAGCATTTGTTAATAGTGGTTGATCAGATTGCTTCTAAGTTTATACAATCGATGGCACTTACGGCAGGGGCATACCATTGGTAGCCTAGCAGGATATTTAATTTGTGTAGCTTAAGGTTTTTTTTGTTTGAGAGTCGCCCAACTGTCTCAAACACCCCAAATGGAAAGACAGTGGAGGCAAGAAGACATCCCTATTATCCCTGCTCAGGCCTGAAACAGTGCGAGTGCTTAACCTCGTCCTGCATGCAGTTGTTTTGGTGCTTTTTGATCCTTCTTGTTCTCCTGCTGATCTCTTGGTCATACTGTAGAGATTTGCTGGGTCTAAACTAGGTCAAGGATTTCTGAAGTGTACTCCCTTACGTGCTGTAAGTACACAGGTTGTATGTCTACAGTTAGGAAGTGTCTTTTTCTTTAACTGAGCAGGTTAAAATCTTTACCTGATTAAAACAAGCAAGAGCAAATTCAAATAGCAGCAGTATATCTGAAGACACTCTAGAATAAGGGCCCTTTTAGAAACCATCCCATTTGTTCACCAAAAATGGACATTGTAGAGAGGTTGGTGCTGGTCTCTTCTCACATGTAATTAGTGATAGAACAAGAGGGCATGGCTGCAAGCTGCAGCAGGGTAGGGTTAGGCTGGGCATTATGAAAGAATTCTTCCCAGAAAGAGTGGTCAGGCACTGGAATCAGCTGCCCAGGGAGGTGGTGGAGTCACTATCCCTGACTGTGTTTAAGAATAGATTAGATGTGGTATTGGCAGATATGGTGTAGGGGAGAACTTTGTAGAGTAGGGCTGATGGTTGGACTCGATGATCCCAAAGGTCTCTTCCAACATGAATGATTCTATGATTCTATGAAAATCTTTAAAGAGCATTGAAGAGGGAAACTTCCTGTTGCCAGTCCTCTGGCATGCTGCTTTGGAAAGGAAAGGCAGGCAATGCAGGTGATGCTTGCGAGCTTCAAAGCACCCCATCTCCCTGGAGAGACAGATAACAAATCATCCGGATTCTCTGCGTTGTTCTGGCCTCGCTGCTCCCTAGTTTGGAGCCAAACATATGGTGACTGGCTGCGGGCAACATCCTTCAAGCTGGCAGGACAGGAATGCTGGCTGTCAGCTCATCTGCCCCTTCCTTTCTGCCGCTTCCAAGGAGCGCCTACAATATCGCTCTCGTGCTGACATTTGAGTGGGCCCAGACTTTTTTTATAGCTCCAACCAGGAAAGCCATCGGGCACTCCAAACAGCTATGAACCTGAGCCAAATTCAGGCAAATTAGGGAGTGAGAGCAGAAGAGTTACATCTGCCAGGTCAAGCTGGGTGCAAAATGGCTTCGGAGCTGCTGAAATGGGAGAGGAATTTCACCATGCTGAACTTCTCATGAGAAAGCAGCCTGCTCTTCTGCATCCTCTTCCCGGGGCCCCTGTGAGTCAGCCCAAGTGGTATGCAGTTTACAGTATGGCTCTGGAGGGAAAAAAAAAATAACAACGGGCCTGAGAATCCCAAGGAGATAAAGATGCTTATTATAGAGCCCTTGTACTGCTAAGCTGTATTTTCTCCCAAGGGCAAAATGTTAACAAGCAGCAGCGGTCAGCGTGAACACCAATTTAAAAGCATTTTTCTCTTTTCTGGAGAAAGACTTTGAAAAACTGACTTCATCAAAAATCCATTTCCTTTCAAGTATTTTACTACTACATTATTGATACCATTTCCTTTTCAGAGTATCATTTACACATAAATATAATCCCTTCCTTTTTCTTCTTAATTAGTCTGTGCCAGCTCAGGGTCTCTTTTGAATGCTGGATATGATCTCTGGAAAGAGCAGGGCATGTAGATTGTTTTTATCAGTGGGGAAAATCAAAATGTGTACTTCAACTTGATGCATGTTTATGTATGTATGTGTATGTATGCATACAAGCATGTATACACAGTGTACATATGTGTGTGTCCTTACAGGATTTGTTCTGCTCACTTTCTTAGCATGTTATTGGCTGAGCTTATTCTCTTACGTTTAATTTAAACTGATGCAGGGTCATTTAAATACAAATTCTGCTCTCAGGACATTTAGATAGTTACTACCAAAGAGTCACCAACCAGACAAATGTCATATGCTTATGCACTGATTGTCAAGCCAGTGACGAGGTGCCAAGTAGCCCGGTAACACTTCTGTTAACCACTCAAACTGGGTAACAAGGACTTAGTTAGCTGCACCTTTTCCTTGAGGGCTACTGTTCCTCCAGGCTGAGGAGAACTGACAATCAGTGAATTAAAGCCATAAAATGAGTTTGACTTTGTATCCCCTTTTGTGTGACCTGTTTTGCTTCCCACGTGTTGTGCATTTTTGCTAACATAAAGCTGGAAGCCAGATGCAAAATGGGATGCTATTTTTGCACTTCCCCTGGGACATTAATACTAGTTCTATGGAGCAAATGCCAATGGTTTTTACTCATGCTGTTGGTGGAGCAGGGGTGGACTGTGTGTTGAATGGTGAGCATCTATACTTTTTTTAGTTGGGAAGATCCATGCAGTGTCTTTCACAGGCTGTTACTTTCTCAGCTCATGAATACTTTGGTTTCCCCTCTAATGTCATGCCAGCTACCGGATTATATAAAACACATAGTGTTGTTAAAACCTTCTAAGAAATTTTCCAAAGTGAATCTCTGTTTTCCTGAACAATTCCAGCTAAGCAAAATGAAGCAATGTGATGGGTGTAAGGGCTGGTAGGGTCAGGCATGCAAAGCAGTTGTAGAGTGTGAATTTAGCTATAGAGTTTCATGCCTCTCTATATATAAATTCTGAGGGCAGCAGCAGTCAAATGTTGTTTCTAATAGATATAAAGGACCAGAATATCAAAGACCTTGTTGGAAACTTGCGGATAGAGATAGCTGCAGAGGAGAATAAGCCCAAACCTTTCTAGCAAAAAAGGATGAAAAAATTCCATTCCGTGTGTTTCTTCTAAGCACATGTAATGCAATGCACATTCTTCTGGTCAAAACTATAACCTTTAAATAATTACTATAAGTACAGTCATATGAGGCTCTTTCTATGAAATAAAACAACCTCAGTTAAAAGCATTCTTCTTAAATGTGCTATTTCTGGAGCTGACCATAGTTTTATATGCAGAAGTTTGGAAGTCTATGCACAATAGAATCATGAAGTCAGCTCACGTGAAGTAGGATACAAGATGGCTAAAGGTACTTAACTTCAGGCTTAATTGAATCTTTGATCCTTTCTCCAGAAATGAACACGCCTAGGTTTTTCCTGTGACAGAGATAATGTGTTTTCCTGGAAATTACTATAATTCTGCTAGTAGATTTGAAACTATCTTCCAAGCAAATGGTCTTCTGCTATCAAATCACTCTCAAAGCTATTTTATCCAAAAGTGGATAAATTAACCATTTAATGGATTTAAGATCACTAATAAAAACTATTTAGCAGGTTCACCTTTCATTAAAACCTTAGGTGTCTGATCCAGCTTGAATTGTCCAGAATTTAGGAAAACAGATCCATGTTTTCAGACTAGTCTGAACTTATGTGCAGATGCCTTGGGTAGGAAATCTGCAGATTGTTCTGATTTTTGTCCTAGGATGTACTGCAACCTAAAAATTTTGAAGGCCAAATTACTCCTTTCATTAGTGCTGCTAGACCTGAGCGGCTACCCTAAGGCAAGTTCACTGTCTCCTGTAGAGTCTCTTTCAAGCCACAACAGCAGATTAAAGATCCCGGCAGTAGTAGGAATGTTTTTATTTGTGACTTGAGAGGATGACATCAAAGGAGGTCAATGAAGCAAACATCCCAAAGGTAGACAAATAAAGAGTTTGGTTTTGCATGCATATTTTTGAATAGTTGGAAGAATTCTTTAATACTATATATCTTGCAGTTGACTGTAAAACTTCTGCAGAGCTTCTAAGGCAAGTCACTGTGAGCTACCTTAAGAACAGATCTTGGTCTGTGGACACTGTATATGACCCGAAAAGTTAGGAACAGGTTGCAGTAGAGGCTGTATCCTATTTCCCCCTTTACTTCTCTACCAAGAACTGGATTTTGCCTTGAGTTGGCTGCATTCTCCTGCCTGATAGTTGCAGTTCACCCGCTTCTCCTTTTCTTTCCTTTAGCCATCATCCAAGGGAAAACCAACCCCTTTATGTTGTTATCTACCCTTTTTGCCACAGCTTGCTGTAAGAATGAGATCATCCATAGAAGAGTCAGCCTGAATTCATTTATTTACCTTTACTCAGTCACAACAGACAGTCGATGCAGTCTGTCTCCAAATTAATATTTCTCCTGTGATACAGCAACTTAGGTAAGTGAAACTCTTGGTCAAGTTACTCTCGAGATGAGTTTTGAATGGAAGAATGTGCAACACTAGGCAGTAATAGAAAGAAATGGTTTCCAGACAGGATTTTCCTCTGCAGACAATAAAGTAAACTCTGTCTCTGCCCCTTATGTATGTAATTGATTCAAGGTGGCCTGTCTTGGGTAAACACTGAAACACTGAAGGGGGGGAAAGGAATTAAAAATGGTTGTTAGAGTGTGTGGAATTTACATGGTGAAAACAAAAATCTGAACCATAGCTTAAAAATGTGGCTTTCACAGAATGAAAAATTTTTTGAAAAACAACGCTGAAAATTACTGAAGCTTCAAGTACATGCTTCGGCATCTTCCTTGTGTCTGTCGTCTTGCTGTGCTAGCTTTCTGCTATGTTACGTTCTTTCAAGAAGAGCATAACAGCTGGTCCCAATTATCTTAACTACAGTGTGACTACACACATAAATGTCCCACATTTCCATTTAGTTCCATTGCTTAATGAATGAGTTATTAAAAAAATAAAAAGGAAAAAATAAAAAAGGAACTGTGGCATTTGTACTCTGCTCCACCATTTGTTTCTGTTTACTCACATCACTTGAGCTCAGTTCACATGATCTCCACACTCAGAGGCCAACATATTTGATCAGAGAAGAAAGCTGTGCAGAATTAAACAGGCACAGTAGAAAAGACTGTGTTTGATACAGAATAACAAAAAAGGTTCCTCCTGGAGCTAAAGGACATTTTTTCGGTAACGCTACAAATGAGGACAGCTGTACTAATAAGAATGCTTTTTTTTTATTTCAGATAAGGGTAACTGAAAATCACCCCACATTTTGGACCCGAGTGACCTTTATCAAAGTCAAAGACTCCTGGCTACAGCGAGTTATTAAGGCAAAACCGGTATGCTATGTACTGTCCTTGATAAAGGTCATGTGAGACTAAATGTCAGACCTTTTCCATCTCTTCACCTTAAGTAAAAACACTATTTTATGTACTAAAGCTGTCTTGGTTCATTTAGTGTTTTAAGGAATTATTTGGGTCCAGCATGCCCAGAGGAGTTTTGTGTGTTAGTTTACAACAAATGAGATGCTGAGCTTGGAACAGGCAGCACCCTGGAGCACCAGCTTCGTGCATTGGAGAGTAAAGTCAGGCTGTTTGCCTGTCCCTGTTTGGGACTCACCTTGCCCTTTTAGAAGTCAGGCGAGAACAAAGAAGAAAGCTCCGGGAGAAACTCAGACGCTCAGAAACTACAGGGAGTAGTATGTCATTAATATATATCCAGTGCTTTTTCAGGTTGTCCTCCATAAATAGTTTTCACCAGAGGCCAGTTTCCTCTCACATGTGTTGCTCACAACAGCCCTGCTCAGGAACCATTCCTCTCACCAGACGTGGCCTTCTTGGCCCAGTTGCCTTCGATGGTTTCATATGAAATTAACTACAGGCTGCCTTGCAACTGAGCTGGAACAGACCATGTTTAGTTCTCTAGCCCACTATTTGTCAATAGCTGGATTGGAGGTCTTGGGGAAAAGCATGCCTTGGAGTCAGTGAACACTTTAATGTGGCCTCTTCTTTGAGCCAATGCATTATCAGTGGCTCTGACCAGGATACCTCAGCCCATAAGATGAAGAGGTTAACAGCCTCAGAAACTGCCAAGATCTGGGTGTTTGCTGTGGAGAACTTTGGAGATGGTACCTTGTCAGTGTGGGTATGGTAGCAGTCAAAGACTTCCAGCTTCAGATCTCAGAAAAGCCTAGTAAATCTTTTAGGTTAGCTCTCTGATGAATGGATGCTTGGATCATAGCAGGGCCTCAAGGACCACACAAAGTTTGAAGAGGTAGCAGAAGTATATGGGTAAAGCTGGCCACCCCCAGGGAAGTAGATGAGAGACTATGGTTTCCTGTACTAGTTAACACTTTCAGTTTCAGCTGAATGATGGGGCAAGAAAATTGCAACTCTGGAAAGAGCAGGAAAGGGTAAGTTTTTGACTGGTTCTACATCACAAACTTCTTGCAGCATTTTGCAGTCAATATGTGGAAAGGAGTAAAGGCTTCACTTTACTCTAGCCAGGGCAGTTCCTGGTAACAGTTATTTTCATGCATAAGGAAGATTAATTTTTTATTTTTCCTGATGGTCACCCCAGTCAGCCCATCCTTTCCCCCCTTTCCTTCTTTTTCTCCACTGATTACCTTACTAACTTGGGAGAGATTCTGTTCATCCTTAACTGGGGATATAAGGTTAATGTGATAAATATTTTGACCAAACTAGCATCCTTAATCTGAATTTGCAAGATGTCATGGACATGTTGACCTTATGCCCTTTATTTCATTCAAGCCTGAACTTGGGCTCATTTGCTACCTGGAATGTATCTGGCAGTTCTCTTATTGTGGTGTGTGATCCGAGTTGTCTGTTAAAATCTGTAAGATAATTGTGAAATACCTATGAATAAAATCTCTAGGTGGGTATAAACTGTTCCTGAAAGGAACAGTGCAAGCTGCATTTGAAAGTGCTGTCCTGAAATAATATTATGTAGATTTATTATAGGGAATAAACAGAACTCTTATTTGCTTCGGAAAAGAAAGGGAAGTTCACAGAGCAAGCAGTTTGATGAGATCCATCCATTCTGTTCCTAAATAAGGCAGGCATTTAGAATAGGCTAATAGCATGTTCATGGTTTTACGCTTTATTTGCGTTGCCTGCCTTTGAAATAATGGTATATAGAATTGTTTAAGGTCACAATGTCTGATAAATCTCATGGTGGTCCAATACAATGGGAGAAACAAAGGTTACAAGAGCCTGTAATGCCCATATTTAAGTATTTTGGGACAAGCAAGAAAAAAACTGCACCTGCAAATAAAGGGACTACTACTATTTCTTTTGGCAGAACTACTGACCTGCTTAGGTCTAGTTTAGCTATATCAGCTAAAATAAGAGGTCTGGAATCTTATCTGAGCAGATTAACCAGATCATGGGAGGCTTTTTTGTTAGAAAAAAAACCCAAACAAAACAGACTATACAAGCTTCCTTTTCCCTCTTGGAACAGGATGTGACCTCCTTCTTTTACTCTCCATGTCAGACAGCCTGTCTGAGGAAAGCTGTGAGCCTGGCAACTTGTCACTCACTGAAGTAGAAATCTTGTTTGGGAATTGGGCTGAGATCGTCTAGCCCTGAGGCAGAGGATAGCTGAACCACTGCAAAACCTGTGTAAGGCTTTGTGACTATAAGAGGGGATTTTTGTTACATAAAACAGGTCCATGGCAGCGTTTTGTGCAGTATCAAAGGAATCTACTATCTAACAAGTAACTTGCTCAAAAAAACCCAATACAACCAAACCAAAAAAAAACCAAACCACAACAACAAAAAAAGAAAAGGTTACACAAAAGACTTTTGTGTATCTCCTAGGGCAGTTTGGCATTAGGATGCTCTGCTATAGAAAATTATTCTGCAATAACACAATTCACTTCAACATTGATTCTCCTTTAACTGTGTGGTTACAAGTGTTTTTAAGGCAATTAAAAATGCTGAACATTTTACCATTTGCTTGCACTAGTTCTGGCTGGCTGCCTAAAGTTCACAGGGATGTCTCAAATACAAGTGTTTAATAATCTCCAAGGTTGTCTGTTCCATATTTCAAAACACTAGAGTAGAAACACTTGCAGAATTGTAACACAATAGGATATCACCGTGTACTTCTTATTTAGAAATAGATCACCAATGTAGGGAATGTATTTTCTATTTACTGCTTTCAAGTCTAGTATCAAAGATACCTTCTCACTGTCATCATGAAGTATATTTACAGAGAAGTTATATTTAATAATGATAAGAAAGATAATTTTTTTTCTATGCTTATGGTCTGCATTTTAAGGCAAAGTAACAAACTTAATTGCACTTCTGTCTTTTAAGGATGTTTTTTTCAGGAGATCTTGCTGGTGACCAGCTTGAGTCTTGCCAAAGAGAGTAAGTTTTTATTATTGTGTTAAGTCTCTGCAATCAAGTAATGCTGAATGCTTTTGGAAATTCCACATATCCTTCAGTATAAACCAGAGTGTGACTTATTATGTATTCATTTATTGTCTCCTACATTCGATATGAAGTAATGTAGTAACTGTTTCACATCTGTGCAGTTTCGAGTACTTTTTATTTCTGTAAGTATTGACTGTAGCTTTAAAACTTTGTCTCTTACTGTCTCTGTCACATTCAAAAAATGAGACTTTTGTTTCTAATTCACTAGGGTATTTAATGAATCACCATTTCCTCCTCACTCTCCCCTATTTCAAGATCAGGATCTAGTTGTTGAATCCGTTTTGGAGCCAGCTAGGAGAGAACTTTGTAGAGTAGGGCTGATGGTTGGATGTGATGATCCCAAAGGTCTCTTCCAACCTAAATGATTCTATGATTCTATTCCCATTTTTCAGAAACATTTTTGTCTTGAGCTTCAGTCTTTCACATAAATAAAAAATAACATAGCTAAAACTAAATGACAAAATACTTCAAACACAGGACAAGACAAGCTATATCCTTACTGTCTTAAAGTGGGAAAGAATATGGTTCACTAGCATCTGAAAACTTCAGTCACAAACTCATTTCTGAAGGTAATGTCTTATTCAGCAAGCTTTAAAATTGTCTGACTGGTGCTTTTATGTTGTGATCCAAAGTGCACTCAGCTCCCTGGAGAGGCTCCTGGGTCCATCAGCGAGGTTTGGATATGGACCAAAGAACAACGTGCGGTCAGGTGGGAGGCTCTGCCAGAGTGGAACAAGGCTGTAGTCTCCAGGACAGGATGAATTGGCCAGTCAGGTCTATAAAGATTTCTTTAATAATATTTCTTTTGGCTGAGATTGTCACCTTTTCTTTCTTCCTCTTTGATAATACTCATTTTGGCAGAGCTCAGAAAATTCTTGGCTCTCGCAGAGATTTTTAGTGTGTCATATTTAAAAAAGTTTTGAAACAATGAGCTGCTCCAGAAAAGATTAAGATCCTCCATTTTTCTTCAAACATGTATTCAAACTCTGAAACAATTAAACAGGATGGAGAACACAAACTAAATAGCAGTGGCAGTAGCAGGCAAAAATATCTTCAGATAATAACGTGATCTTCTATAGAATGCTTTATATATTTTTCTGCATTAAAGGGCATTTATTTCAGTGCAATTTAATTTGCTTCACTTCATCTGTTAAAAATATTTAGAAAGGTATATTGATTGGGAAAGTTAAAGTCTCACAGGTTTTGTAATTTCCAAGAATGCATACAGGTGAAACAGCATGCCAAAAAGAAGGAAAATGCTCGTTTAGAGGTACTTTAATATATAGGGAACTGAAATAGCTTACAGCAAAAGAGGTCAGTGTAAGTACAGATCCTATTAGATTTTTACTGTTCTATGATGTGTCTAAAACTTGCAGTCACGTGTTTCAGTGGAATATGGGAGATAAAGAAATTTGGACTTCTCAAAAAACAGTGGATTTTTGTTTTCTACTGGAAACCATGGAAAAAATCTTCTCGAAATATTGATGGTATAATGTGTCAAAGCAGCAGCATGTGAGTGGACTCCATATTTGGGCCATAATTCAGCAGAGTTTTTAAGTACATGCTTAACTACATGTGCATCAATAGATTCTGCTAGACTTGTTAGAGCCACTTGCATAGTAATACTTAACAGTGCACTAAGTACTTGACTATTGTAAGGTCAAAAGATTAATTCACATGTAATGATTTTTTGGAAGTCTTCTCCATTTTTAAACTTCACAATCTTTGGACTTCGAAGATTAAGACTGTTACAAGCCAGTTCTCATTAATGACTAATCAAATGCCTGTTTCTGAAAGTGTTATCTGCTGTTGGATTAGGCACAGCACAAATAGCTGTTGGTGCTTTCAGATAGTACCTGAGCTGGAGAAATATAATAAAAAAAAAATCTGACCTTACAAAAGCAAGTTCATTATTAACTACCTATTGGTAATACTGGGCTATGGGATAGATATTGATTTATGATTTTTATAAAAATGTACTGTTATTTAAATGTATGATCTGTGTATGACTAGACTTTGATATACTAATAAGCTTTAAAATGTATTATTCTACCATACGTTACAAACGGAGTGGCCAATTTTAGATAGTCCCTAAAGTGCCATTCGTTTTAGGTTGTGCAAGAAAGTAATTAAAAGCACAATGTAATAGATAGCTCAGATTTAATGTGTTTGTATCAGATTCAAATTATCTAGAATGCCAAGAATCACAGAACTGTATCTTAGAACTGTCAATGCAACTTATTAATTTTTCTTATCTTACAGATAGGTGGGGAATAATCTCTCTTAAGATTGCAGGCAGTGTTTTGTTTTGTTTCTTAAAAATTCAGACTCTTAACGGCCAGTGCTATCCCATTGTTGCTCCACAGCATAGCAATAACTGCATTCAGAGGTGTCAAAAAGCAAAACTCTGTTGCTCTTCAAAATCAAAGTTGCTCTATTGTCTTTTTGATTTATTTGAATGAGTCTCCTAATGAATGGAGAAGAATGTTTTATTTCCCTTTGTAGCCTTAAATTAGAATTAGTAAACACTAAATCAGAGAAAAAAAATAGGAAGTAATATGCATTTGTGAGCGAAAAGATGTGTGTAGTGTAACACTATGGACTGTAGAAGTAGGTTGGACACTTATTTGTAGATGTAGCTCCCAGTTTTTGTAATTGCAAGCTAATTTGTCTGAGGCCTGTTTCATACTTTCCTCAAACTCTGTCTTCAAACAGTATTCCAGGAGTATTGTGATCCATTGCTGACAAAGGAATACCACTTTTGTATCACACTGTTGTGTTCCAAGAAAACTTTTTCTTATTCCTAACCTTACTTATATTAGTAGCCAGTAAATATAAATTTTTGTTTTGTGCTAACAGCACATCATATAGCAAATATCTCTCTGTCTTCTATGTCGTTTACCTGCATAGAGAATTTTCTGAGGGCAAATGGCTGTTGTTGAGGTTCACACCTATGAATGAACTAGATAAAATGTTGTGTTTAGTATTCACAGGTGGACTCACCACCCAAACTATCCTAGAGCCTTTACTTTCCTCAGATGGTAAGATACCTTATGGAAAAAGATCTCTTTTTCAGTATGAGTTTCTATGATTCTATGAGTTCAGCATTTGTGACAAGAAACATAGAGCACTGCAGACAGAGACTCAGCAGTTTCATACATGACATAAACACCTCCCTAGTTTTGTGGAAATACCTTTCTTGAGGTAGCAGAATGACATTTAGCTTTTTTGAAGCTTCCCTGCATTCATGGCTTGTTGATAGACATCTATAACTTTCTGGGGTTTCTAGATGAAAAAAATCACAGTATAAAGCAGGAACTATTAATAGTCTCAAACCTTATACTTTTAACTATGGCATTCCATCCCATTTTTATAACTTCACATTTCAAAATGCTCCTTTTGCCTTGTATAGTACTCCTTGAATTTACAGTGCATCTTATGTTTGCATCATCTGGAAATTTATCAGCATACTTCTACCATACTTCTACTTTTTCTGTCAAGTCTATTAATGAGAGTTAATGTATAAGGTTGTTCACAGGGGTAACCTGTGACAAACCTTATAAGAAACATCCCACTATCCCCAGCTTTTAATGCAAACCTTGTTATCTCCACTTTTCCCAGTTCCTTACCCATCTTACAATCCTTCTAACTATTCCGCATGTTTCTGGAGCTGATATTTTGCTGTAATGCTTAATTCTGCACTGAGATCAATACTATTTCCTTTGTCTAGTAAATAAGTTTTATAGAAACTTCTTCTGTCCAGTCGGTCTGTAACTTGTAAAAACATTTTTTATACCACATCCACATTTGTTCATTGTCAGAACATAAGCATATACACCTGTTTTTGTAGTTGCATTATAAAATCATATTGGGATTAATTCAGCAAGATGGGTCAATTGAAGGTCTTCTGGCCAGAGTGCTAGGACAACTGTTCCTGAACACTATGGAGGAGGATTTAATATTTTCCAGAATTCCATTTTCCCAGTTGAATATAGCTTAGTTTAAGAATAACAAGTAATTCATATGACATAAGTTATAATACCTACATAGTATTAAGTCAGTATATGGAAGCTACCTTGTTTCTCTGACAGCAATTTCCTTTCAACAGTGAAAAGTTACTGACACTGAGATCCTCAAATTTACCAGCCAGTAGTCCAAAACATATATTTGTAAATANCTGTGAAAAGTTATTGGAATGCAAGGAATTTGGCATTGTAAGAGGTCATGCTGGAAGTTATCATCATATCCTTCAGGACAGCTCAAATCATTTCTTGGGGACCAGGAAAAACACAGCAGGAAAGGGGGGAAAGGGTTAAAATA